>CM046812.1:2362574-2613717 GCA_025617385.1 Murraya koenigii
CCTTTTAAGATATTTGAATAATAAAGGAGTGATTATGTCTTAAGGAAAATACATGAAGGAATTTATAGAAACTATTCACGAGTAAGATCCTTGGCCTTCAAAGCTCGAGGCAAGGATATTTCTAGCCAATGATGCATAAAAATACACAAGAAAAGAGTTAGAGTTGTAAGAGCTGCTAGGCCTTCGTTAATTTTCTAGCACGGCACCTAAAAACTTATTGCAATGTTATTGTCTTGGCCATTTGCCCGAGTGAGGGGTTAAATGATTGGACCCTTATATAAGAGGTGGGCAACCTCTACATGTGCCATTATTATGATAAACTACTTCACAAAGTGGGTGGAGGTTGAAGTTTTGTGCAAGATCACATAGAGTAAGACTACTAATTTTATTTGAAAAAGCGTGGTTTATAGATACAAGATCTCATATGCTCTCATAATAGATACAAAATAGTTTGACAATAATAATTTGAGGAAGTTCTATAAAAATTTGGGTCTATAATTAAAATTCAGCTCATGAGCACATCCTTAAGCAAGCGGTCAAGTAGAGGCTATGAACAAGACCATAAAAAGCTTTTAAAGACCAAGTTAGGAGAAAAGAATGGAGTTTGGGTGGAAGAACTACTTGGTGTGTTATAGACTTATAGAACTACCTATAAGACGGCCATAGAAGAAACAACTGTTTGCTTTAGCCTTTAAACATGAAGTCGTTGTCCTAATGAAATTAGAATGGGCACAAATTGAACAAAGTACTTTAATAAAAAATAAAATAAAGAGTAGATGTGTTTAAACCTTAACTTATTGGCTGAAAAGAGGGATGTGGTATCAAGGAAGGTAGTAGAGTATCAAAAGAGAATCGCTCGTTATTATAACTAAAACGTGCGAATTCAACAGTTTAAAAGAGGTGATTAGGTGCTTAGGAGAGTAAATCAAAGCACAAAATATCCAAACTAGAGAATGATCGGCACGAATTGAGAAGATTCATACATGATAATGCGAGTAGCTAGTCTAAGAGCATACAAGCTAGCCCATGCAAATGGACAACAAGTTAAAAAGTCTTGGAATGCGAGCATCCGAGGAAGTATTTTCAATAAGCTTTCTTGTAAAAATTATGTTATTTCTTTTAATAGTTCAAATCTTTATGAATATATAGTATGTAATCTATGAGCCATAAATAAAACATACAAGTTCTTATTCAAAAATTCTTTGTAGTATAAAATATGGACAAAGTAAATAATGAAACTTAAAGTCTCTAAGCTCGCTCGAAGTCGAACAAAGTCAAAGCTTGTCGAGTCCATCCATACCAAATTGAAGTTAAAAATATTCTAAAGCGAATAAAAACTCAAAGTCTTAAAAGTGCGCTCGAGGTGAGACAAGAGTCAAAGTTTGTCCAAGTTGGCTCAACAAAGTTAAGTCGAGCAAGCAATTAGCTTGAAAAATGCTCTGAAGGTAGGTAAAAAGACTTGAAGTCTCTAAGCACTGCTAGAAGCAAGGCAATTGTAAAAAATATGTTGAAAAGCTTGACTACGTCGAGCAGATCATTGATAACTTTGAAAATATTCTAAAGTAAATAAAAGATTTGAAGTCTCAAAGTCTATTCGAGGTGAGACAAGAATTAGAAGTTTACCTAAATTTGCTCAATCGGATGAAGTCGAGCAAGTAAATGATATGAAAAATATTATAAGGTAAATAGTCATAAAGTCTTGAAGTCCGCTTAAGGTAAGACAAGAGTTAGAAGTTTGTTTAAGTTTACTTGAAAAGATAGAGTCGACCAAACAAATAATTATGGGAATATGTATTGAAAAAGGTTCTAAGTCCGAATAAATGCTCGAGCCTATATCAAAGAAGGTCGAGTAGAAGTTTGATTTAGGAAATTCTAAGTCTGAAAAATTTTCCCAAAAGGAAACAAGATACATTCGGTTAAGCGAAGCTAAATAAGAAATTCAAACAGATAAGAGATTAAGTCACGGTTTGCAAATTCTTAAAAGAGAGTTATTATTATAAAAAAAAAAGATTAGCAATTTTAGCAGTAGCTTTAAGGGGGTCTTTTAGTTTGGTCAACACTTGTTGTGGCTTGAGGATATAGAAGGGGAAGCATCTTCAGGGGTGGTCGAGAGCTGCTCTTGTTTTTCATCACCTCCATGTACATGTTCACACCAACTTCAAGCTTGTACAATCATAGCAAAATGTTAACCTAGAGTTGTACTCATCAACACTTTATTTTTCCATGGTATAAATTCTACCTTAGAGACGGGATGTTTCTACTTTCAAGTGCTGCTCGAAAGCATACTTTGATTAACAAGATCATTTCTAGAATGTTTGAGTTACTTTTCACACTAGATAATTCTTGCTCGAACTACGTAACATTAGATTAAAAATAACAGCTTTCTCTTTGAGTCTGAAGATTTTAGTGTGGAGCTTAGCTGATTACTTCTTCTCTTTCTTTAGATCCCTTTTTAGGTTCTGGTTTTCTGCTCTTAGTTTCTTGTTATATCCAGTAACTCTAAACATATAAATTATAGAGCCAGCAGTAAACCAGCTCGCTCTGCACTAGATTTTGTTTATCAGGTCACCTAGGTTGTGCAGTATCCAGATCATCAGATACTTCTTTTGAAGATGCTTGGCGAATTCCTTTTAGAAATGAGCTAGCAATTCAGTCTGTTCCTCCTGTGGAGAAGTTTTGGTTTGACTCCCTAAAGGACTTAACAGTGCTGAGCCTTTAGCTGCTGGTCCTAAACCATGCTCTCTCTTTTCGTATTGGGAAGAGGAGGAAGAGCTTTTATAGGAGAAACATTTTTGTAGTACTGGATTTTTAGGCGGAGTAGATGAGCTACTTGTGGCGCTATCAATACGACCACTTTTCTTTATTTTGTCAATAAGGCTTCTCATGGCTTCCGATACCAAGTGAGAATTGACTAGGTTGTTAAGAGAAAACTAGATTTTATAAGCTTGTATTAACTAGGGCCATTTCAACTCGAAACTTAGGCTTCTATTAAGTCAAAGTCACGATCTAGAAACTAAGACACAAAGAAAAAGAAGTCAAAAGTCACGCTCTAAGAAACTAAGACACAAAGAAAAAGAAGTCAAAAGTCACGCTCTAAGAAACTGAGACACAAAGAAAGAAGTAAGAAAGAGATGGATCGAGGTTAGAAAACAGAATTAAAATGGACAATATATAACTGCAGTGCAAAAGTGAAATGGGACGTGAATACTTATTCTTCTAATTACCACCACCAAAGGTGGTAAATCTAATATAAGTTTCCTTTCTTTGAGCTGTTCATAAAGTAGTACTAGCCAACATCTTTGGGCTACTCCTTAGCTAGTACAAATGTTTTATCTCTCCCAAGGTAGGTTCACCTATATCACATGTTTTATGCAACACAAACAAACCATAAAAGACCTTCCACCCATTTAGGTTAAGCTGGCCTAGAGCCAAATTGAATTTTCCTAATATTCCACCAAAATAAGGTTGGAGATATAACCTAAAACTAAATTTAGAACACTCCAGATATAGAGTTGCATATCCTCTAGGAAGACGACTTGGAGTGTTACTCTTGTTAGAGATCCTAAAATCAATGTCATTAGAAATACTATATGCTTCTCTAAGCCTATTTAAATCCTCTGAAGTGGTCTCACAATCCATTATAAGACTCAGCTTCTATCCTAAAACTGACTTTTCTTTTTTTAGCTAGCCTGGTCTCCTCGATGGTTTCCTCTTTATCATCATTTTCCTTCTCGCTATCTCTAGTTTAGCTAATACTAATAGTTCAATCAAAATTCGTTACTTCTATAATATTTTCTTTATTTATCCTACTCTCACTAGACTAGGAGAAAGTAACTAATGTCATCCTCTTCAGATTTTGCCTAATGTTAAGAGGTTCTAACATCCTCAAAGGGATTTGAGGGAAGTAGACAAAGAATCCAACTCATCCCCACTATCAATGTACATTATAGAATCTTTTCCCTTAGACATCGCGACATAAAAACCAGAAATCTAAATGAAAGTGACAAAAGAGAAACTATTAAGCAAAGTAGTGAGTTCAAGAGATGGCACCTGAAGGTAACTTGAAATTAATGAAATGGAAAATCACGATGGAAGCAACAGAAGAGAAATTTCTTGCTTGAGAACAGAAGGTGAATTTTGATTAAGTTAAAAGAATAAGAAAGAAAGGAAAAAGAATTAGGGATTTATAAAGAAAGAGAAAAATTATTTCAGGTAACGACACGTTACTTTAAAGGACATCTTGAAAACCAAAAACTGTGACATTGAAAGTCAAACGCTTGGTATGGAATTTGCCATGTCCCTTACATTTAAAGTGAACTGATGGAGAGTCATATCAGTAGTCAGAATGTAAAGATATTTATTATTGGCTGAAGTTTTTCTTTAAAATTCAAGAGCGAGCAACAATAGCAATATTACCCCTAAACTTGTTCGCGCTTTTCAAGCACCACTAAACTGCGACCAATGAGCTCAATAGAAGCACTATAAAATACTAATCAGTTTTTAATTTCATCTCATTTTACTCATAATACTAAAAGTTGGGGGATTGGTGTTTAAAAGATTTAAAATACAATAGCTTGAGCAGGTTCAATTCCTGTAAAACACCAAAGGGAAAACCAAGTGCTCTAACATATATGCTGATCAGAATAATGAGAGGAGACCAGAATTAGGTCAATTCAAGACCAGTTATAGGTAGCTATTGAGCCCTCCTTTTGGAATTAAGGTACAACAGTCATACAAGTTCAGGTGTTTTAACTGTAACTTAATTATTACCCCATAACCGGCATATCAATTTACTACTCCAAAAGTAGTTCAGTAAAAGTCTTATAGCTGGCGAATTATTGAGAATTTAAGGAACACATTCAATTCATTAATGGCCATGCATGGCAATAGATGCTTGTAATTATGAAGTCTATAAAATTCTTTAGGATCGCATGAAGAAGTAAGAACACTTGAATACTAAAAGAAGCGTTGCCTCTCTAAAACTAAATACCCTTATTGTCAAGGAAGTGGGCACAGCCCATCCGGAAGAAGCGGTGCCCCATTCAACCACGACATGCAGCGTTGAATAAAAAAAGAAAAAATAATAAAATAATAAAATAATAATAAAATAATAATGCATAGTAGCCAAAATGTAGCTATAAATTGAACGCCCATTCCCTCATTTCAATCATCCCAGAAAATTCATTTCTTCTTGTATTAGAGAGAATTTTAAGAGTTATTGGGTGTAATTGGGGTATTGGGAAGTGAGAATAGTTTTCTCCTAGTTATAGAGAGAATATAATTATTCTCCTATATTATTAGAGAGAAGTTATTATTTTTCTAGTATAATAAAATTATTTCCTTCTGTCTTTGCCAGTGGATGTAGGCTATAAGCCGAACCACGTAATTTCTGGTGTTCAGATTTGTGTTTGCTCTTTATTTTTCTTCCAATCTCATTTAGGCTGTGTTTCTGTTTCACCCGTAAATCTCCTTACGGTGGTATCGAGCCGAGGTTGCATTTTTGGAATCGGGTTCTGTTACGTCTCGTTCCTGTTCACGTATCATCGTTCGATTACTATTCACGTGAAATAGTGAGAGCCGATCCTAACTAAGTTAGTTCGTGGTGAAAGCAATGGCTGCAAAATACGAGATTGAGAAGTTCAATGGGAACAATTTCTCGTTGTGGAAAATGAAGATTAAGCTATCGAGGAAAAGCAATTGCTTGGCAGCGATTGGAGAAAGACCCGTAGAGTGGCGGTGATGCTAAGTGGAGCGAAATGAGCGGTAATGCAATTGCTGATCTACACTTAGCACTTGCGAGATGAGGTGTTATCCGATGTGGCGGAGAAAAAGACAGTGAAGGAAATATGGGATACTCTCACAAAGTTATGCGAGGCTAAGTGGCTGCACAACAAGATCTTTTAAAGAGGAGACTACTATACTCTTCGCATGGCGGAATCTACATCGATAGTCGAGCCATATCAACACCTTGAAGACTCTATTTTCGCAACTCACAACGTTGGGTCACAAAATAGAGGAAAATGAACGTCTTGAGCTTCTACTTCAAAGTCTACCAGATTCAGTATGATCAACTCATCATCAATTTGACGAACAACAACCCGACGAGACGGTCTAGTTTTCGATGATGTTGCAGCCTCCATCTTAAACGAGGAAAGTAGGCTCAAGACCAAGGAAGATAGACATGCAAGTTCGCAGCGAGCGAGCGCTATTGGTGACGAGAGGAGATCAACAGAGCGTGGCCCCGATGGGAGTTACAATCATGATAGATCAAAATCCGAAGTAAGAAGAATGTGAAATGCTACAATTGTGGCAAGAAAGGGCATGTGAAGAAACGAGTGTTGGAGCAATCGAGAAGAGTAGAGAGAATAAAGCACTACGAGTCATCAAATGCTCGGGGTTGTGTGGCTAGTACTCGGATGATGGCGAAATTCTCTATAGCGAGGCAAGCTATTACAGGAAAGCGAGCGGTTAGGCGGCGTCGGCTTATAGACTCGGGAGCAACATGGCATATGACCTCTCGGAGAGAATGGTTCCACACATATGAACCAATCTTGGGAGGATGCAGTGTACATGGGCGATGACCATGCCTTGGAGATTCTTGGTATTGAGTGCTTGTCAAAATAAAAATGTATGATGGTACAGTTCGCACAATTCAGGAGTGCGATATGTCAAAGGCACGAAGAAAAATCTATTGTCTTTAGGACAAATAGATAGTCTTGAGTGCAAAGTTCATATTGAAAATGGGATGATAAAAATTGTCGGAGGAGCGCTTGTGTTAATGAAGGCGAGAAAAGATCGGTCGCGAATCTATTCATGCTTGAGGAGAAACACTACGGGAAGGCGATGCGTGTGTCACGTCAAATAGAGAAGAGTCAGCGATGATGTGGCATCTCGAGACTTGGCTACATGTCGGAACAAGGTTTGAAGATTCTCTCTCGTGACAGTGCTCAGGGACTCAAATCGGTAAGTCTACCTTTTTGTGAGCATTGTGTTATAAGTAGCGGCATAGATTGAAATTTAGTAGATCTCATGCTAGAAGTAAATGCATTCTCGACTTAGTTCATTCGATGTTTGGGAATCACCGGATTTATCCGAGGAGGTGCAAAGTACTCGTTACTTTTATTGATGATTACTCCGGGAGATGTTGGGTGTATCCAATCAAGAAAAAGTCAGATGTATTTCCAGTATTCAAAGGAATTCAAAGGCGGGTTGAACTTGAATCGGGAGAAAGATCAAGTGCTTAAGAACGAGATAATGGCGGAGAGTATTTAGATGGTGCATTTCTTGCATCTTGTAAGCAAGAAGGTATTCGAGAGGCATTTCTGATGACGTACACTCCTCGATAAAATGGAGTGGCGGAGCGGATGAGCAGAAATCTTCTGAGAGAGAATAAGAGCTATGTTGAAGGCTATCTGGTCTACCTAACTCTTTTTGAAGTTGAGCGACCAAACGCACTGTTATATGATAAATCGGTCTCCATCAACGACCATTGAGTTGAAGGCGCAGATGGAGATGTGGACGAGGTAAGCCGGTGATTACTCTCATTTACATGCATTTGGAAGTCTGTATATGTAATGTATAATGTCCAAGAAAGAACAAAGCTAGATCCAAAATCTAGGAGGTGTATCTTTTGGGGTATCTTGATGGTGTCAAGGGGTATTGTCGTGGGATCCACTACCCACAAGATTGTCATCGGCGAGAGATGTTGTCTTTGTAGAAGATCAGCTGCAAAAGAAAGATGGGGATGATAGTCTTGTGAAAGAAAAGTCGGAGACTACTGCGGTATATGTAGAAAATAGTCGGGAAGATTTAGAGTCTTACGAAGCGGCACGAGCACGAGGAACAAGAACCGGTCGAGTCGCGAGGCTCCGGAAGTTCGTCGGTCAACTCGAGAGAGGCGACCACCAACTTAGCACTCGTAGTATGTTACGGAGATCAATGTTGCATATTGTCTTTTAACGAGAGGATGGAGAGCCATCAACTTTCCATGAAGCTTTAAACAACTCGGATGCTACTTTGTGGATGACAACAATGCGGGAAGAAATTGAAGCTCTACACAAAAACAAGACATGGGAACTTGTGCCGCTTGCCACATGGAAGAAAAGCCATTGGAAACAAATGGGTCTACAAGATTAAGCGTGATGGCAATAATCAAGTGGAGCGGTATCGTGCAAGATTGGTGGTAAAGGGATATGCTCGAGAAGAAGGTATTGACTTCAATGAGATCTTTTCTCCGATGAGTTAGACTCACGACGGTCGGAGTAGTCTTGGCAATGTGTGCTACATTCGACTTACATCTAGAACAATTAGATGTGAAGCGCATTTCTTCATGGAGAACTTGAAGAAGAAATTTATATGCTCCAACCGGAAGGTTTCTGTTGAAACGAGGCAAGGAGAACTTGGTTTGCAGATTAAACAAATCTCTATCACGGTCTCAAGCAGTAGCAGGGTGTTGGTATAAGAGATTTGATTCCTTCATCATGAGCCTTGGATACAACGAGACTCGATTCGGACCATTGTGCTTATTACTAGAGATTTGAGGATAATGATTTTATCATTTCTTTGTTGTATGTAGACGACATGTTAGTCGTGAGCCCCAACAAAGATCAAGTCGAAAAATTAAAGGCACGATTAGCTAGGGAGTTTGAAATGAAGGACTTGGGACCAGTGAACAAGATTCTAGGGATGCAAATTCACGAGACAGAAATAATAGGAAGATTTGGCTTTCACGGAAGAATTACTTGAAGAAAATCTTGCGACGCTTCAACATGCAAGATTGTAAGCCAATTTCTACCCACTTCCTATTAATTTCAAGTTATCCTCAAGTATGTGTCCTAGCGATGAAGCGAGAGAGGAAGGAGATGTCTCGAGTACCATATGCATCAGTGATGGGAAGTTTGATGTTCGCTATGATCCGTACAAGACCGGACATTGCACTAGCGAGTGGGAAGCGATTAGTCGATACATGGCGAATCACGGTGGAGAACATTGGCAAGCAGATGAAGAGGATTCTAAGATACATCGGAGGAACCTCGGATGTTGCATTATGTTATGGAGGATCGGAATTTCTTGTCGGAGGCTACGTGGATTCGATTTCGCGGTGACCTTGACAAAAGAAAATCCACTCATGGCTATGTGTTTACACTTGCGGGAGGAGGTATGGTGGGTTTCAAAGCTGCGAGACTATTGAGGCTTTATCTACGACGAGGCAGAATACATGGCGGATACACAAGCATGCAAGGAAGCTATTTGGATACAAAGGCTACTTAAAGAGCTCGGGCACAAACAAGAGAAAATTCACATGTTTTGTGACGGTCGAGTGCTTTGCATATTGCAAAGAATCCGACCTTTCATTCGAGGACAAAACATATAGAGTGCAGTATCACTTACGTTCAGAAGTAGTGGAAGATGGAAGTGTAGATTTCTGAGAAAATCCATACCAAGGAGAACCTAGCGAGATGTTATGACTAAGCCAATCATTCTTGACAAGTTTATATGGAGTAGATCCTCGTGTGGCTTAGCGAAGCGTAAGTAACATGTCAATGGTAAAGCGAGAAAGGATAGTGTGAAGATTGATTGGTTCTCGATCAAATCTCCAAGTGGGAGAATGTCGAGGAAGTGGGCACCGCCCATCCGGAAGAGTGTGCCTGATTGAACTAGAACAAGTGAAAGAAAAAAATAATAAAATAATAAAATAATAATAAAATAATAATGCATAGTAGCCAAAATGCAGTTTATAAATTGGCGTCCATTCCCTCATTTCAATCATCCGGAAAATTCATTTCTTCTTGTATTAGAGAAATTTTGAGAGTTATTGGGTGTAATTGGGGTATTGGGAAGTGAGAATAGTTTTCTCCTAGTTATAGAGAGAATATAATTATTCTCCTATATTATTAGAGAGAAGTTATTATTTTTCCAGTATAATAAAATTATTTCCTTCTATCTTTGCCCGTGGATGTAGGCTATAAGCCGAACCACGTAATTTCTGGTGTTCAGATTTGTGCTTGCTCTTTATTTTTCTTCCAATCTCATTTAGCTGTGTTTCTGTTTCATCCATAAATATCCTTACACTTATTTTCTATTTACTTTCCTTAAATCTTTTTTATTTGTGATAGTTAGGTCATAAGAGACATGGCACAAGTTTTTTCCAAAAGAACCCAATTCATCGACTTGAACGTTGGATGATTTTCAGATGAAAACATCCGACAACCCCTAACAATTTATTTGTGAAAGTAGGAAGATTCGTTAGGAGTTGCCTGAGGCAAAGAAGTGCAGACATTGTCATTCCCCAACCAAACAAATTTTTAGTGTTGAAGGAGAATAGATTGCAGTAACAAGCTCAACCAGATTTTTCCATCAACAGTTAAATCACTTTTGACAATTTTTTACCCTTTTGTTCCACATATTACTGAAATTTGAAATTTTGATTTGAGGAAAACAAAATGGAACAAACTGAAACAACACATCCTCTGTTTTTAGCATCGTACATATTTTGAATATCTCTAACATAATAAATTTCACATCTTAAAATACTTGAAATTTTCAAGTAGTAGTAATAATAATAGTAATACTGGAGGCAGCAGCAGCAGCAAGAAAAATAATAGTAAATCACGAGATTGCTGATAAAATTTCATTTGCCTGCACGTCTAATAAAACTGTCCTGGGATACTATGTGCGTTGATGCATGCAAGGCCTAAGGTGTAATTCAGATAACTAAAATAAAACTGAAAATAAATCAGAACAATCACGAAACCTTTTAATGAAAATTCAAACACATTTTGTATTAAATGTCAAAATACACCAGAAATTTATTGCATATAATACAAAGAGTACACACAAATGAAAAATTTAAACATCTTTAGTTAAGGTATGTAGTGCCTTTCAAACTTATGAAGCTCAAATGAAGGAAACAAGAATTATCATAACACTTACATAGCTGTAGCGACACAAAGAAGTAAAGCAAAAGTAGAACAACAAAGATGAAACAGGGAACCCCTCAGCATGTAAACTTTTAACACAAGGAACGCAAATTTCACAGAAAATTATCTTTGCCTCCAGATCCTACATAGAAGAGTGACAACATTGAGAATTCTGTTATCATAAAGCACAGAACAGAAGTATAGAAAAATATTAGCCCCCAAGGGCGTGGTCGGGTTGGTCACCATTCTCGTCTTAGCGAGCTGCTGGATGGCAGCCCGGGTTCGATTCTTGGGATTGGGAACCGGGGTTAAAATTGTATTTGAGCTTGTCCGCCCCTTTCCTTTTAAAAAGAAAAAAAAAGGATAGAAAAATATTATAAACTTTCTGTAATCTGAAGGTCGTCAACATAAACGTGTTGTTCCTGTCAATGACATTTTCAAACAATTTTATTATAAATAGTTTGTACATTTTCAAGGAATTATAAATAGCACACTATAAAGCCGATTTATCAAATAAAAGGCTCAAAAGTCAAGACCAAAAGACATTCAATGATGCAAAATTTGCTCTTAAAGCCCTGAACGGAACATTAAAACTTCATTACAAAATTAGCAATAAACCAGTGACACAATCCTACTGGTTTGGGTGAGCCGCTGAAACAAGCTATGAGATCAAATAAACGAAATAAAAATGATTTACCTGGGATTTTATTCTGCAAATTCACAACTCCAAGATATAAATAAAAAAGCGAAAGTGTTCACCATGTATCGTACTTCCTCAAGTTAGATGACGACCCGTCCAACATCTGAAAACAAATTTCTCATTCATTAATTTGACAAGACTTTTGTATTATGAAATTGAAACTAATGATTCAAGAATTACTGATAATTGAATAAGAGTCCAAACTTTTGGAAAATGTCCGTCTTGAATTGGATAATTTCAAGAATTAAATGCAAAAGTGTCCCACATTTTCTAAAACCTGACATGCACTTACTCAATAACAAATATTCTAATGTGTCAAACTTAGTTGTCAATGATCTATTTTCTATATTTTGTTAAAAAGTGCAAATTTTGTAAAAATTTTCCATTGGAGATAGGTCGGTGGATTAACTGTACCTTTTCAGCATGTAACTGTTGTATCGTACCGTTAAGGTCATTAGCCCAACGACATTCACCATCTCCCTCTCCGTACCAGATGTTTACTCTCGGTGGTGTACATAATTCTCCTGTAGCGAAAATGTTCATCTTGGGACAGCCGATCACTTCTAAATCTTGTAAAGATGGAAATTTGAAGGTGTAATTGCCAGAGCAGAAACTTATGAGGCTATCTAAATCAAACAGAGTCAATGCCTTCAATTTGCTGAAAACAATTTCATCTTCTGCTTCATCTTCCTCACTTTTTACCACTTGTGTCATTGCTCTGCTGCCACATACCTTCATTGTCATGAGTCGCACTAGACTCTTTGCTGTGGAGGATGTTACCAAGTTCATCAACTCCTTGCAACCCCAAACTTGCAGATCTGTTAGATTCTGAAAAGATACAGATGATGATGGCAATAGAACAATTAGTTTTTGACAACAATATACTCGTAGAATTTCAAGATCTGTGAAAATGGAGTCCAGTATGGAGCCTTGTTTCAACAGCTGCTTCAGATCATTTAGCCTGTACGGCTGTAAATGTTTTATCTTTGGGAATTTGCCTACGTGTTTCTCCCAGTGTCCTTCATTTGGTAATATCTCTGTGTATGAAGTAGAACTCAGATAGAGCATTTCCAGATTTTGAAATTTCTCAAGTAAACCAAGTGGAAAACAAGTTGAGTCATCATAAGCAACCTCAATGTATTTAAGACTGCCAAAGATGTGTTGTGGGTAATCAACCTGCAAAATCATCCTGAAATCCTTTCCACTTAATAGCAGTTTCTCTAAGTTGGGGAAGATCTGAACATCATCAATCACATAAAAACTAATTAAATTCAATTGATGTTCTGTCAAAAAATTTTGATTAATATGCACATGTACAGTGGGTAATTATAAAATCTTTTGTTTGTAAGTTTCTTTGCAACAAAGAATTAATCAAACATAAAACAAAAGAAACAGCAAGACTCAAACTGATGAAAGATCAAATAAATGGTTTCATATATACCTCTTCGATCAAGAACAGGGGCTGTTGCCCTGGGATATGAAGTTGATTCTTCTCAATGTTTCCATGGAAGCTAGATAATTCAGGACCGAATAACTTTATTTTGTCACAACGAAAGACCATCAACGTTTTTAGTGCCGGCCATTCCGAACTATGCATTCCAGGATATAAACATCTAAGTTCTGGTAGATTACCCAGTCTTAGATATGTCAGCCGCGGAAAGACAAAACAAGGTGGCACTTGATCTGTTCCTTCGGAAATGATCTCAAGCAAACCCTTACAGTTGCTTATATCCAGGTGTCGGAGTTGCTCAAAGCTTCTGAGCATAGAAGCCAAAAATATGTATTTTAATTTGTGACACAGGCACACGATCAATTTTGTTAAACTTTGAAAGTTAAACATGGCTGGAAGTTGATTGTGACAAATATTTTCGACATTAATTTGGATCAGCTTCAAATCCTCCAAGTTGGGGAACACAACCTAAACATTAATTTCTTGTTAGATCCAATATAGGCTGAGAAGCATCTTCTTTAATTGTAAATATAAGTCATTAAAATCTTCTTCCAGGTGACAGCTTTAGTGCATGTTTAGTATTGATTATTTGATAATCTAACGTACCAAAGTATTCGGCAAATATAATTTAAAAGTGATTATTAAAATAAAGTTTTTGGTAAATGAATTTAAAAGTCATTATTAAAACAATGTGCTGAGTATTATTTATTAATTCTAAAACAACTTTTTACTTTTAAAAAATAATAAAACATATACTTTAATATTAGTAAATTACCAACATGCATGTGCACCGAATGTAATTTAAATAGTAAAACACCTATTTTAGTTATTAATATTTTTGTTTATTTATGTTCAATATTGGATTTTTCACCTAAAATAACTTGCAATGAGAAAAAAATAATGCGGTGAAGAAGAACAAGAGAAGAAGAAAAAGAAAAGATCAAATGCAAAAATAAAATAAAAAAAAATGCTTTACAGTGCTTTTGTCCACTTTATTTTTCAAAACATAAAAATAATGACTCCAAACTTTTTTTTATTTATCAAAAATTAAAATGAAAGTATTCATTTTATCATTATTCATCTAAATCTTGATTAAGATATTGTAAATAAAAGTTTTAACGCCTAAGAATTATATATATTGAGTAATAGGTACATTATATTGAGTGTTCAAAGTAATGATGTAATATTGATTTACAATAAATTTTCCTTAACTGTAATTCATATAATGAATATTTTTATAATAAATTTTTTTTATTAAAATTAGAGTGTTCAAAATAATTTTTATAGTACAAATAGTCTCACCTATTTACAAAACATTTGATTAAATTTTTTTCAAATCTAATTTTTAGAAATCCATGCTAAAAGTAATTCATTAATAATTGTTGCAATACCAAACATACACTTGATATGCAGTTTAATTCATATTATTCATATATTGAGAGGGCTTAGTGAGTCAATGTGTGAGATTCTAAGGTAGTGTTTGTTTTTATTTGAAATCTGAATGTGTCTAAATTTTTTATTTAAATGACTTTTTTTTAGTATTTGAATATAAGTAGTATCTTTTAAAAAAAATAAAAAGGATCTTAAACATAATTATTTGATATATATATCCTTGCAAATCAAAATAAAAAATGATTAGATTTTATTGATTATGAAATAAATATATTTTATAGAGAAATTTTTGAGAAAAATCATAAGAGTTTACTTTTTTATTCAGATATAAATGTTTGAAAATTACACATAAACCACAAAAACAAACAAGTAAGTTTTAGAAAAAGTCTGAAATTAATAAAATTCCAGACTTTACATCTAAAACAGCCTCTAATTTCCATTCCTGTTTTCTTTTTCTCTTATAGTTTATTTTCGATAATTGTCATCAAATGAGAATGCATGAAAGAATAAATTGAGAGAGAAAAAATAATGCTTTAGTTTCATTATAATTGCTTACCTTCTCGTTGAAAAGCGGTGTCGAAGTATCAAGCTTGTCCTCCTCCAAGCTACTTTCGTTGGAGCAAGTAATAGCTGTCAATTCCTCTTGCGACTCTTGTCTATTTGGCCTCTTTACTTCAGAGCAAAAACTTGTAAGCTTCGGAAGATATTGCAGATCTAAAAATTTTAATGCACCAAACTCTATCGTGTCCATTGCGTTATTGTTGTCGACATCAGCTTCTCCACCAAGTGCAAAAATCTCTCCCATATTGCTGCAATCGATAACTGCAATCTTCTCAAGTCTTGGAAGGCATTTTGTAGTAGAGAGCAAGAAGATATTACTCAACTCATCGCAATTTCTCACTTCGATGGTTTTAAGTTCACAGAAAGACTCTACTTTGAGAAAGTCGATACATATCCCTTCAAGTTAATCAAATTGTAAAGAGTAAGTGACTCCAAAAGAGGAAAGGCACCCTAGGTACCCTCTCCGTTGAGTCAATAACACACAAGAAGTCAGGATTATTTTGAACAAAGAGATGCTTCAACTGTGAAAAGCCCTCAGTATCCAAATCAAGAAGAACATTCTTAATACCTAGCACCTTGTCCAAACACAAATATTCAACATTCTGGATGCCCTGCATCTTTTTCAAGCAAATAGGCTTAGAACTAAGCTTGAGCTTCATGGTTCTTAAACTCGAATTATTACTGATCAAATCCCACGATTTGCCAAACCATTCTTCCTGAAGCGAGGGAGGCTTGAATGACTCATCTCCGACTGATATATTAAACCTTTCCAATTTTTTCGCAAAAAAATCTTCTGGTAAAATGCTAGCATTTTTAACATCTATTTCTAGAGTGGTTAGTCGTGGCAAATGCATCAACTCATCAAGGCTAGCAGTACTTCGTTCACTATTGGGTCTTTCAACCTCCCACTCAACAGAGCAATTTCTCATATAAAGTTCTTCCAATCGAGTTAAGCTTGATATGACATTGGGTGCAACTGCTCTTAGCTGGAAACAATTTGTCAAATCTAACAGCCTTAGCTTACTCAGTTGACCTACTGCTTCAGGCAACTGTACAATATCAGAATTGACCATGCTAAGGATTCCTAGATTCTTCAACTGTCCAATAATAGCTATGTCTCCCAACTTGCAACTATCCAGACAAAGTGTTTGAAGATTTACCAGGAGCTCAATTGAATATGGCAAGCAAAATAATTGCATCCCAGTAAAATCTACAACCCTAAGCTTCCTCATCCCTGCAAAAAAGTTCTCAGGAATATTGATTTGAAGATAAGAATCTTTGGGAGATATGCATAAAAATTCAAGTTGCGGGCATTCTAATCGTTCAGGAAGCTTGTGAATATGACAACCTCCTATAGAGATTGAATGGCAATTTTCTAGTGCTTCCTTGTCCGGCAGCTCCAACGCATCCTCACCTTTCACCAAAAATGTATGTTGCTCTCGGCATGCAATTGAAATGCCAACATCGCGAACAACATCATGCATTGAAAATTGTTCATTGCTATCACCCTCAAGCAACAAGCAAGAGTCTCTAAGTTTATAGGCCAATGCATATAATTGGTTTCGTGCATCTTCCATCCTCTTCACTCCTTGAAGTATACCCAAACCCATGGAGTATTTAAACAGGTCTGAAGTCATAAATGGACTACCCATTAGACTACAGAGCAGAAAAATTTTCTGGAGTTGCTCATCTTTTAAGTACTTGAAACTCAGCTCAATTCTTGAATAAGTATCAGCCGGCAGTCCTTTGAAGTTCACCACCGAAGGGTTTTGAAGTTCTCGCAAGGCATTCTTCCATTCAGGCACAGTCTTGTCTCTCATTGCCCTTGCTACTGTAGTTAAGGCGATGGGCAAACCTCCACATCCCTTGGCTACATCTGTTGCTGTAGATTTGAACTTACGGTTTTCAACATAATCACCCGCCATTTTCTTAAACAATCTCCAAGCTTCTTCTTGATTTAAATTGTCAATCAAGAAGTTATGTTGAGAATCCATATCCAACAAAATATTACGATCTCTTGCTGTCAGCAAAAGTTTACAACCTCTATGACCATCACCACAAGGAATTCCAACGGTCTCCAAATCAAGATGTTTCCAGATGTTATCCAGAACTACAAGAATCTTCTTCTCATTCTTCAATCGTTCATACAGTCTACCTGCAGTTCTAGATTCATTTTCCTCAGGCAATGCCAGACCTAAGTCCTCAGCAATATCCCGCTGAATCCTTTTTATGTCTACAGTTTCGGAAACCTCTGAAAAGACCATTTGGTCAAAGAGCTTGTCTGCCAAGGCTTGCCTAGCGATCTCCTTCACTAGTGTCGTCTTTCCAATGCCGCCCATGCCGTAGACCCCGACGATGCGGATATTAACATCAGTCAATGCATTCTGTATACACTTCAAAGTTGAAAGCCTTGATCCAAAGGCCTCGTAACCTTTGTGAGACTTGAGCCATACCTTGTCCGGAGTGGTAAGGTACGAAATTCTATCAAGTCGACCGGCTTCTTCTCGGCACTCAACAAGGGCCTTCACCTCTGCCTCTGCTTTCTTGCTAAGCTGATAGCGGGCGTTCAAATTAGGACACAGCCCCTTGAGACATCGCCTACTTGCTGTCTCTTCATCTTCAATGAATTTGGCTGCCTGCTCAATGATGCTGTTCATACTAACCAGCCACTTCTCAACTGCCTCTTCAATCTTTTCTCCTCTTCTTTCAGCTTCTGAAACTCTGCGCTCAATGCTCCTACCTTCAACCCTCAGGCTCTCGATTTCTGCCTTGAGTTTCTGAATATTATCATTGTAGCTACGCAAATAAGCAAGTTGGCTTTGTGTTGGAGAAGCCAAGCATTTTACAACTTCTAAAACAACAGTAACAATGCTTTCCACCATCTTCAATCTCTTTTCTCTTGTTATTTTTTTCCTTTTTTCAAATGGAAATAGAACAGAGCCAACGGCTGGACAATTGATAATCAAGCAGGTGATGGCAAAAGGCAACAAGGCTAAATTAGAAATAGAAATTTTATTTGTGCAAAACGAGGACAAAATCAGTGTAACAGATGAGAATCGAAGTGCTAATGAGAACAGAAAGGGTTTCTTGATCCAATGAAAATGCAAAGAGTTGATGTAAAAAGGGAACAAAGCCAAATAAGAAAAGAGCTAGCATTAGAAGTGACCAAACTAAACGGAAGCAAAGCGTGTTTGAGATGAGAATATGATAATCAGGACAAGGTTCACTGTTGAGAATTGAATGCAAAGAGTGGATGAAAAATTAAATGGAGAATTGAAAAGGTTTCAAGGAAGGAGGAGGAGCTGAAAGAGTACAGAGATCAAAGGGAGAAACTGTTTGCTGGGAAAACTATTTTCAGGCAAAATCTAGTGCAGAGAAATATTCCTGAAAGCACCGGAGACATTTTCTGTTATTTTGTAATTGTGTTTAATTATTTATTTTATTTTGTACATTTTACTCATCGGAATTGGCTATCGTATGAAAAAATTATTGGAAGATATTAATTGAATTTTATTTTTGTTTTCTTGGAAATGAATTGGATGGTCTTCACACATCGGATTTCTATTCAATAACTGTCAGCCACCGACCGAAATCAAATAATCCACTATAACAAACAAAACGTTGAAAGCAACAACCCAACAACTCTCTTTATTAATTGATATGTATTCAGAATCAAATGTAATTAAGAATTTCTTGGGCATTTAGTGAATCATATAAAAGTTCTTGGGGCTACGATTGAGGAAATAAAAACTGAGAGTGAACATCTACCGATTTTAAAATATGAATACGTAAAGGGGGAAAGAGAAATAATCAGAGATAAGGTGATGATAACGAACGATTTGTATTTATATGTTTGAAATCAGAATTAGTAGCTGTAAACCATGTCATTCAGCCAAAAAGACAAAACATAGAGAAGAACTAATAACAATCCAATAACTTTCAGATAATATAAACAAAAACTTATAGTCGTAGGGTTGAAGTTATTTTTTTTTTTAAATTTTAATTTAGTGTAATTTAAGATGTTTTGATATTTTTATTTATTTGTATATAAAGTCTTATTATAAAATATTTTCATTTAAATGGAAAAAGTAAAATTTCTTAATTTTTATTGAATGATAAAATGTCTGAATAAAAAATTATTATTTTTTCTCATAAATAATCTTATTAAATATATTTATTTTTTAAGTAACTATCATATGTTATATTAGAATTTCACTTGAACTTAAATTGTATTTGGTATTAAATACTTAACGCACATTAAATTTAAATTTTAAACAAATTCTTTTAATATTAAATAACAATTTTTTTATGCAAACATATTATGTTAAATTGTAAAAAAATAATGTTATCAAAATTATTTTTCATAAATTATATATCATATGCTTACCTTATAAATATTTATAATATATAAAAACTGTTGTACCAGAAAACATTGTAAATATATATTTATTTAAACTTAAAATATATATAACATTTTCAAGGTCATAAGTATAAAAATATTAGGATTTAGATATTTTAAGCTTATAAAAACAAACAACTTACTACTTATATTCAAACATTAAAGAATAAAAAATAAACATATTTTTTAGATATTTACATTCAAACCCATTCAGATTTAAGTAATATTCAAACATATTCATATATAAATAAAAAAAATAAATACTATTTAAGTCTTTATTAAAAGAAAGAGAGAGAGCTACAAATAATAATAAGATAAATATTAATTAGAGTAATGATAAAATTATAAATTTTTATATAAATTTATTTTATATAAATTAATATATTATATAAATTTATTACAAAAAAGTCATTCATATCCTCAAAGTTTAGTTAAATGGTCACACAAATTCTTTTAATTTTATAAATAGACACACAAATATTGTTTTTTTTACTATTTTACCTTTAATTGCAATAACCTAATTATTAACATTAAATAAACTTCTAATAAACATAAATTAAAATTAAAATAATATAATATAAAAATAAGATAAAATTTATTTAATATTTTGAATATTAAAAATTAATTTTAACATTATTAATCTTTCATATTTTCTAATAATAATAAAATCTATTTGAAACATTAATAATATTAAAACCATTATACCTAAATTTCAAAGTAGTTTATAAAAATTAAATTATTTTATTTACAATATCTTTTTTAATTATGTATGTATCAATATAAATTATAAGATCAATTTTTGAATTAATAAATTCTAGTATTAATAAAATCCATCAAGATAGATTAATAGAAACTGAATATTTAAAAATAGTTTTTTATTATGTACATTATTTTATTAATTATATTTATTATAATATTTTATTTATATTATGTGATATTTATTTATTATTTTTATTTTATTATTATACTTATTTAGATTCTTATAATTAAAGGATATAATAATTATTTTAAAATTTAAAGAAATTTGTGTGTTTATTTATTAAACTAAGAGGATTTATATCATCATTTAAATAAATTTTAAAAGTGTAGATGATTTTTTTAATTTATTAATTAAATTATTATTAATAGCAAGTGGTATCTTGACTACGTGCAGAACGAGTCTTTTTTTTTTTTTCTTACCAGGAAGTGACTTATATGCCTTTTTTTTTTCAAGTACCCAACCCAAGTCGAAAAATATAGTTTGTAAATTTTTATTTCTTTTTCCTTTAATTTTTTTTTGATAAAGTGATTTGGACATTTCAATGAAAAGTTAATTTCTTTTTCTATGACAAAGTTAATTAAACAGATGCTCCATTGCACAAAGGTTACTGAGAGTTGCCAATACTGCCATAAAAATAAAAAAAATTATATTATAAAATTTTAATAAAAAAATAACTAAAGATAAAAATATTTTATATTTTATTATGTAATAATATTAAAATATCAATATTTAAATTTTAATATGAATTGTAATACTTATTTATTAAATAATAAATATAAAATTATTTTATTATTCTTTTTATTATCTAATTTAATTTAATTTTTAATTTTTTTAACTTTTCCCAGAATTCTAACGTAAATAATTAATTAAAGAAATATATTTGAAAATAATTGTCCGAGACAGCACTTGCCGACCCGGCCTTGTCTTTTCCTATTCATATATAGTGGCAGACATTGGTGGCCAATTAAGTAAATCTTTACACATGTGCCTTTTTTTTTTTTTTATATAGTTGTTCTGCTGTCTTTTTCATTTTTACTATTCAAAGTGAGAGACAGTGGTGGCCATTGGCCAAGGGATGAAACTAAAAGCTAAACGTGATTCATGTGCTCTTCTAATTGCTCTGCTCAAAAGCCAAAGACTATGAGCCGTTAAGGGCTTTAGGAGCTGTAACCATAATTAAAAGTTATTCCATGTAGTTTAATATAAAAATTTGTAATAATTTTTTATTTAAATTATTATTTAACAGTAATATTTATTAAATATTATTAATTTTTATTTTAAAATTATTTATTTTTAATTTCACAACGTTGCAGCTTATAATTACCGGCAATAAAATTCAAAGTGGAGCCTAAATCTAGAAGGTGGAAATTCTGCCAAAATTTTCAAACTTTGGATGGTAGCTTAATTTGGTTGTGATTATTTGATTATCTTGAGAAATTTATAAAACTAACCAAAAAATTTTTATAAATATCCAAAATAATCATTTATATTTTTTCTATCATCCTTAACCATTTACTCTTTTTTTTCTCCATAATACCCATCTCTCTCTCAAAACCAATCTTCCGTTAGCTCCCTCCGGCGACCTCCAAACGACGATTGGCTGTCTCTGGTGAATGTGAATGGCGCTTAGACGGATTTTTGACAGTGAACTCAACTCCGGCGGGTTTCTATAATCCTCCATTTTATAATTTTCGGTAATTTTTACTTCGTAAATTTTAATTTTTTTTCTATTTTGATAAGTTTGATTGGTGAAAAATCAATGTATTGATGCATATAGATGAGCTTAGGATTGTTTGACAATAAATATTGGAGATTGTTAAGTGAAATTTAGGTTTAAAGAGTGAGTGCAGCGGTGCTTCGATAAAATGCCCTTAGACTATATTAAATAGTTGATGGTGTATTGCAAGATTAAAGTGTTGATGGTGTGATTGTAAGGTGGAGTATAGGTGCGATAAGAGTAGAAATCACGAGATCGAAACAGTAGAAAATCATGCGCACTGTCACGCGATAAGCACCTGTCCCACGATATTACGGAATGTAAAAAAAAAGAAATCTTGATTTTTTAATTATCGATTATCTAATTATAAATTTGATTTTTGCGATCGTAATGGCCACAAAACCAGAGCACGATGAAGATTCGGAAGCGAAACACTTCCCAGGCGTATGACAAATACCTCAAAATTTGGGAATGTGATGGATGCTTATCGAGAGGAAGTTAACGAAACAACAATTAAGATTATTCGGGAAAGATATATTTGGTCATTTCGCAAGATGGATAGCTACGTGTTTAGTGGTGCGATCCTTGCACAGCGCTACTTAGGCAAGTAGCGTGTTGCGATGAAGATGATAAAAATCAGCTATGGTTTGAATTTAGTGGCTAGTTAGCACGATTATCAATCGTTGAATGGTGTTTAGTTACGGGACTTTGCTTACAGTACATACGACTTACACGGAGAAGCCAAATTTCCTGCGAATAACGAGGTTGCATGATTTGTACTTTGAAGGTAACTTAGGTGCTACTCTTAAACAATTTGATAAAAAATTTGAAGATTTGAACTTTAATGACATGGATGAAGTTGATGCGCTAAAGATCGCGTTATATTACTTTGCGGATAGAGTACTCAATGGTAGAAAAGATGAATGTGTACCAAATTCGTTATTGTTAAACTATGTTGATGATCTTTAGTACTTTAGAAGTCTTCCATGGGGTCGTTTATCCTGGAAAGTGGTATATAAAAGTTTGGACATTGCATTGAACCAGAAAGTGGAGACTTTCCAGAGTAATACTCTTAAAGAAGTGAAGTATAACATTTATGGCTTTTGTCCTGGGGTGCAGGTGCGTTTCAAATACATATGAATTTTTCTATACAATGTATTTTTTTTTATTTTTCCTAACTTTGTATTTTCACATGTTGTAGGCTTGGTTGTTTGAAGTAATTGATGGTTTTGTAGCGGAAAAGTGGGCCATCAAGACAAAGAGAAGACTCTCGCATATTGAAGTGGGAAGGTGTTTCTCTCCGAAAATAAGTTTTTCAAAGTGTACAAGTTTTATAACGACAATACACGTGTCGTAAGTATTAAGTTTTACTGAGGTGTACTACTTTATATGTGCGATGGCTAATTTCAATTATTTTATTACCAGGGGATTGTTAAACAAACACTCAATCCGACTACGCAGGAGAAGGATATGTTATTTTGAAGAAGCGTAAAGGATTATGAGATATCAATCCCTTATTGGGTTCATAATGTGAGTTAATAATTGAATTCAATTATTATATTATTATAATTTCTTCATTTGGCACAAGTTGTTTAAGTTATCAACTGTATCAATGTTGCAGCATCACCCCAACATACCACCCAACAAAGATAAAGTGGACGATCAGCCACATATTGAACATGATTATGAAACGCACAATCATGCACTAAAATCATATGAATATAAAGTGGACGATGAACCGCCTGTTTATGATGAATATGAAGCCGCAAGAGAGGTTAGATGCTTGAGATGCTATTTTTAACATCTAATTATTTTAAAATAATGGTGTTATACATAAAATGGATTTATTTTTATTTTTTTCCACGGTCGAAATCAAAGTTCTCGTATGATTATGTCATTCGTAAAATGGAGAGAATTGATCGTTCTATTATTGACATGAAAGAATCAATGACCAAGATAATGTCGGATGCTGAGGCTGAGCGATTTGAACAAAGACAGTTTAGAAAAGAACAAAGAGAGTTTGCAAAATCTGTAATGGGGTTTATTAATTCATATCATCGAGAATTCAAAGAAGCATTATTACAGGTGATACTCAGATGAGAAACCCTTACACGAGTAAGAAATTTTCATAGTTCCTTTTTATTTTTACTATTATTCTAAATGTATTGTGATTTAATAAGTTTTACTATTAATAGGCCCCGATGATGTTCGAGACTGTCATGATCACACCTCACTGTCATTGTGTTTATTATCCGAGGACGTAAATGATGACGATGTGCAAATTTTGAAGGAAGCACCTCCGAGCATAAGTAAATTTGGTCAGCAGTATGGGACGTCATATGCACTTAAAAGTCCCTACTTACAAACTTACAAACGAGGAAGGAATATTAAGTGTCTTCCGGCCATAAAACGAACAAATGTAAATATCGACGAAATGACAAGTGTGGATATAAATCTACTTAGAGGAGTAGAGGATCCGACACTGTTTCATGAGTTCGACCAGTGGTTTGATGGTAACATTGTAGTTGATCGTGACATCCGACATTCGAAGCAATTTTTTAGCGTACTCTTGGGGAGAGACTCAATGGGATGGTTAGGGGATGAGGTAAATGTTGTACATTTTTACTTAATTTACTTGTAATGTACTTGCATAATCTAACGGGTTTCTTTGTCATTTACAGCATATCCATGAATACTACCGTTTGATAAGTAATAAACAGCAGCAATACCCTAATGCCTTATATCAGCGCTGCACACATACCGACGTCTATTTTTGGGTAACATACTGAAATATATAATTGTCGTTTTATTATGCTATAATAAGTAATAATATTTATGTAATTCCTTGATTAGGTTTTCTTGAAGGCTCAGTGGAATAACGGTAACTATGATCTGGATTCATTAGACTACACGAGTCTAAATAACTACATTAATGGTCGAGATGACACAAAATCAAAACCGTTCGCGGATGCTGATGTGGTGTGTATTACTTACATTGAACGTTCTTTAATATTTAAAGATTTGAACATAAAAATGTTGGATATGTGTCTTATTTCTACAGTATGCAGGTTTTCATTCCAATTAACTTACAAGGCGATCATTGGATTGTAGCCCGAATAGACTTTGTACACAAGTGGTTCTCTATTTATGACTCATTAAAGGAACGTCGAGACGAAAAATTTTATTCTCAACTATTCAAGCCACTTCAAAATATTTTTCCTCGATGGCTACAAGAAGTTGGATTTTACAACCTCTGACCAGAATTACAGAGCGCGGAGCCTTGGAAACTTATACTAGTTAAGAGTGTACCACAACAACAGCCAGGAACTGGCGATTGTGGGGTGTTTATGTTAATGTTTACGATATATTTAATGTTCAAGGTACGATTTAATTTTGACAATAGTCATGGACAATACTTTAGGAAGAAGATTGACGTTGACATATTTAATAATGATATTAGGTTGTAAATTATATATTTGAACAGTTGTAAATATAGTGCGATTAATCTTATTTCGGGTTCGACAATTCTCCAACACTTATTATGAATAATCATTTTAACAAAGACAGTTTAACATGTACTCTTGAAAGTTGTCTTCAATTCAATACTGTAATCATTTGGATTTATTTGCAGAACTTCATATACTCTTGAAAGAAGTACATCAAACGTACAGTTTTTCAGAACTAAAAAAGCTCTATTTTTTCTATTTCTGTACTCAACATGACCGTCTGTTAATTCTTCCCATGATCCATCAAAACACATTTGAAGAACAATTGACTCCATTAAGCCTAAGAAAGAAAACAATTAGTACTTAAAGAAAATTAGAACATGAGTTATTTTGAGTTAATACGAGCTTGGAGACGAACCCGAAAACGTCGGCGGTGTGTCTGCCGCACGGCACAAGTGCTCGTCACCGTGCAATAGGCGCTCGTCGCACGGGCAATAGGTGCTCGTCCCACGGTTGGACGGAACTCGTCATCGCGTGACGGTGTGCCCGTCCCACGATTTTACGTAACCTATTACCGCGCGACGAGCACTCGTCCCACGTCGCGACGAGTGCCTATCGCACGCTTTTCGGGTTCATCTCCAAGCACGTATTAACTCAAAATAACTCAAAAATTTTGATTAATCGAAAAATAAAAACTACACATTGTGTAAAATAAATACTAACCTCAACTTTTGCTTGCAAGTTGATGAGTCGATGATTAGTTGGTGAGTTTTAGGGATTAGGATGTGCTTGGATTTTGAAAATTGTTGGTTGAGAATGTGTGAGATTTGTTGTTTTGTTTATAGATCCGAGGGTATTTAAGTCTATACAATAAATATATGGCTACATATGATAGAAAAAGTTTAATTGGTTATTTTGGATATTTGTAAAATTTTTTTGGCTATTTTTGTAAATTTCTCGATTATCTTATGGTGATCTTATATGTAATGACCTATTATATAAGACTTCGTTTAGAAGGATATGAACAGCTGCTACTCACTACCTTATATTGGGATTCAATTAATTATGGATGGATGAGACTAAAGCGAAATGTTATGATTTTTAAGTTAAAAAAATGTGGGAACAAATAAATTTTTATTTACAAGTATTATATGGCAAATTTAATGTATTTATCAAGTAATTCATAATTTTTTCTTTAAAAAGTGATAAATTTTTTGACATAATATGTAACATTATTTCCAAATAAATTTCTGCTATGCCATGTGCTTATGTAATTCCTGTGCTAAAAAATATTGCTTTAAAAATCTCAGTAATTGACCATGCCGAATTAATCAGTCTCAATTTGACTTAGTACAAAAATGATCAGCCACACAATAGTTTGATGATTATGTATAATCGAACATCAGCAAAATGAAGAGCAATGCACAATGACAAAGCATAGCTAACCATTTTATTTGATTAGTTTTTGGCACCATTCTTGAATCCTTCTCCTTTGATCGATTTTCATTTCGTGGATCTGTATGTCAAATCTGTATTCAAAAAGTGACACACTTACTACTATTATAGGAGATGATATCATAGATAAGTATTTTTGTAGCAGAATTAACATATTTATCAAGTAATTAGTAATTTCTACTTTGAAAAAATAATGCTTGAAGTAATTAGATATCTGATCTGTAATTCAAGCTTCTCATAGTTACATAATAAAAGTTCTTAATAAGATTCTAGTTCTTATTCTCATATTACCAATAATATAAGCGCAGATAAAATAGACCGACGTGAGGTGAAGGTTTCATTCACATCCTTTTCATTACTTGCAATTGGTTTTTAAATTGCAGAAGAAACCAAATTAAGCAGTAGAATTGATGTTTAAAAAAAAAAGTAAAAGTTTAAAGAAAATTCTTACTTTGTCATGTAGAAAACTTATTTTATTGTTCTAAATCATAAACTATTACAATCTATAAATAATATCACTGAGTATCTCACTTATGGTATTTCTAGCTATCTCGCTACTAATTATTGTTAGAATAATTAAATTTTTTTATAGTGAAATCCATCACCAAAAATCCATAAATATTTATGTTGTATCACTAAGAATTAATAATTAAATATGCAGAAGCGTATTAAAATTTATAATGTTGAAAAATACTCTAGGATTGTGTAGTTGTTTGTCCAAATCAACAAGTATATCCTATAGAGCCCTTTAGTTTTTTTGTACACTCTTTCCGATGATGAAATATCAGAAAGAATAGAATATATACAATATATGTGACTTGGAGACCATAACCACTTATATAGATAACATTTCCTGTTATCACTGGATATTCTTAATTCTGCCTATCATAAAATTATAATATCATTAGGTCTTTACACATTAAAGGTCCACAACTTATTAGATATATTAAAACTCAAATTACCAAAAATCTAATTATATCACTTTTAATTGGGTTTAACATTATATGACAGTTCGCAATACATAATTATTTACATATAAGCCCAACATTGGATTAACGATCTAACAATATTAGATAAAATATCTAACAATATCTCACTTAGGCTATATGTGAAATCTTATAATTATGCTTTGCAAAAAATAACCATATGAGCTCAACCTTACCGTTATTACCAAAATTTATTTAAAACCGATTTGGTCCATCAATCATATCAATATAGGATCAAATCAGTATTTATTATAACTATCATAACTCGACCCATCAATAGTCACTAAACCAATACAATTGAATGACATGGATTATGATGTGGATGTGTACCATAAAAATTATATGTCAATTTCCAACTGGTCCACCTTAAACCTTAGTGAGATATAACCCTACCAAAATCAGAGTGTGAATAAACCAAAACTTATTTCTACAGAAAATAATCTTAAATAGCCATAAACTAAAATAACTGAAAAATGTCTATATCATAAGAGCATATTAAATTACAAACTCCCACTAAAACTGAATATCCTTAAGTGACAAGACATTCATATGAGTAGTGTGCTCATGAAACATTTTAGGTGATAATCCCTTAGTAAGCAGATCTGCAATTATGGAATTTATGCCAACGTGCTCTATAGACAACTGTCCACTCTGAACTTCTTCTTTAACAATTAGGAACTTGATGTCTATGTGGTTCGACTTCGTCGAGCTCTTATTATTATTGGAATACATTACTGCTGACTTATTGTCACAAAATAATCTGAGTGGTCTATCACTACCATCTACTATGCGCATCCATGTGATAAAATTTTTACAACTATATTCTGTGATTAGATACCTCATAACATGCTATGAATTTTGCTGTCATCGTGGATGAGACTATAAGAGACTGTTTAGTACTCTTCCAGGAAACAACACCTCTAGTTAGTATATAGATGTAGCTCATTGTGGATTTTATACTGTCTTGGCATCTAGTAAAATTAGAGTTAGTATACCTAATTATCTGAAGCTGATCTGTCCTCTGATATAGGAGCATGTAGTCTTTTGTTCTCTATAAATACCGCAAGACTAGTTTGGCTGCCTTCAAATGGTCTACTCATGGATTACTTAAATATCTGTCTAACATCCCAATAACGTATGTAATATCCGGTAGCATACAACCTGAGCATACATTAAACTTCACACTGCTGACGCATAAGGAATCTTCTGCATCTCATTTTCCTCAAAATCATTCTTAGGGCACTTATTGAGAGTAAAGTTGTCTCCTTGAACTAGAGAGGTATCACCTGGTTTACAATCTTACATATCATATCTCTTAAAAAGCTATTCGATATAGCCATTTTGTGATAATTCAAAAATACCTCGGGTGAGATCCTAGTGTATCTGTATACCTAATACAAAAGAGGGGTCACCAAGATCTTTCTTCTCAAATTTCTTTTGTGCAATAAGGTTATATCATTGTTGGTAATTAAAATGTCATAGACATATAAAACCAAAAAAATATACTTACTCCCACGTAACTTATGGCATATGCAATGATTGACCGAATTCATCTCAAAACCAAACAAGACGATCACTTGACGAAACTTGAAATACCATTGTCGAGATGCTTGGTTGAGCTCATAGATAGATTTCTTAATATTTTTAGGTCTTCTGACTCAATATTTTATGGCTGCACCATATAGATCATCTCATCAATGTGACCATTTAAAAACGCTATCTTTACACCCATCTGATATGACTTAAGTTTGAAATGCGCCACTAATGCCATTATAATCCTAAAAGAGTCTTTCAAAGAAACCAGAGAGAAAGTTTCTTTATAGTCGATGCCTTCTTTCTATGTAAAGCCCTTAACGGCAAGACGCACTTTGTACCTCTCCACATCGCCTTTCGAATCCCTCTTGGTTTTAAATATCCATTTGTAATCAATGAGTTTCGCACCTTCTGGCAGTGGGATAAGATCTCATACGTCAGTATCCTTCATGGACTTTATTTCCTCATTCATGGCATCAATTCGCTTCTGGGAGTTATAACTTTTTATGGCTTGATAGAAATTAATTGGATCATCTTCCATTACTCCAATGTCTATCTCATGTTCTTGAAGAAATACAATTTATTCATCTGGCACTTGTGGAATATTAATATATTTCTCTTCAAAGACAAAGTCTCTAATTGTATCTGCCCCCACAAACATGACATTCTCAAAAAACCATGCGTTTCCTAACTCGAAAATCAATTTAGTAGTGGGGATCATAAAACTTATACCCTTGAGATCGTTCAGAGTATCCAATAAAATAATAACTCACCGTCCAAGTGTCCAATTTCTTCTCATTAGGCTTAAAAGGCCTTGCCTTTGTTGGATATCCACAACAAGCAAATGTTTTAGACTAGACTTCTTACCCATCCAAAGTTGTAGTTGCTTTTGTTAGAACCCTATTAAGTAGAATGATAAATCATACTCTTCACCACGTCCTTAAGCATTATGTTTCATCTTTCAGCAAGCACTATTCATAGTAGACAAGTTAGGTATAGTGCACTATGGGATGATATCGTATTCCTCTAAGAACTTAGCAAATGATCCTACATGTTATTCACCGGAATCATGATATCTACTATAGTACTCACCACAATCTAACGCTTTTGATTCTTTCATTAAGTTGATTCTCAACTTCAGTCTTAAAATTTTTTAACATATCCAATGACTATGATTTTTCATAAAGGAGATAAATGTAGCCATATCTGGGAAAATCATCGATAAACGTCATAAAATATTATTGACCATTCTAAAAAGCCGTAGGGAATGGTCCACAAATGTCTGTATGGATGAGTTCTAAGATGTCTAAAATCATATTAGCTTCAAATCTGTTTTTATTGGTTTGTTTCCCCTTGATACAGTTAACACAAATATCAAAATCTGTAAAATCTAAGGGGTCAATAATTTGGTCTGACACAAGTCTCTCTATTCTCCGTCTGGAGATATGACCCAATCTGTTGTGCCATAATGCAACGGAATTCTCATTTGTTAATTTTCTTTTTATACCTCACATACTCAATTACAGAGATGCATTAAATGAAGCAATCTTATCAATTAAATAATGATTATCATTACCTAATAAAGAACCAGAGCCAACCAATTTTGAATTATGAAACAAACTGAATTTTCTATTTCCAAATGAATAAGAATAATCAGATTTGTCCAAAGTAGAAATAGAAATCAAATTTCATCTAAAAGATGGAACAATAAATATTTCATTAAGATCCAAACAAAATCTAATCTTCAATAATAATCTAAATTTTTCAATTGCATCAACTTTTACTGTTTTGCTATCACTCACATAGATGTATCTTTCACCATCACTAGGCTTTCAGCAATTTAAGCAACCCTACATAGACACACCGATGTGAGTGGTTGCTCCAAAATCTATCCATCATATGCGTCTAGGCACCGAAGTTAAATTAACCTCAGTGCAAACCAAACCATGTTCTTTAGCTCTATAAAAGAAACAATTAGTGCTTTCTGGATCACCCAGTTTCCTTTTTGTTGTTTCCTTTTAGGGGTTGTATTTATAGTTTCCTTATCATTTTTTCTCTTTTTGCCCTTTTAGGTGCTTCCTGTAGGCCAATTTATTGTTTACAAGTTAAACTAAATAATCATCACATGTTTATTACCGCAAATGCACATGCAACTCTGTCAAATATGGATGTTCTTTTGGGACAATCGATATTTATAGAAATTACATATATTCAAACCGTTTATATTCCAAAATAAATTAATTTTCATAAGAGAGGTCACTTTGATAACATGTTGTTTTAATTAATTTATCTTAAAATATATATTACCATACCAATATTCGAATTTAAAATTATACTAAAAACTTACCCAAAAATTAAAAAAATAAAAAGGTCAAACTTTGGTCAATAGTCAATATTTGACCATGACCTTTGACGGGTCAACTATAGACCGGTTCGGGCCTAGACAAAACCAGCCCCATCCAAATCAGGTTAGACCAGATCGGTTTGAGTCGACTAGGAACCATAATCCTAATCCTTATTTTTCTTTTTTTTTAACTGTTTCTTCACTATAAAGCAATAGCCATGACTACTGCTTCTTCTTCTTCAACCTTGAGCTCTCAAATTGTATGCTGCGACTTGGCGGTAGTTTTATCGTTGCTTCTCATCTCTTTCTGCCACGACGTTTGACACGACTCTTTCCTTTAGTCGTAACCTAGGTAACCCAGGACAGCGACTCCCCTTATCATCATGGCCAGCATGTTGCAGCAGTGTGAGTCAGGCATGCCAGCAACACACGTTGCACACAAATAGCGCGAGTCAAGTGTGCCAGTAGCATTAGTTGCGCATCAGCAGCGCAAATCGTGTGCCAAGCAGCGAGACTCTTTGCTTCACTGCCACGCATGGTCCAATATATTGTTGTTGAACATCCTAAACGCACACAATGGCCATGAAACCATAACAACAATGGGAGTAGCCAGCCTTAAAAGTTTAGAGACTGTATTTCAAAATTTCTAAGAACATAGTTTTCTAAAATTTAAAATTTCAAATATTATTTTCTTTATTTCGAATTTAATTTATTTACTTTAATTCCCAATTGTATTAAATTGAGAATTTTTGAAAATCTAATAATTTAAATTTATAATTTTATTCTCAAATTCAATATTACATGAATTATTAAATTCAAGAACACCCAAAAATTTAATCATTAATCAAATTAAATTTGATTCTCAATGATTCAACATGAAGAGGCTTTGATACCACTTATTAGAATAATAAAATTCTTTATGGTAAAATCTGTCACCTAAAACCATAAACATTCATGTTATATCACTAAGAATGAATAATTAAATATGCTGAAGCGTACCTGAATCCATAATGATGAATAATTCTCTAGGGTTATGTAGTTGGAATTCCAAATCAACACGTATCTTAGAGACTCTTTAGTTTCTCCGCACTCTTTCACGATGATGAGATATCTGAGGACCATAACTACTTATATAGACAACCTTTCCTGTTGTCACTGGGTATTCCTAATTTTGTCCATCATAGAATTAGAATACCATTAGGTCTCTACACATTAAAGGTCCACACCCTATTAGATACATTAAAGCCCAAATTACAGAAAAACTAATTAGATCACTTTTAATTAGGTTTAACCTTATATGGCAATTCCCAATGCATAATTATTCACATATAAGTCCAACGTTGGATTAAGAATCCAACAATATTGAATAAAATATCCAACAATTATTTGATCGAGCATTTGATGCGCGGAAGTGAACCCAAGAACTTGAATCTAAAAGTAACATTGTCCAATTAAAATTAATGTTTATCAAATACTATTTATTATCTATTTTACAATTATTAATATTTTAGTTTCAGCTATAGCTTAAAAACTATTATATATTTTAAAACAGAGACTAATCTAACAAATATCTTCATCTAAATAGTAGACATGTGATCATGGATGACTTAATATGTTGTATCATTTGGGCATTCACTTCAACAACAAAAATAACTGGAAAGTACTACAAATGCTACCAACATTTCAGTTCATATATACTTTAGATCGTTAGCTTTGAATGTGATTATTTGATTATCTTGCGGTGATCTTATGCTCCATATCATATATTTTTTAAATCAAATTTTTTTTAGTATAGTTTTATCAATAAAATTTTTGTAAATAGAAATTTTATTTAAAAAAAAAAATTGGACTCTTTGGATGTTTTTGGGAGCTTTTATTAAAAGTTATAAAATTATTTATATAGACAATTCTTTAAAATTTTTGTTATGAAAGATTGAAATAAGATTGTGAAATAAATAAAATGTATTTTAGATAATTGAACTCTTTAAAATGCCCTATGACCTCTACTTTTAAAAATTTAAAATTTGAATTTTTTTAGTAAAGACAAAATAACTTATTTAATTTTTAAAAATTAACTAAGATTACAACAAAACAATATAAAATTTTGAAAAAAAAGTTTTGGACATTAAATAAGCACTTTTAATTTTGAAATTATTTTTAGAAGATTTAAAAAATATTTTTTTAATCTCTACTTCTCTAAAATTCAAATTCGAGTGGACAATTAAAAAAAAATACTTAAAAATAACAGCTGTGAAATAAACTTATTAATTGTGAAAAATGTTTAGATATTTTGTTAAAGTCAAATTATAGTTCTTTGCCCAACAAACAATTTAATTTTGACAGCACCATGTCACGGACCTCTCAATTTGAGCTCAAAAATGGACTATGGCCATGAATCAAAATATGCTAACTTGGTTCGATTCCGGAATGTTCCATAAAACTCTATTACATCTAGCATATTGGTACATATCTTAGAATTCTCTAGAATTTTGGACATGTATATAAAATTCTAGAGGCCTTCGAAAACTCTAGAGCTTGACAAGCATCCCTATAAATATGAGTTGGCATTAGGCATTTGAGCATCAAGCACTTGAGCAAGCATTTCAAGCACTCTTGTAAACACTCTTTTCAGTAATTCAATCTTCCGCATTTGGCTAAATTGCTCTCTTGCTCTCTTCTCTTTAGCACTTTCGGAAACCTCTTGACTTAGCCATTGAGAAGTTCAAAGGCTTACTTGGAACTTTCGGCAAGAGTTGTCTAAGTGTCACACGGGTTAGTTGCGCAAAATACTCATCCTGTGATAAGTGGTATCAGAGCTATGATTTGTACCCATGCAATCCAGCTCTTTTCGGAGCAATGGCCAATCTTCCAACTTCAAGCACAATACAAGAGGGTGCTCTTAGTGTGGATATACTCCTAAAACCAAGTTGGGATCGAGATGAAACCCGTGAGCAGGCAAAGATTCGTACTAAGTCCAAGGCCGCTTCCATCGATGCTTTGGAGTCTCGCATAGCTACGCTCCAATCTTCAATCTCTGCCGCTCAAGACACCCTCGATTGTTTGGAGGAAATGATGGATGGTCTCGAGGGAGAATATGCCGACATCACAATAGCAACCAAGGCCCTCATCACCAAGGCAGCATTCCACGAAGAGTTGCTAAAACTCGACAGGTCTATCTGTTTCGATTCGTTCTTAATTAATTAGCTAAAAATGGAAAGTTTCATTATTTTCAGTACAGAAAGCAGAGGAATTGATGACACACTTAATTAATTTCTAAAATGTATTAAAAAATAACAACCGATTAATTGAAATTACCCATGGTCGTGGGAAATAGTTCAAAAACCATTTTCAAATGTCAATGTTGGGAATGTGGCGTATCTTAGGCCAGTCTTGTCCTGTCTTCTTTTTGTAAAGTTATTCTAAAATATAACATCCCCAAATCTCCAATTTCTGGAGCGTTGTCTTCTGAAGATGGTGATCGGGTAGTGCTTTCAATTTATGGCATCTCCGAATTGACAAGGAAAAAGACGTGGCATGATTATGATTTCTCCTTTTATTGCAGTCCCGAAATCCCACTTTTCCAATTCTTCCATAATATAAAATTTAAGCTCTCTTAATTTAAGAAAGACAATAACTGAGGAGCCATCTGTATCTCTTTCTATTCCCAGACATTCATTACCCACTCTTTTCACACTCTGCATTCCACCAATATTAAGATATTCAAGGGATTTTAATTTTCCCAAATGAGGCAATTGCTCCCAATTTTTGAACTTGCTGAGAGATAAATCCCTAAAATTGCTCAATGACATAATCGAATTTTTGGGGACAACATTCCTCCTACCTTTGTATTCACTTATCCCTAAGCTCTTTAAGTTCAACACTCGTAGCCTCACCCACATCTGATACATTTCCCAGCCCATATATATCACAACCTCGAAGAAGGTTAAGCCTTTTAAGAGACTCCAACTTACATGCATTGTCATACCCTCCGCCTAAAACAAACTTAGCTACACTCTGAAGCCTGATTAATTCGTCAATCCCTACTAGCAAGTATCTTAAAAAATTAGTATGGACGTTTGGCAGATACATTATCTTTCTTAACTTCCCAATCCCTTGATGTAATTCTCTAAAATTTATGCAATGACTAACATCTAAAACTTCTAAATTGAACAAGTCACAAAACGTCTCGGGTAATTTTTCAATCTCCTTTTGATATGATAAATTAAGGTATTTCAAATGCAATAATTTTTTTATATTTGTTGGAATTTCTTTGACGAAATTCTCACACGACCACGCGGCATGCACCTCTAATTTTAATGCCCTTAAACAAGTTAATTTAACAAATAATTGAGGTAGGACTTCGCTAGACCATGAATAATCATCACTTCCAACTATAAGGCTATGTAATCCTTGCAATCCTCTAACATTATCCCAAATGGAGATCGGAATTGAAGACCTACTATCTAAAGTTAACATCATATGAAGTATTTTTTTCTTCCCAAAAGACATTGTAACCGACTCTTTATTACTACATAAATATTGGAAAAATTCGTGCACTATATCATGCATTTTACACATCAAGATTTTACCATCATTTCCTTTAACAAAATCTTGAAATACTCTTTACCAATGTCCTTCATCTCTTTGTTTCCTTTCTCACTAAGGTAACCTTGAGCCATCATAATTCAATTAACTCAAATTTTTGTATTTTATAGTCTTTTGGAATGATGGCACAATATGAGAAACATTGTCTTACCTTAAAGGGCAATTCATTATAACTCAACAATAGAGGGGCCAATAGACCTTTCTCAACTATTTGTAGTTCCCATATCTCACTTTTTAAAATATTTTTCCACTCCTCTTCCGTGTGTTTAGACTACAAGAGACTAACAATTGTCTTTACAGCTAAAGGCAAGCCCTTGCACTTGCTTACAACTTCTCGACCAATTTTTTCAAAATTCTCACGTTGCTCCATGGACTTACCAAAAAATGCTAATGACTTAACCACTAACTAGCATTCCATTTCAGATAATACATTGATAGAGATAATGTCAGTTGATCCCATAATACAGGCAACTATTTCCTTTTTTGTGGTAATTAAAATTTGACTTCGATAGAGACAATTCTTTAAACAGTAGTACAATGATTCCCATTTATAGAAATCTTCATTCCACACATCATTGAAGAAAAGAAGAATTTTCTTCCCTGCAATATGTTTTTAATATGTTGCATGAGAGATTGAAACTCACCAAAATTAGCGGTAGAATCTATTAGAGCCTCAATGATTGCTCTAGCGATTCTGAACTCATCAAAAGGATCTAACATATAGATCCATATTCTTTTCTCAAAATATTCTTTAACATCATCATTGTTGTAGGAAAATTAAGCAAGATTAGTTTTGCCTATGCCCCCCATCCAAACAAGTGAGATGATACGGAGACCATTTTCTTCTTCACTACTCTCAGACATCAACTGATTAATAAGATTGCTCTTCTCATTTTTTCTACCAAATATCTCTGACTCAGAGGAGATAGTTGGCACTCGTTGATATGCCATCTCATTACTCTTAATAACATCCAAATGATCAAAACCAAACATGTCTTTCTGTTTAGCAATACCATCGAGTGTTTCATTTAATTCTTTTATCTTGAGAGCAATGTCATGACGTAAAACAAGTGGTTTACAACTAAAGCAAGAGGCAGCAGGAAAGAAATAACATACTATCTTCTTAGGAATGAGAGCATTCTCATAATCATCAACTCCATCGATTTGCAGTTTGAGCCTTGCAGTGTTCCACTCGCCCAACACATCTTCCGTGTTATAACATGCGTGTCTCGAGTTGATCGAGCCAGAGTTTGACAATTTCCTCCTTTACTTGCCTTTTTCTCTGCATTATGGAGTGTTGTGCGGAAGCGCAGGTTGAGCAGATTATCAATTGATGGTAATTGTGACTTCTAGAGAAACTTAAATCTGGTGTAAACAATTTCAAAGAGAATTGACACAATAATTTACGTGGTTCAGTGTAAAGCCTACATCCACGGGCAAAGACTGGAAGATAATTTTACTAACAAATGAGAATTTACAAATTGGGAAAAACTCACAAAAACCCAATACCCCAATACACCCAAATGAATTCCCCTAGCACTCAAGTGGAAGCTCTCTCAACTCTCTCAATTATTTCACTTGCAATTGCTCTCAATTGTGGGATGCCTTAACAAATGAAGAATAATAGCTATTTATAGGAATGCATGGTAGCACTATTTCACCAAACCTTTAAAATTTTCAAAGTTTGTTTGGTGATTACTTAATTTTTAGCCAAACTTTAAATAATTTGGCTTTGAAAAATTTTGGCCAAACTTTGAACATGTGCTTTGCCAAACTTTGAACAATTTGGCTTTGAACAATTTTGGCTAAACTTTGAACATGAGCTTTGATTTGATTTTTTTCAACAATTCTCCACCTTGGTGAAGATTTATCCAAATCTGAGCCGACTATCAACGAACCATCATTCCCAAAGTGGCTGCATCTCTGTGACTGCCTACGTACCCAAAATTTGTGATTAAGCCAACCTTAGTTCAAAATATTACTGAACTTCCTTATATAAAATGATCCTCCAATCTCTACCTTTCTCACTGTTTTAAACTTTCAGGATATTGACCAAGTTTAGACAATGCTCAAACTTGATCGTTGTCACCACCTTGGTCAACATATCTGCGGAATTCTCTGCAGTCTTCATTTTCTGAAGAAGAATCTTCCCCTCATCAATAATTTCTAGCACAAAGTGAAATCGTACGTCGATATGCTTCGTACGCGCAGGATAAACTTGATTCTTTGCTAAGTGAATAGCACTTTGACTGTCACAATACAAGTTAACATGCTCCTGGATCAATCCCAAGTTTCCAAGCAAGCCTTGTAACCAAATAGCCTCTTTAATAGCCTCCGTAATTGCCATATACTCTGCCTTTGTGGTTAACAGTGCAACTGTAGACTGTAGTGTAGACTTCCAACTAATTAGCCCTCTAGCAAGAGTAAATACATACCCGGTGGTTGACCGTCGTTTGTCTATATCACCGGCATAATCAAAATCAACCTACCCAATCACACCTTGACCAAGTGTGTCATTTCGTTCAAACAGTAAACCAATATCAACGGTTTTCTGAATGTACCGTAGAATCCATTTCACAGCTTGTCAATGTCCTTTACCAGGATTATTCATATATCTGCTCACCATACTAACTGCTTGTGAAATGTCAGGTCTTGTACACACCATTGCATACATCAAGCTACCAACTGTATTTGAATACGGAACTTGCAACATGTATTCTTGTTCCTCATTCGTTGAAGGAGATCGTTGTGCAGAAAGCTTGAAATAAGAAGCCAATGGGGTACTTACAGGTTTTTTCTAATCATTTATGCCAAACTGTTGTAATACCTTCTTCAAATATTGCTTTTAAGATAAGCTGACTTTACCACGAGCTCTATCTCTACATATCTCCATGCCAAAAATCTTCTTAGCTTGACCTAGATCTTTCATCTCAAATTCTTGATTGAGTTGAGTTTTCAACTTCTCAATCTCATCTTTGTTCTTAGATGCTATTAGCATATCATTAATATACAAGAATAAATATATGAAAGATCCTTCTTGTAGCTTGCGAAAATACACACAATGATCAAATTTATTTCTTGTGGACCTTTGTCCTTTCATAAACTGATCAAATCGCTTGTACCACTGCCTTGAAGATTGTTTTAATCCATAAAGCGACTTTGTCGGTTTGCAAACCCAATTTTCTTTTCCAATGAACTCTAAATCCATCCGGTCGAGTCATGTAGATTTTCTCTTTCAAATCACCGTGTAAGAACGCAGTTTTCACATCAAGGTGAACTAGCTCAAGATCATATTGCGCAACAATAGCTAGCAAAATCCGAATAGACGAATGTTTCACAACTGGAGAAAATACCTCATTGTAGTCTATTCCTTCTTTCTGAGCGTAACCCTTCGCTACCAATCTAGCCTTGTATCAAATTTTATCCTTACGAGGAAATCCGTCCTTTTTTGCATATATCCATTTGCACCCAATTGCCTTTTTGTCTTTAGGCAGTGTAACTAACTCCCAAGTTCCATTTTTTGGAAGAGACTGCATTTCTTCATCCATTGCTTGCTTCCAATGTACATTTTCAGGGCTACTTACTGCTTCTCTGTAAGTGGAAGGAACATCACCATCTACAATTGGAAGTACATAGGCCACCATATCAACAAAGCGAGCTGGTCTACGAATCTCTCTTCGTGGCCTTCTATATGCAATTGAATCTTGTTGCTCTAAAGGTCCCTGAGTCAGAACCTCTTCTTCATCTTCGGTTGATTGAGAATCATCTACCTATTCAACACTAGCTGGATCATCTTTAACCTTTTCAAGCTCCACATGCTGCGGAGTACTACTGGTGTTGCCATACTTTTGGGAATCCTTTCGTTTTAACATGACTAATTCATTAAAAGTCACATCTCTGCTGAAAATAATCTGCTTCGTATCTGGACACCATAAACGGTATCCTTTTACTCCACCAGTTATACCCATGAACAATATTTTCTTCGCTCTTGGGTCTAACTTAGATTCCTTTACATGATAATAAGCAGTATAACCAAAGCTATGTTAAGTATCATAATCAGTAGCAGGTTTACCAGTCCACATTTCTGTAGTTGTTTTGCCCTCAATTGCAGCTGATGGCAAATGATTAATCAGATGGCGCACACATATACAATAGCCTCAGCCCAAAATTCCTTGCCCAGTCCAGCATTGGACAACATACACCGAACTTTCTCCAGTATAGTTCAGTTCATGCGTTTTGCCACCCCATTTTATTGTGGTGTACCTCGAACAGTGAAGTGTCGCACAATGGGCTCATCTTGGCATACTTGTAAAAATGGATCATTCTTGTACTCAGCATCATTATCTGAGCGAAGTCTTTTAACCTTTCGATCAGTCTGAGTCTCGACTATCTTTTTACATTTTAGAAATATACTCAAAACTTCATTTTTGTTCTTCATCAAATACACCTATACTTTTCTTGAATAATCATCAACAAAAGTAACAAAATAGTGCATACCTCCCAAAGAAGCTATTCTAGTAGGACCCTACACATCACTGTGAACATAGTCCAGAATTCCTTTTGTATCGTGAATTGCTGAACCAAACTTTACTCTTATTTGCTTGCCCAGAACTCAATGGTCACAAAATTCCAATTTGCAAGAATTTACACCTTTTAATAAGCCTTGCTTAACCAAAGTCTGCAAAGCTTTTTCACCGGCATGTCTCAAACACATATGCCAAAACTTGGTTGCCTCTGAATCTGCATCCTTTCTCGAAACTGTTAATGCTGATCCAATAATTGTACTCCCTCGGAAATAGTACAAGTTATTCCTTCTTGTGCTTTTCATCATCGTCAGTGCACCAGCTACTACCTTCAAGAATCTATCTCTCATAGTGATTGTAAGCCCTTTGGATTCTAGGACTCCTAATAAGATGAGATTTTTCTTTAAGTTTGGTACATAGCGAACTTTTGTCAAGACTTGGATTGAGCCATCATGATTCTTCAATTGGATTAAACCTATTCCTATGGTTTTACAAGCATTGTCATTGCCCATAAAAACAACTCCACCATCTAGCTCATTAAAGCTAGAAAACCAGCCCTTATTAGGACACATATGATAAGTACAACCCAAATCCAAAATCCACTCATCTGATTGACATGTCAACGTCATGCCAACCAGACTAAATTCTGACTCCTCATCATGCTCGGCTACACATGCATCAGAAATAGCCTTGCCCTTTTATAACTTAGGACAATTTTTTTTTCGATGCCCTTTCTCGCGACAAAAAGCACATTCATCTTTAGCAGGCCTACCTTTAGACTTGCCCCTTTTTCCAGGTTTGCGGCTTTGTGAACGACCTCTTGCTGTCAATACTTCTGCAACTGTATCTCTGTGATCCTTTTTATCCTTCTTTCTAGTCTCAGCATTATACACTGCACTACATACAATATCAAATGTGACACTGTCCTTCCCATGAAGCAAAGTGGTAGTGAGATGGTCATATTCATCAGGAAGTGAATTCAACAGCAACAATGCCTTATCTTCATCTTCAAATTTCTCATCCAAATTTAGCAAATCCGCTAATATTTTATTAAATGAGTTCACATGGTCATTCATCGACATACCAGGTGCATACATGAATCGATAGAGTTTCTTTTTCATATAAAGCCTGTTTTCAAGGCTTTTCTTCATATATTTTTCTTCCAATGTCTTTCACAAATTCTTTGCTGATGTCTCCCTCATGATAGAGTACTTCTGATCTTTAGCCAGAAATAGGTGAATAGTACCACATGCCTGTCTATTAATTTTTGTCCACTCCTTGTCATCCATCTTTCAGGCTTTTCTTCTAGAGCGAGATCCAGCTCTTGCTGACATAAGACATCCAGCACCTCACATTGTCACGTACCAAAATTATTAGTACCATCAAATTTCTCCACTTCAAACTTTGCATTAGCCACAGTAGTCCTTGCTGACGAAGATGATGACGACTCTTCTGCCATCTTTCTCAACCTTAAATAATCAGTGCCTTCAACAACTATTCACACTTGAAAAATAGTCTCTATGATGTTTATTTCGCGTGAATGAATGCACCAGGAAAGTTCCTAGGAGAATGGAGGGGTCACAATGGTCCCACTTAAAACTCAGACTCCTTAGACTCTTATCGTCTTGTTGATGTAACTTTCCTAGACATGCAAAAATACACACTACTTATAATAGACTGTTCTCCAAGTACAAATGGTCGTATCTAATACTGTATATGTGAATAATAATATATACCCCAAGTTCGAACCTTCGGCTCTGATACCAATTATTGTGCGGAAGCGCAGGTTGAGCAGATTACCAATTAATGGTAACTGTGACTTCTAGAGAAACTTAAATGTGGTGTAAACAATTTCAAAGAGAATTGACACAATAATTTACGTGGTTCGGTGTAAAGCCTACATCTACAGGCAAAGACTGGAAGATAATTTTACTAACAAATGAGAATTTACAAATTGGGAAAAACTCACAAAAACCCAATACCCCAATACACCCAAATGAATTCCCCTAGCACTCAAGTGGAAGCTCTCTCAACTCTCTCAATTGCTTCACTTGCAATTGCTCTCAATTGTGGGATGCCTTAACAAATGAAGAACAATAACTATTTATAGGAATGCATGGTAGCACTACTTCACCAAACCTTTAAAATTTTCAAAGTTTTTTTGGTGATTACCTAATTTTTAGCCAAACTTTGAACAATTTGGCTTTGAGCAATTTTGGCCAAACTTTGAACATGTGCTTTGATTTGGTTTTTTTCAACATGGAGCACGGCTTTACTGGCTCGGAGATTGCTGGTCAGCTTCTTCACTTCCTTTTCGACACCCCTTACCAGCCTCGCTTGTTCGTTTGCCTCTTCAACAGTTATTGAAGTCAGCTGCTCCAAGAGAGGGGAAATGATTGCAGCAACCATGGTGAAATTGATGATGAGTGATTACAAAAATAATTTATGATGAAAGAAATTTAAGAGCTTATAATGAATTAATTATGTTGCGATGTAAAGAGGAATGCAGCCATCTTCTTTTAATTCTTATTGTGCATGCAAAAGCAAAACCCAACGAAAGGAATAATCTTATCTCAACCCATACGAAAGGAATAACTTATAGCCAAAACGGAAAGAAAAGAATAAAAGAATGACATATACCAGAAGACATACTAAAGGTTGGCGAAAGAATATGTTGTAGCTTGCTGTTGATAACAAGTTTGGAAGGTCCATTTTATCTTTGAAAAATACTAAAGATACTTAAGAAAAACAGAAGGAAGATAGAATGAACTACAAAATCATATTGTGTTATAATATTTGTTTGGGCAATGCCGAGCAGACCCCTTCAAGGACAACTCAGCCAGAGCAGAAGACCTAGTCGCTAGCACGAAGACATCACTACTCGATGTCAAAGTTGGTCGAGGTCGAGTGTTCCAAGACTGGTTGGGCCATGATCTTCCCATTCTGCTCGACTAAAGGAGGCCTTCGACCACCGAACCGGATCTGGTCGCGTTACGGGAAGCACCATGAACAGAGGGGAACCAAGACTCGAGCGAAGCAGACCTAAGCATGGAGGCCCTTTCTGACACGAACCATGAACAGAGGGGAACCAAGACTCGAGCAAAACAGACCTAAGCATGGCGGCCCTTTCTGACACGACTTAAAAGTGTTTGACTTACTCCAAAGTATAAGAGTGTCTAGTTATAATATATCCCGGCGAGTCCATGGTCGAACCACATGGAATTTTAAATTTAGTAGTCTATTATTAAATAAAAATTAATAGTAGAAAAATAGATTACCTGTCTAAAAACTACTAAGGCTATGGGATTCACTCTTGTAATTCAAATTATGTTCATAATATTCTCTCATATTTATATTTTATATTTTATTTACTAATTAAATATTATGTCATTTAATTCTTAACTAACCAATTTTATGAATGAATATGAGAATGGAGTACATGATGTGCCACAACTAAATTGGAGTGTCGACATAATGTCAAAATATCATATAAATCCGATAAGATTTTAAGTTTATAAATTAATATGACACAAAAATATTCAGTAAATAAAAATACAAAATATTAAATATTAAATAAAATAAACTTTGAACTTACTTGAGAGAGATATTAATTCCATAATTTAAATTCTTGAGTTTCACCCTTTGCCCTAGCTTAATAAATTAACTACTCATATTGAAAAGAAAAACACTCATTTTATTTGACAAACTTCTAAAATATATTACAAGAAAATTTTAAGAACTTGAAACAATAGAATAAGAAAATTTGAAAGATTCAACTTCACCCTTTTCTTTCTCGTCTTTTTCTTTCTTTCTTTCTCTTCTCTTTTCTTTTCTTTCATTTCATTTCTTTTTCTTCTCTTCCCCGCGCCCTCTTCCTCTGGGCTACTTCTCCTTTAATAGAGAAAAAAAAGGAACAATTTATTATTTTATTATTATAATATTATATTATAATAATATTATATATTATATATAATTGAGAGAGAGATTGAGTGCCGTGCACTGAATCTCTTTATCTTCTTTTTTTTTAATTAATATATATTATTTATTTGTTATTACAAAACAGCTCTTTTTTTCCTCTCATTTTTCAGTTATGATCTCTCTTCATTCTCGAAATATACCTACAATAACAAAATATAACAATTAAGATAAAAATTAATATAATAAAATATAATTTACATAAAATTACATATGAGGACCATTAAGATAAAATGTAAGTTATGTACACATTAATTAATACTTTAAATGAAAAAATAATAATTTAAACCTTTATAAAATATACATTTTCTAGTACTAATCATACCCCCCAACCAGCTTATTGCTAATCCCTACCAATTAAAGCGCTATTTTAAATTAAAAATTATAAAATTCACCCGCAAGTTAATAGTTTTTCATCTATCCTCTAAACTACCGAATAAATAAATTTTCCTATTTATTTATTTTAGCTTTTTGTCATTCACTCATTATCCAAGATATCATCAAACCTTCTTTTGTGCTCGAAAAATTAATACAATACTTATGGGGCTTCATTAAAAGAAAATAATATTTTTTATTCTAGTAATTTATCAGAGATAATATCTTTATTAGGCAATAGATTATTCATACAATTTAAAATATTACATCTTCAATCCATATAGCGAGCTTTGGGCCAATGACTCCCAGACTAGTTGGCCTTAGGGCACTAGGTGTAAAAACACCCATATGGACTTAATTACTCAGATTTTAGATAAATAAGCAAACAATATATCTGCAACCCATGTAGCAAGCTTTGAGCCAATGACTCCCTGACTAGTTGGCCTTAGGGCACTAGGTGTTAAAGCACCCCTACGGACTTAATTACTCGGGTTTCAGATATAGTAAAATTAAACACATTTATTTTTTTTCATTTTCTTCTTTTTTTCTGTTTTTTTTAAAAACATAACATACTTTCCACTACCTTAGAAATTATCTCCAATAGATCAAGAGAACAAAATATTATAAAAAATTTTAACTTACAACCCAATAGCATGTGTCATAGTGTGTGTGTGTGAAAAAAATGATTTAATAATACTTGTTTAAATAAATAACTGACAAAAAGATTAAATTTAGTATTATCAAGTGTCTAGTTCATAAATTTGAGTAATTCAAAGAATAAGGAACAAAAAAACTTAATATGAATTTTAAATTCAAAAAATATTATAGAATGGACTATTAGGATGCATATCAAAAGTAGTGACTTTTTACATAGCCATCTTAGACAAAAAAAATTATTGTTTTTGGATTTTTTATTTAAACAAAAATAAACAAACACATATATTTACATTCCCACCCTCCAACCTAATCTAAACATTATTCTTAATATTTTATAATTTAAAGATATGCATGTAAAATAAGAAACAGAGAAAAGAAACATAAAAGAAGAAGTAGAGAATATCATACCTGAATTTGTTGTAGAGGCTTAGAAATTTTCTTTTGAAAAATAAATAAATAAATAAAATACTCTAAGACTAAGAAGATACGTTTCTGGAACCACTCACTTCATATTGGGCCATTTTCGATTCAAAATTTATCCAAAGTTAGTCTTTACAAAAAAAAAAATTAGTAAAAATATCACCAGGATTGACACATTCCACAATTGTCAACTATTTCCTCCCCCAACCTAAATAAGACATTGTCCTCAATGTCTTAAAGGAAAGAAGTATAGTTTAGAAGACATCACATGAAAAAAAAAATTTACAAATGGAGATTTAAATCTAATTTGCACTTCTTACTACTGTTACGGTTATCATCTTTAGTTGACCAATCCAATGCCAAAGTCATAGGTTTTGGCTCTGGTTTGTAAGTTTGTAAAAGATCAAGTAATTTATTAACAGTAGAAGCACAAATAAAAAATTTTTTAACTGAGGGAGGAATAAGATAATTGTTAATTGCATGGTTAAGAAATGTGAACAAGCCATTATAAAAATTATTAACATTTAACAAACCGATGGGTTTCTGATGAATGTTCAAATGGGCCCAAGGCGCAAATATAATTAGTGCCTCCAGAGTTGCAAGATCTCCTGGCAAAAAGTTGAAAGCATCAGCATGATCTAACATTTTGGATATTCTTTCTAGCATACCTGAGACAACTAACTCTTCTCCAGTTGGTGGCCCAGGTAGACATCCTAGAGGTTTTAGGGCTTTTGGGATGATTCCTAGCACTTGACTTCCTCTAGTGAAAGTTGTTTCTGAAACAGGTTTGGATAATCCACGGTCACCTCCTCCATATATTAATTGTAAGTTTCTCTTTGCTATGACACGACCAAGATCTACAACTGCCTCAACGAATTCCTTGTACTTTCCATAGCGAAACCCAGAAAGCACACAAATATTTTTGAATTGTCTGCTTGAAGATGCTGCCATTAGAATAATCTTCAAAAATAGTTTGTGAAATTTTAAAATAAAAGCACGTATTTAAAGATAAAGATATTGATAAACAACTGTAAATGGAGTGGCGTACTTATCAAATGACTTGTGAACCTTTGGCTTATATTTCTAAAGTAAACAGATAAAGCAAACAGTAAAAAGAAAAAGAAAACAGTAATCACATTATTAAAAGTAATAATGCATAAAATAATATATTATTAAAAAGAAAAAGATATTTACAGGTAGTTGCCACTGTGCCTCACATCTTCCTCTGGTTTTACGTCCAGTAACGGCTTGAACGCCCTCTATAGGTCGAGGATAGGCTTCCCATCCAGTTTTCTTATAAACTGGAAAACAGAGTCTTTTTTAGTCAAATTCCCAAGACTAAACTGTGTGTTTTCTTTTTGGAATATATATATATATATTAGTCACTCATTAAAGATTTAATCAAGATTTGGTGGGTCACTGAAATCGATTTCGGTGTCTTCTTCACGTGGTTGAAATTCCAGATATGGTTTTAATCTTTGACCATTAACTTTAAATGTGATACTATTCTTTGGATTCTCGATTTATACGGCCCCATATGGATATACATATTTTACAATAAATGGGCCACTCCACCTTGACTTTAATTTCCCTGGTAACAAATGAAGACGAGAATTATATAGCAAAACTTTTTAATCAATTTTAAATATTTTTCTAAAAATTTTTTATCATGAAAAACTTTGGTTCTTGCTTTAATAATTCTTGAATTTTCATATGCATCATTTCTCAATTCTTCGAGTTCGTTCAATTGCAATTTACACGCATTACCAGTATCATCAAGATTTGAATTAAAAGCTTTAACAGCCCAAAATGATTTATGCTCAAGCTCAACTGGTAAGTGGTAAGGCTTACCATAAACTAACCGATAAGGTGACATTCATAAAGATGTTTTAAATGCAGTGCAGTAAGCCCAAAGTGCATCAGTCAGTCGAAGAGACCAATCTTTTTGGGTTAACCATTTTTTCTAAAATATGTTTAATTTCCTTATTTGCTAATTCAACTTGACCATTTGTTTGAGAGTGATAAGGAGTAGCAACTTTATGCGTAATTCCATATTTTTTCATTAAAGACTCAAATGATTTATTACAAAAATGCTTACCTCCATCACTGATAATAGCTCGAGGGATTCCAAATCTGCTCAAAAGATTTTCTTTTAAAAAGAGAATCACAGTTTTGTGATCATTGTGCCGACAAGGAATAGCTTTAATCCATTTGGAAATATAATCAACTGCAACCAAAATATAAACAAATCCAAATGATGATGGAAAAGGGCCCATAAAATCAATCCCCCAACAATCAAATATTTCAATGACAAGAATGAGATTTAAAGGCATCATGTTTCACTTTAAGATGGACTCTAACATTTGACAATTCTTGCACATTTTACAAAATTCATGTGAATCTTTAAATAATGTAGGCCAATAAAATCCACATTGCAATATTTTTGCAGTTGTTTTCTTTGAAAAGAAATGGCCACCACAAGCTTCAGAATGACAAATTGAATGACACTACTTACCTCATTGTTCGATATGCATCTTTGAAAATTTTGATCAGAACCGTACTTGAATAGGTATAGATCATCCAAGTAAAAACTTTTTACCTCTGTTAAGAATTTCTTTTTATCCTGAAAGTTCTAATCAGATGGCATTTCACCTGTTACAAGATAATCAACAATGTTAGCATACCAAGGCATATTGTGTATAGAAAACAAGAATTCATCAGGGAAAGAATCATTGATAGATGTTGTATCAATTGAAGACTCATTTGTAAGTCTTGACAGGTGGTCTACAACAACATTTTCAGCACCCTTTTTATCCTTAATTGTCAAGTTGAATTCTTAGAGTAGTAAAATCCATCGTATTAATCTTGCCTTGGCATCCTGTTTAGACATTAAATATCTAATAGCTGCATGATCAGAATAAACAATAGTAGATGAGCCAATTAAATACGATCGAAATTTATCCAATGCAAATATTACAGCAAGTAGTTCTTTTTCAGTTGTGGTATAATTCATTTGAGCACTATTTAAAGCTCTACTTTCGTAATAAATAACAAAGGGCTTACCTTCCTTTCTTTGACCCAAAACAGCTCCAACAGCATAATCGCTAGCATCGTACATTAGTTCAAAAGGTAAAGTCCAATCAGGGGATTGCATTATAGGGGCTGTTGTTAAAAGATTGATTATTTTTTCAAAAGCTTTCTGACAATCTTCGGTCTATTCAAATGGTGTGACTTTAATCAAGAGGTTACAAAGTGGTTTAGATATAGCACTAAAGTTTTTATAAACCTCCTATAAAAACCTGCATGTCCTAAAAGGGATCGAACTTCTCTTATTGTCTTTGGTGATGGTAATTTTAAGATGACTTCAACTTTGGCTTTATCAACTTTAATTCCTTTAGAAGAAATGACATATCCTAAAGCAATTCCATAAACAGTCATGAAATGGCATTTTTCCAATTTAAAACAAGTTCTTTTTCTTTACACCTTTTCAAAACTTTTTCTAGATTATCAAGACAATTATCAAAAGAATTTCCAAACACAGTTAAATCATCCATAAAAACTTCAAAGTAATTTTCAACCATGTTACTAAAAATGCTTAACATGCATCTTTGAAATGTTGTAGGAGCATTACAGAGTCCAAAAGGCATTCTCCTAAATGTAAATGTTCCAAATGGGCATGTGAATGTGGTCTTTTCTTGGTCTTCGAAGGCTATAAGAATTTGATAATAACCTGAGTAGCCATCAAGAAAGCAGTAATAGGGGTGTCCTGCTACTTTCTCAAGAATCGATCTAGAAATGGAAGTGGAAAATGGTCTTTTCTAGTGGCATCATTTAATTTTCTATAATCAATGCACATGCGCTGACTAGATGGGATGCGTGTTGGGATTAGTTCACATTTTTCATTTTTACAATGATTACTCCAGATTTCTTTGGTACTACTTGTGTTGGACTTAAGGACTTACCCATGTACTATCAGAAATAAGATAGATAATTCATACATCTAGTAGTTTAAGGACCTCATTTTTTACTACTTCTTTTTATGTGAGGATTTAATCTTCTTTGTGGCTGACGAACTGTTTTAGCATTTTCCTCTAAGTGTATTCTATGTGTGCAAATTAAAGGATTAATGCCCTTTATGTTTTTTAAGGTCCAACCAATAGCAGTCTTATGCCTTTTTAAAACAGTGAGTAACTTACCTTCTTGGTTGCTTGTGAGTTGAGAAGAAATTACCAGTGGATAAGTTTGATGATCTATGAGATATGCATACTTTAATTTTTCTGGTAAATGCATTAGTTTAAGCTTCGGTGCTTCATTTTCTTTTGTCTTTTCAAGTTGTCTCATGTCTTCAAAGTCTAATTGATTATTGCCATCTTCAGGTAATTATGTAGAATCAAGTGTAGAACATATATTAGTAGTATCACATTCCAATTCTTTACTTGATTCAAATGAACTAGCAAAACAAATTTCCATAGAATTTGAAAATTTCTCATCCTGAATGTGTTCTTCAATGGTTGATTCAATGGGTTCAAAATCCTCAATCTCATTTTCTTCATCCTCTTTATCGTGAGATTGTTTGCACATGTTGAATACATTGAGTTCTAACTTGATATTGCCAAATAATAAATTCATCACTCCATTTCTGCAATTAATCAAAGTATTAGCAGTAGCTAAAAATGGTCGACCTAATATTATAGGAATTTGCTTGCATTCATCAATGATTAGTTCAGTTTTCAGGACAATAAAACTACAGAATATATGAATGTATCAACTTGAACTAATACATCTTCAATTATCCATTTTGGTACCTTGATTGACCTATTAGCAAGTAAAAGCATAGTAAATGTAGGTTTTAACTCACTAAGATTGAAATGTTGGTACACAGAATATGGAAGTAAATTAACACTAGCTCCAAGATCAAGTAAACCATGTTCAATTTTATAGTTCCCAATAATACAAGAAATAGTTGGACAACCAGGATCTTTGTATTTCAAGGCATTATTAGTTGAGAGAATGAAACTTACTTGTTCCGCAAGAAATGCTTTTTTTGTACCTTATGCTTTCTTTTTACAGTGCACAAATCTTTAAAAAATTTAGCATAAGATGGTACCTGTTTAATGACATCTAGCAAAGGAATGTTAACTTTCACCTACTTGAAGACTTCATAAATCTCTTAGTTGTGCTTTAATTGCTTTGGTTTGATCAATGCTTGAGGGAATGGGGGTACAGGAGGAGAGCTGGTTATTTCTTCGTGGACTATTAGTTCATCGGGCACTACTTTACACTCTGAAATTGAATCCTTACCAATTTCACGAGGATCAAGAATATATTTTTCGACAAATTTACCGCCACGGAGAGCTATAACCAATTTAACTTTGCTCATGTTTTGGTTTCCAGTACTACCCATATAAGGATGTTGTTGGCTTTTGGGATTTGGTTCAAATTGAAAAGGAAACTTACCTTTTTAATGAATGGTAAGTGCTGAGGTAAGTTTTGAGATGGTTTTTGTCAAGTTTGTCAATATTTGCATAGTTTGATTATTAATTGACTCTTGTTTTTCAATGAATAAATGCAATATGTCTTCAAGAGTTTTTCTGGGTGGTGGGACATAAGTTGGGTAACTTTGAGGATTTTGAAAATTCTGGAGTAGTGGAGGTGGCTGTACATAATTGTCCTCCAACTGAAATGGTCTGTGTGAAATGGTCAGTAGAACTACAAATATGACATGAAGCATCTTGAACAGATTTAACATGATCATTCTTTTTCGACTCTAATGCTTCAACCTTTCTAGCTAAGGATGCAAATTTGGCTTGAAAGTCATGGTCTTCCCTAAGGTTGTACATACCTCTGCCAGTTGGTGATGGTTGAGGTTTACTAAATGACTCATCAAAACCAACAGTATCCCAGTGCTGTGCATTTTCAGCTAATTGGTCAAGATAATCTAATGCATCATCAGGATTTTTATCTCTAAACACACCATTACACATCATTTTAACAATCTCTCTACTTTGGGATGTTAGTCCCTCATAAAAATATGACACTAACCTCCATGCTTCAAAACCATGGTGTGGGCAAATATTAAGTAATTCTTTATACCTATCCCAACACTGGTAAAAATTTTCTCCTTGTTTTTGAGTGAAAGTGGTGATTTATCATTTGAAAGAATTTGTTCTATGGGTTGGAAAAAAGATTTTCAAAAATTGTTCTTGCATGTTATTCCATGTTCTTATTAATTCGGATCTGAGGTTTTATAGCCAATTTTTAGCTTTATCTTTTAGTGAAAAAGGAAAAAGCTTTAATCGAATTATATTCATGCTAAAATTTTGGTCTGTGTATGTATTATAAACTTCTTCAAAATCTCTTAAATGCAAGTATGGATTCTCGGATTCTAAACCATGAAATGTTGGTAAAAGTTGGACAATACCTGGTTTAAAATTGAATCGAGATGCTTCAGGAGGAAATACTATACACGAAGGTGTTCCAGTTCTTGTTGGATTCATGTAATCTCAAAGTTTGTGGTTGATTCTGATCGTGTTCATCTTGCTAAGAATGATTGTCTCCTTGATCAATTTATGGATTAAGCTAGTTCAAAATATTTTCACCGTAGATTTCTTTCATGATTGATGGTGGTGATTGAGATATTCGAATTAACCTGCCACTTGAAGTTCGAGACCAACGTCTCATATAATGATGATGATGTGTGTGTGCGAAATTATTTAATGCACAAGCAGATGAAGAAAATAAAATAAAATAAAAATTATAATTGAGAAAAAATAAAAATAAAAATAAACAAACTGAAAATTAAATGTGCAACAAATATAAATGTACAAAAGATAAAATTACATAAAATAAAATAACAAAGTAGGCGGTTAAACCATCCTTGTAAAATAATAAAACATAAAAATAAATGCAGAATAAAAATTACACAATTTATTATACAAGAAAATTAAATAACAAAAAAATAAATAACGAAAATGAAATAACAATAAAAATAGTTGAATCAGGCCTAAAAATAAGTGCAGAAATTAAATTACAGAAATATAAAAGTCCAAATTCAAATCCATGTCCATGTCCATTCAGTCCAAATGTCCAAATTGAGTTCAAAAGTACAAGGAATGCCAAGTCATAAGTCCATAAGTCTACGTTTAATTCAGTTCAGGGTTTTTTTTGGTTAAAATAAAAATTTTATACGTTTTATAATATTTTTGTAATTTTAAGAAAAAGAAGGGTTTAATTAAAATTTTACAATAAATGAAATTTAAATTATGTTCATATATTCTCTCATATTTATATTTTATATTTTATTTACTAATTAAATATTATGTCATTTAATTCTTAACTAACCAATTTTATGGATGAATATGAAATTGGAGTATATGATGTGCCACAACTAAATTGGGGTGTCGACATAATATCAAAATATCATATAAATCCGATAAGATTTTAAGTTTATAAATTAATATGACATAAAAATATTTAGCAAATAAAAATACAAAATATTAAATATTAAATAAAATAAACTTTGAATTTACTTGAGAGAGATATTAATTTCATAATTTAAATCATTGAGTTTCACCTTTGCCTTAGCTTAATAAATTAGCCACTCGTATTGAAAAGAAAAGCACTCATTTTATTTGACAAACTTCTAAAATATATTACAAGAAAATTTTAAGAACTTGAAATAATAGAAGAGTAAAATTTGAAAGACTCAGCTTCACATTTTTCTTTCTCATCCTTTTATTTCTCTCATTTCTCTTCTCTTTTTATTCTCTTTCTTTTCTTTTCTTTTTCTTCTCTTCCCCGCGCCCTCTTCCCCTGCGCTGCTTTTCCTTTTATAGAGGGAAAAAAAGGAACTATTTATTATTATATTATTATAATATTATATTATTATATTATTATATATTATATATAATTAAGAGAGAGATTGAGTGCCGTGCACTCAATCTCTTTATCTCTCTTTTTTTAATTTTTTTAATAATATTATTTATTTACTATTACAAAACAACTCTTTTTTTCTCTCATTTTTCAGTTCTAATCTTTCTTCATTCTCAAAATATACTTATAATAACAAAATATAACAATTAAGATAAAAATTAATATAATAAAATATAATTTACATAAAATTACATATGAGGAACATTAAGATAAAATGTAAGTTATGTATACATGAATTAATAATTTAAACCTTTATAAAATATACACTTTCTAGTACTAATCATTTTCTTCCGACAACTTGTCACGACGATCAATGACTGATAGGCACCACACACCGTAGGGTTTCATCACTGTTACCGATGACCGGCGCACACCTCCACAGTGTCATCATTATACACGGACCTACACAGTATCAGCATTTGATCACGGGAACCCATAGCCGCCTGACATATCACGCCCACAGGTTGTGCCGCAGCAACCCTTAGCTGTCAGAAAGAAACATGCACAATTAATGCGGGGGTTGGCGTCCAAGCAATGGAGCGAGAAAACAGGAGAATAAATATCAGACGAAAGGCAAGGTAAGGGGACTTTTTTTTTTGGATCCCAACTCCAAATCTTCTATTGAGACTCTCACTTTCTCTTCCTCAATTTACTTCACTCCTTTACTTCCCGTACCCTCTCCCTTTTTTCCGCTCCCTCAGCTTAAGAGGGATACTAGAAGAATCAACCTGATCACTGACTTGAGCGTCGGAGGGTTTTCATCGGAAAAATATCCGGCGACCCCGGCACCTTTCCGTAGACGCAGGTCGGAAGACATAACCGTTCCAGTAAACGAAGAAAGGCAGGAGCCAGGAAGGAATTCTTCTCGAGCAACCAGCGAGCAGAAATCTATAGTATCAATTGAAAATGAGCAGAAAACCACTTCAATATTTTGGCACCGTCTGTGGGGATCAGTTAAAAAAGCCTGAGATTGCAGTTCATTCAAGAAGCAACGTGAGAATGAGGGGAAATAGCAGAAGAAAAGTAAGCCCCGAAGAATCGGTGATCCTGAGGGAAGTGGCCGATGAGGCCCGAGATTGAGAAATACAAGAAAGGATAGACCGGATGGAAAATCAGATGGACACTGACATCCATCCTACAGGAGCTCAAGGACGGGCAAAGGAAAGCAAGTAATGACGTTCCTGAATCCAGCTGCGAGAACGTCCCCACTGGGGGAAATGTGGGGGTGAAAGCTCAAAGGTAGAAAGTACAGAATGTTGCTAGAAAAAAGGAGACGAACTTGGAGGAGAGAGAATTTCGACAGCACTTGCAAGACACGACACCTACTTCCTGCGCGAAGGAGTTGAAGGGAGAGGTGCGTGGGTCGGCATGGTCATCGAGGACGCCTGGGAGCAGGAAAGCCCCAAGTTGGAGGATAATGTTGGACAAAGAGTCCCAACTTTTAGTAAAAATCATGGGCGTCACGATCCCCAGGGATTTTCGCTTCCTCGACTTGAAGTTTTCGGGGAAGAGTGACCCCCTGGTACACATAGAACATTTTAACGACATAAATGGAGTACAGGGCTTGACAGCAGCCCAAAGGTACAGAGCCTTCCCGCTTACTTTGGAGGGAAAGGCGAGAGAATGGTGCTGTAAATTACCGTGGGGGAGTATTCTGAGCTTCGAACAAATGTCTATAGAGTTCGCCGAACAGTTCCGGTGGGCGGTGGCCCCCAAAAATGACACAATGGAATTGGTGCAAATAAAATAGAAGGAGGGGGAGTCCCTCCGAGAATTCATCAAGAGATATCATCGGGCTATCTTGGATCTCGGGGCATTCGATCACCCTCAGGCATTGACGGGGTTGAAGGAGGGGGTGAAGATGGGAAGACCCTAGTGCAACGTGCGGAGCCCCTCGATCCGCTCATACTCCGATGCATACAAACAAATAAAAATAGACATAGTCATCGAGGAGGAAAAAGCCCCAAAGCTAAGGAGCGAACAGAGCAGTGGGACAAAGCGGAAATAGAAAGGGGGGCCTGCTCAGTGCGCCCTTACTTCCAAAAGAATGAGGGATCTGGTTGCTCCCTATAACCCCTACAAGAGAGCTCCCCACCCGCGAGTGGCTCATACTCCACTTTGCAGGTCCCCATGCCAAGATCGTAGAGATTATCGGCAGTACAACGTCAACCCACCTCGCATTCCCCCCGTAAATTGGCCTATGCAAAGAAATAACAGAGCCAACCCCCCATTACCCCACACTCTGGAAACTGTCCCTAGGATAGGGCAGTACAGATGGTTGACCAGAGCCCCGCCTATAGGCAATACACCCCGCTGAAGGTATCACTTGAGGAGATGTTTCAAGTTGTGGAGGAACGTGGGTTGTTGTGTTCCCCGATGCCGATGTTGAAGCCAGCAAACAGGAGGGATAGAAGTAGGTTCTACTGATTCCACGATGAATATGGCCACTTGACGTCGCAATGCTATGACTTAAAAAACCTAGTGGAAGATTTGGTTAGGAACCGGTATTTGGACGAGTTCATTGAGGGGAGGACACCCGGTAGTTAATCAACAACAAGTAAGGAATGGCTAAGCCCGTGACATTGACCGCGAACCACTTGCTATGAGAGTGATAGCAGGAGGGCCCATAATGGCAGGATATTCAAATAGGGCTCGGAAGAACTACAGCAGATACGCCTCTGCTAGTCGAGAGGTTCTACTCACTGTGCCCACTGCAAAGAGAGCTAGAATTCGACAAGTGTCGATCATGTGGACAGAGGAGAATGAAGAGGGGGTCATGTACATCCACGAGGACGCCTTGGTTATAAGGGCAAAGGTCACCAACAGAGAACTCAATAGGATATTGGTGGACATTCTATTCAAATCCACTCTCGACGAGATAGGAATAACAGACGTGAGGCTCGAGCAGACGAGCACCTCCCTAAAAGGGTTCGGAGGGGGAAGGCTAACCCCCTTGGGGATTGTTAACTTGGCAGTGACCATGGGCTCAAAGCCCTTTGAGAAGAACATGATGTTGGATTTCATGGTCGTAAACGAGGCCAGCCCCTACCAGGCAATATTAGGGAGGCCCTTCATAAGGATCAACCAATCGGTGATATCCACCCACTACTGGGCCTTGAATTATCGCATGAATAGAGCTGTGGGAGTTTTTAAAGGTGATCAAAGGATAGCGAGAAGCTACTATGCCACAGCAGCAAAGGAAGGATTCATGTGACGTCGCTGGACGCAAGGGGTGACCAGGAGAAGAAGGTCAGGATCGGCTTTGGTATTAACGAACAACTGAGAAAAAACTTGGTTTAGTGCTTGCGAGCACACTCTGATGTGTTCGCTTGGACGCATGAGGATATGCCTGGAATTGATCTGAAGGTGGCATGCCACAGGTTGGCAATAAAAAGAGACGCGAAGCCAGTAAGGCAGAAGAGGCGGTGCGTCAACCAGGAGAGGTATGAGACCATGAATAGTGAGGTTGAGAAGCTGTCAAAGGCAGGATTCATAAGGGAGGTCAACTACTCTGAATGGATCTCAAACATGGTACTAGTGAAGAAGGTAAGTTGGAAATGAAGGATGTGCGTAAACTTCACCGATTTGAACAAAGCCTATCTAAAGGACAACTTTCCATTGCCAAAGATAGGTCAGTTGGTTGACTCCACAGCAGGTCACGGCCTGCTCAGCTTCATGGATGCCTTCTCAAGTTACAACCAAATCCCTGTGTACGAGTCGGACAAGGAGTGCACGGCCTTTATCACCAAGCAGGGCCTATTTTGCTATAAGGTCATGCCTTTCGGCCTAAAGAACATAAGGGCAACGTACTAGGGATTGGTGAACAAGATTTTTAAGTCACTGATCGGCCACACGATAGACGTTTATATAGACGACATGATCACCAAGTCCAAGGACGCAGAAGAATATGTAAAGCACTTAGAAGAGACCTTCGCACTCTTGAGGGAATACCAGATGAAGCTTAATCCTGAGAAGTGTGCCTTTGGAGTGGGTTCTGAAAATTTCTTGGGTTTTATGGTCAGTAACAGAGGAATTGAGGCCAACCTGGAGAATATAAGAGCAGTGGTAGACAAGAAGTCCCTGCGCACTCTCAAGGAAATACAAAGCCTCACGAACAAGCTGGCATCCCTCAATAGATTCATCTCCCAAAGCAACAGACAAATGCTATGTATTCCTCCAAGAGATGAGAAAGGGATAAAGACGAAGTGGACACCAGAATGTGAAGCAGCATTCCAATAGTTGAAGGAGTACTTGCTGAAAGCCTCGTTGCTATCAACACCGTGAACAAGAGAGGCTCTATACTTGTATTTGGCGGTGTCGTAATGGGCAATGAGCTCGGTCTTAATAAGGAAAGAGTCAGGGGTGCAATACCCTATATATTATACTAGCGAGCTTTGCTAGAGGCGGAGACTCGGTATCCACAGTGGAGAAGTGGGCACTTGCACTGGTAATAACAACTCAAAAGTTGAGGCCTTATTTCCAAGCACACATGATAGCAGTCTTGACGAACCAGCCACTTAGACATATCCTGCATAAGCCAGAGACCTCGGGCCTGCTGGTAAAGTGGTCGATAGAGCTCAGCGAGTTTGACATCAGCTACCAGCCCCGAACAACAATTAGGGCATAAGTCCGGGTAGATATTTTATGGTCGAGTGTACAGAGTCAGGCAAAGAAGCAGACCACGAGCGAGCAATAGGCTCCCCTGCTCCAGGCAAGACGGTGCCAAGCATAAGCCAAATGAAGGCTCAAGCAGAATAAGCTCACGAAGTAATACAAAGGCTTAAAAAATCTCAAAGCCTAACTTAAGGTGAAACGGTGCCAAACATAAGCTAAGTGAAGGCTCGAGCAGAATAAGCTCATAAAGAAATGAAAAGGCCCAAAAGTCTCAAAGCCTAACTTAAGGCGAGACGGTACCAAGCATAATCTAAGTGAAGGCTCGAGCAGAATAAGCTCACGAAGAAATGTAAAGGCCCAAAAGTCTCAAAGCCTAACTTAAGGTGAGATGGTGCTAAGCATAAGCAAGTGAAGGCTCGAGCGGAATAAGCTCACGAAGAAATGCAAAGGCCCAAAAGTCTCAAAGCCTAACTTAAGGCGAGACAGTGCTAAGTATAAGCCAAGTGAAGGCTCGAGCAGAATAAGCTCACGAAGAAATGCAAGGACTGAAAGCCTAAACTTAAGGTGAGACCAAGCCAGAAAGGCTCGAGCTAGATGAGCTCGCAAATGATGCTAAAGGCTGAAGCCGTAAAATCTAACTTTAGGAGAGACAATAAGGTAGACACAGCCAGAATGAGCTCGAGCACAACAAGCTCGCGTAGAAAGATACTGCTGACCTCGGGACTTAAAGTATGTTTGGGTTAAGGTAAAACAACCAAAATTCATAAGGGGTTCGTCCGAGTTAGTCACATTTGGCAAGACAAGCGGAAGCAAACCATAGTTAACGTTATGTGGGAAGGCTTAGAGTCTCATCGAAAATTTACCCCACGAGTATTTTGGAACAAATTAAAAGTGCAGAGGCAAAATAAGAAATATATGTTCTTTATTTCATTACCAAGGTTACAAAGTATAAAAAGAAAAAGAAAAAAAAAATAAGTACAGTAAAGCCATTCAAGGGGCTTGTGCAGTTGGGCTAGCAGTGGGGGCTAGGGCCTCGGAAGATGGGGCAACTTGAGAATCCATCTCGGCAGCAAGAGCAGGAGGAATAGCCCTCATTGGCAAGGCAGCGAGGTCAACTCTAGACCTTTTGGCTGGAGCGGATGAACCGCTTGGTTTCTCATCGTGCTCGAGGGCCTCTTCAACCGAGAGAGAATACATCTCATGTCTCCTTTCTCGGGAATTAAACCAAACTCGGGAAAGTTCTGGTTAATCAATAACTCTCTACACGAGCTTGCGTTATCCAAGGCGGTATTGATATGCATCTGCAGCTCCTCCCCAACTCGATATGACACATTCCACGAGTTTACAACAAAGACCAGAAAAATAAATAAGAGAGGGTAAGCAAAAAAGTTAAAGAAGAAAACATGATGAGCAGCAGACGACCTGGGGTATAAAAAAAAAGAAAGAATTTGAGGAACCTTTTCGGTGGCAGAGGCTGCTCGCTCTTAGATCCCTCCAGCAAAGAAGAACTTTCCTTTCCAGTTACCATCGAAATTAGAGAGGTTAGTAATGGTTTTCTTGCCCTTCAAGCTGTAAGTGAAGTAATACCAGCCCGCATCCTTTGGGCTGCTCTTCAACTGGTAGAGATGCTTTATTTCATCTACCATTCGCTCGCCTAAATTACACCTCCTCCACAGGATGTACAGCCTCGACAGAACCCTCCACCTGTTCGGGTTCAACTACCCCGATGCCAAATGCAACTGGGATAGGACTCGGGTAAAATACGGCTGAATGGGCAACCTAACACCTCACTTGAAACATTCTAAATAGAGGGTGACATAAACTCGAGGAGGACTGGCTAGGTGTATTACTTTTACCAAGGAGATGCAGATCAATACTGGCAGGAATGTGATACATGGCCCTAAGCCAGTCTAAATCTTGGTGTGAAGTCTCACACCTCATGTTGTCGATGGCAAACGACTTGGCCACCAACCCTTGGCCAGCCCTTTGCCTCTGTCGCGGCTGGGTTTCCCTCACAGCCTCGACCTCTTCAGAGTTTGGGTCTCTCACCGGAACCCCCTAGTGGCCTCGGAATCACTCAAAGAAGATGATTCTTCAAGGGACATATGCGCAGGGTTGCTGAGTGGCTGACATTTTTCTTTTCCTAGAGAAGGAGAAGAAGATTCTATACCTGAATTTCCATTTTAAGAAGAAGTCTTCAGGCTGAGCAAATTATGAAAATAAGAAGAGGCACAATGGAGAAATTAGGGATTTATAAAGTGGAAAGCAAGTCATGCCAACAGACGACACGTTACTCAAGGGAACACGACTGTTCAAGTAACCGCCTCTTCAAAATTCAAACAGGTAGTCTAGATCGGCCCATGCGTCTCGCATTAAATGTGAAGTGACGGAAAAGGAGGACAGCTCAGCGTGAGAAAGTAAAAAAGAGGGAACCCACTCAAACAAGAAGTTTTCAGTCTTATCCCGCTTCAATCTCAAGACTAGAAACTGGGGGACTGGTGTTTGGGCAACGCCGAGCGGACCACCCCTCGAGGACAACCCGACCAGAGTAAAAGTCCTAGTTGCTAGCACGAAGACATCCCCACTCGATGTCAAAGCTGGTCAAGGTCGAATGTTCCAAGGCTAGTCGGGCCATGATCTTCTCATCTTGCACAAATAAAGGAGGCCCTCGACTACCGAACCGAGATCCGATCGCGTTATGGAAAGCACCATGAACAAAGGGGAACCAAGACTCGAGCGGAACAGACCTAAGCATGGCAGCCCTTTCTCCCGACAACTTGTCATGAGGATTAATGACTGACAGGCACCCCATGCCATAGGGTTTCATTACTGTTACCGATGACCTACACGGCATCATCATTTGATTACGGGAACCTATAGCTACCTGACATTTCATGCCCCCAGGTTGTGCCGTAGCAACCTTTAGCTATCAGAAAGAAACATGCACAATTAATGCAGGGGTTGGCGTCTAAGCAATGGGGAAGGGAAAGCAGGAGAATAAATATCGGAAAAAGGCAAGGTAAGGGGACTTTTTTTTTTATCCCAACTCCAAATCTTCTACCGAGACTCTGACTTTCTCTTCCTTAATTTACTTTACTCTTTTACTTCCTGTACCCTCTTACTTTTTCTGGTCCCTCAGATTAAGAGAGATACCAGAAGAATCAACCCGATCACTGACTTGAGCATCGGAGGGTTTTCCCCGAAAAAATACTCAGCGACCCCTGATACCTTTCCTGTGGACACAAGGCAAAAGAAATCATCGTTTCAATAAATGGAGAAAGGCAGGAACTAAGAATGAATCTTGCTCGAGCAACCAGTGAGCAAAAGTCTACAGTATCACTTAGAAATGAGCAGAAAACTGCATCAATAATATTAATGGTTTAGGGTTTTAGAATTACCTAGTTAAACTTTTTCTATCATTTGTAACTAATTTTAATATTTTTGGACAACAATACCCTTGTCATTCCAACACCCAAAAGACCAAACCTTCTCTTCTCTCCAAATCCAATGGCAGCACAATCTTGTTTTTTTGGGCAATAGTTGATGACAGTTAGATGGGTGTGTGACGGTAACTTCATCTTCGGCATCACACAGCTGTACTTCCAGCACTTCGACGGCAGTTGGATAGGCGAATGATGACATCTTTATTTCTGGCATCTTCATTTCCCAAAGTAAGTTTATTTTTATTTGTTTGTTTCTTTAAGATTGAACTATCACTTGAATGTACTTAAGTGCATATTTTATGATAAATGAGTATTAGGGTTAATTTTCTATGAATTTAGGAAAGTATTTAATGAGAATATGATTTAAGAAAATTGACATATGAGGTGTGTGTTGAAATGCTTATTAGACTTCATTCTGTCATTTTTTGATAGATTGTGTCGTGAGTTGATTGTGACTTGGTGTGAATCTATGTTCGGGAAAGCAGAGCAAGTTATTTTGGTGCGACTAGTGCTGTTTTGATGTAGTATAACGAGAGCATGTTGTTGTGAGTTCATGCGGCGGACACCGCTCAAAATCACAGCCCCAAGTTTATTGTGATTTTGAGCGACATGCACATGTCTCTTAGAAGACAAGTGCCAATCTCACCAAATCATAGTGAGTGTGTTGTTGTAATTTCATGCAACAAGCACTTGTTTTTGGGAGATAGGTGCTCGTTGCACGAAATCACAATGAGTATGTTGTTGTGATTTCATGCAACGAGCACTTATCTTTAGGAGACAGGCGCCTGTTACATGAAATAACAGTGTGTATTGTTGTAATTTTATGTGACAGGTGCCTGTCGCATGAAATTACAATGAGCGTGGGCCTATGATTTTGAGAGACATGCACTTGTCTCCGGCGAGACAGGTGCGTGTGGCACAAAATTACAATAATACGCTCTCGTCACACTACATCAAACAACACCAGTCGCACCAAAATCACTTTCTCTACTTTGTTGAACACAGATTCACACCAAGCCACAATCAATCCACAACACAATCTATCAAAAATGATGTAACAAAGTCTAATAGGCATTTCAACAAACAACTGATATGCCATTTTTCTCAAATCATATTCTCATTAAATATTTTTCTAAATTCATAGAAAACTAACCCTAATACTCATCTATCATGAAATTTGCACTTAAGTAAATTCAAGTGACAATCCAATCTTAAAGAAATGAAAAAAATAAATAAATAACTTGCTTTGGGATATGAAGATGCCATCAACCACTTGTACAATTGTCGTCAAAGTACTGGATATACAATTGAGTGATGCTGGATATGAAGTTGCCACCACACTCTTGTCTAATTGCCATAAATTGTTATCGAAAAAATTAAGACCGTTGGGTTTGGGATAAAAAATAAGGTTTGGTTTTTTGGGTGTTGGAATGACAAATGTATTGTTGTCCAAAAATATTAAAATTAGCTGCATATGATAGAAAAAATTTAACTGGCTAATTCTCCTAAAAATGTTTGGTTATTTTTGTAAATTTCCCAAAAATCATTCATAACCACTTATGGTTTATTCAATTTTATATAACAATAGACTTTTTATTCTGCTTTCAAATATGTCCCTAATTCAATTATATATTTATTGAAAAAATTAAAATCATTAGAGGATGCGTCTGGCTAAAATTTTATTATTGTTTTAACTTATTATAAAATATGTCAATATATTATAATATTGTCACTAGTATTCGAAAGTTATGACAAATCCGGTTCGATGGCTGTTCTCCACTAACCACAAGGATATATGGACTCTTTATTTCATCTTAAGCGCACCCTATGTTGGCGAGGAAGTGTTCCCCTGATCGAGCAAATGGAGAAGCAGAGGAATAGTAATAGGTTTCGGATGACTAGTGATGATTGTTCAGAGACGGCGAGTTCTTCTTATTCAACAAGGTACGAATATTGATAATATTATATTGATTTTCGGGGCACACATATTTCAATTTTCTACCCCGAGTCTTTCATAACCTGCTGAAACCCGGCCAAGAATTTTTTGAGGTTGCTGAACTATGTTGTCTATGGCTATGGCACAAAGGCTTGCTCAACTTGGAGAAGAAATCAAACGCGTCAAGAACAGAAGGTGGTAATGTGGCTTGCTGGCTGCTGAACACTCTTGGTCAATCTGCCATTGGCCGAAATTACTCACAAGTAGGCCTGAGTGTGGCCGCCTAGGAGTCAAGCTCGAGGGAAAGGTGCGGATCTCCGCCATCCTTGCTCAGGCTTTTGTGAGATTGGGCGATGAGGGTTTTGTCTCATCTACCTGATGGTACTTTTCATCACGTGACTCTTGCGAGACATCGCAGGGAATTTGGCATCATATCGGTTAGCTGAGCCTGCCTCAAGGAAGAGCTTTGAACCTACTTTCAAATGAAGTTTCGTTCCGGGGAGTAATATCAAGTAATCTGATGATCCGGCCTTTGTGGCCTGGTTAAAGAGTTTCCTGAATGGAATAAGCATTCAACCCCTTTCCTAAATAAAGAAAGTAAGAGGGAAGTTAAACTTAAAGTATCAGCTCTAAGCTAATTTTTTTTTTGTTCATTTTTGTTAGAGACATCATCTCAATATGAAGTCTTCCTTAAATTTTAGTGGTTTTCCATGAACGATTTTTTTAAAAGGATATATAAGTGATATATTTATAAAAATTTAATTTTATATCATTATCATACAAATTGCTTACAAATATATCTCATAATTAATGTTTGGAAGAATTATAACTTCATCTATAAATTAGTAGGGGGAGAAGTGAGCTCCACCTACAAACTAGTGGGTAAGAGTACAACTTCCACACATATATAGATATATATATGTATGTAGAGTAAGAGAAAGGGGGAATTGATAGAAATAGCCGTTAAAAATTTTAAATTTTTAAAATTAACCCTTCACTCTATATTCAATCAAAAATAGCCAAACAAAATCATTTTATCTTAAATTACCCTACATATTTTATTTTTATTCCTTTAATCTTCATTTTTTCTGCAACCAAAAACCAGACCCATGAGCCACGATCAACTACACTAGCAGCCAGCACACCACACGTTCACACCCAACCGTGTCTTCAGCTAAATTAAAATGAAACCAGACAGAAACCTAGCTGTATCTTCATCGAGTTACATATCGATCTGGAAAACAAAATAATAAAAGTCCTTCCAATTTATATCCATCTTTCCATTACTAAATTATCAATTTTAATCTTCATCAATAGTTTAAAATGAAACAGGGAAGTCCAACGGAAAAAATCTAGCATCCTTGTATTCGTGTATTAAAAACTTAAGTAAGCTAAGCTAAGCTAATTCTATAAATATTTGTATGACTGTTATGAATTTTTGTCGTGTAGTCTGCATAGTGATTATGTTTTCTACTGTATAATAAATTTATTTTCTTTAATCATGTCAGGATTAATGGATTTAGTTGTACTTGAACTGTGTTAAAATGGTTGGTAGGAGACACGGCAGATGGTCAGATGGATTATGTAAATGCTAAAAATACTATATTTTTTGTTCGAAAAAATTGTATGTTTCCTCAGTTTCAATCAAGAATATACGAGATTTTATAGATAAATTCTAATGAATATAATATCGCAATGAAGACAACTTTGAGGTCTAATAACACAATCCATCGTACATGTTCACTACCCATGGGCATATTTAATGATGAAATGGTCAAGATTGTGTTACATTTAGCCTCTGATATAGCTAACTGTGGATGCATTCCTATATTTGTTACTACATCTTCTAGAGTTCCGAGCCAAGATGTTGAGGCACTTGTAGAATCTGTCTCTGTCGCCGATGTTGAAGAAGAAGTGTTAACAAGAAAAAACGTCATTGTAGCAATACTACTCTCCACTCCACGACAATAATAACACCAACGATAGTAACTGGCATTGTGTTAACGAATATTAGAGAAGAGGTGTTACCACCAGAGACATCATTAGAAGAACGTCACTCTCTATTTCATAATAATTATTTCCGTCACAATGATGATCCTATAAAAACATGGGCAACACAGAAGCAGATAATGTTCGTATTGAGGTGTATAATAGCACTAGAGCCACTCGCTGCAGTAGTCCAATTGATTATGAGGGTGTTGGTCTTTTCGATATTCTTTTTAATAATGAGGATGAGCATCAGGATTATATTGCTACTAATAGCAGGAACAATTAATCTATTGCTCCAATAGGCCGTTTGACGAGGACAATAGTTAACCCTCTTATAAATCTTACTCCTGTTGTGCTATCAAACTTGTTTGCTCAAAATTTTGTTAGATATTGAAATTCAGATGATATTGGTGTAGGCAAGTTGTTCGATAAGAAGAATGAGTTAATATTGGAACTGCGCAAACTTTTCCTTCAGGAAAAGTTTGATTTCAAGATTACACGGTCCACAACTACACGTTTCAAGGTTCATTATTGTTTGAACTCATGTAAATTGCATATTTTTGTAACGACACTTTCGAACAAGTAGAATGTTCATTGGGTAGTTAGGACAATTGACAATATATATACATGTCACAATGAGGTGTTGTCTGATGGCTGTCACCAAGTAAGGAGCTGGTTTGTCGGTCATATTATTGCAAACAAATATATCCAAGAAAAAAGAATATACACTCTGAATAATCTTAGAGTAGACATATAGTAAGAATACAGTATTCAGTTAACATACCAGTATGCATATCAGGCGAGAGAAGTTGGTCTTAAAATTGTCTCAGGGAATCCTGCAGAGTCATATAACTTACTACCCCAATACTCTTACGTTTTGAAGGTTGAAAATGAGGGTACAGTTACTCACCTTGAATGGGATAGGGATAGTAATTTCTTATACTACTTTATATCTATTGGATCTTCCGTCAAGGGTTTTAAACAGTATATTAGACTGGTGATTGCTGTAAATGATATTCATCTAAAAGGCCTATATCGGAGAAGCATGTTTGTTGCAATATGCTTAGATGGAAACAATCAATTATATTCATTATCCATTGGAGTTTTAGATTCAAAGAATAATGATGCTTCGGGATGGTTTATGATGAAGTTACATAGAATGATTGGCAATATGCAAGACTTAGTATATATCTCTGACCAATGCACTTCTATCAAGAGAGCCGTTCTTAAAGTATTTTGTAATGCTGCTTATGGCTTTTGTTTTTACCATCTGAAAGGTAACGTAAAAGTAAAATTCAGGATGCCCAGAGCCGTTTGGGATGATTTCAAGCCTATCTTTATAAAAGCCGCAAAAACATACGGACACGAAGAATTGAGAAAACAACTTGAGGCTTTGTGGATGCTCCACTCTAGTACAGACCCATTACTTGGAGAATAATGTGGGTACATGTAATTGGGTAAGGTCTGAGTTCGAAGGTAGGAGATTCAGTATTCTTACCACCAATATCGCGGAAAGCGTGAATTCTTTTATAAGGAAACCGCAAAAGTTTTTGATCACCCATCTTGTTGATCACTTTAGGAAAACAATGAGGCAATGGTTTTATAATAGAAAACTTATGGCTGAATCGATGAGTACCCGGTTAAAAATCTGGGTAGATGAAATAATCGCTAAGAGGAGATCTCGGGCCAAATGGATGATCGTCCGTCCTATCTCTCCACATCGATTCCATGTATTAGGTGGTGGTACAGTAAGGGATTAGTTGACATACAGAATAAAATTTACTCATGTAGAGTATTAGAACTGGATCAACTCGTCAGTCCGCATGCAATTGCTGCTTGTTTAACTATCCGAGTGGATTACATAAGCATTTGTTCTAAATTATACTCCAAGGAATCATTGATAAATGCTTATGCACAACCAGTGGAGCCGGTTGGCAACGTACTAGATTAGGAAGTTCTAGTTGAAATTCAAGAGATGCAAATTTATCCATCAGTAAAAGCATCACCACCTGGTCGTCGTAAAGAGTTAAGAATACCATTTGCCAGTGATGATGTAAATTAAAGAATTGTGAAATGTGGCGATGCAATGAATTAGGACATAACCGTAAATGATGTAAAAATCCTATTGTATCGAAAAAAAAAGTGAGATTTTTCTTTTTCTCACGTTCAGCCCTCATAAATTCACTCACATTTAATACATCACCCAACCCATATATCCTCCAATCTCGGAGGAGGTTAAGCTTTTTAAGAGACTGAAGCCCACATGCCCTGTCATACCCTCCACCCATAACAATCTTACTCAAACTCCGAAGCCTGGTTAATTTCCCAATCCCTATCGGTAAGTCTCTCAAAGAATGAGCATCATAATTTTCCAAATACATCAGCTATCTTAACTTCCTAATCCCTTGAGGTAATTCTCTAAGATGTTTGCAAAAACTAACATTTAAATGTTTTAAATTGTATAACTCACACAATGTCTCGAGTAATTTTTGGATCCCCTGTTGATAGAACAAATTGAGGTATTTCAAATGTAACAATTTTTCTACATTTGTTGGAATTTCTTTAATAAAATTCTCACACGACCTACTATCACTCACCACTAATTGTAACGCCCTTAAACAAGAATTTTGTTAAAAAATTGAGGTAGGACTTCGCTAGATCAAGAATATTCATCACCTTCAACTATAAGGCTATACAATCCTTGCAATCTTTTAATATTATCCCAAATGGAGATTGGAAATAGAACCCCCTTATATAGAGTTAACTTTAAATGAAAGATTTTTTTTTCCCTTGAAGAGCTCATAGCTGACTCTTCACTACCATTAATGTTTTTTACGAAATATTCATTCCTACATAAATATTGGGCAAAATTTTGCACTCTATCATGCATCTTGCAAACATAGATTTCATGATCATCATCTCTCATAAAATCCTAAAAGAATGAACAGCTAGCTAAGATATTGAAATACTCTTCACCAATGTCTTCCATCTCTTTGTTTCCTTTCTCAATAAGGTAATCATAAGCCATCCATAGTTTAATTAATTTTTGTTTCCGTATTCCGTAGTCTTTTTGAAACACAGCACAATAAATGAAACATTGTTTTACCTCAAAGGTCAATTCTTTGTAACTTAACAATAGAGGGGCCAAAAGGCCATTCTCAACTTTTCTAGCTCCTATATCTCACTCTCTAAGATATTTTTCCATTCTTCTTCATGTATTTAGACTGCAGGAGAGTAACAATTGTTTTTGCAGCTAAAGGTAAGCCCTTGCACTTTCTTATAATTTTTCGACCAATTTCTTCTAAATTTTCATGTTCCTCTATGGATTTACCAAAAAATGCTAAAAACTAAAACATTGACCAGCATTCCATTTCAGATAATACATTGACAGTGATAATGTCGACTGGTCCTATAATACGGACAATTATTTCATTACTTGTGATAACTAAAATTTTTCTTTCATGGACACAATTCTTTAAAGAGCAGTAGAATGGTTCCCATTTATAGTAATCTTTATTCCACATGTCATCTAAGACAAGAAGAAATTTCTTCCCTTCAACACATTCTTGAATATATTGCATGAGAGATTGAAACTCAACAAAGGCAGAACCTATTAGAGCCTCAGTGATTGCTCTGGTAATTCTGAACTCATCAAATAACTCTAACACACAAACTCATATTCTTTTTTCAAAATTTTTTTTTAACGTCATCATTATTGTAGGCAAATTAAGCAAGAGTAGTTTTGCCTATGCCCCTCATCCTAACACGTGAGATGATAGAAGGGCCTTTGTGTTCTCTTAATTAATTGGAGAATGTTAATTAAGAGAAAATGTTGCAGCATTACTTACATCATTGCAAAAAAAGCTAGTTTTAAAATAAAATGTGCATTCAATATTCATGTTTTAGTAATACAATTAATACTACAGCAAATGCATCAGCTTGTTGACGCAGCTTTTAATGTATAATTGACAGTCACTACTGACAAAAAGAGAGATTTTTTTTTACTATTAGTGTTGCCAGTGTAACAATTCCAAAATCTTTGTGAACCACATCTTTCCTTCTTTATCTTTTTCCATAAATTTAAAAAATTTTCATATTTTCAAATTTTCAAATTAATTTTATCTTTGTCTCTCTTTTCTCTTTACCTCTCTCTCTCTATAAATGCAAGCATTTCACTATTTAACTTTTTGTTGCCTATCTTTCTCACTCTAATGCAAACTTTAAAATCAATCTTTCTCAAACTCCCAATCTCTCACTCCAACAAAACTCCCTTGATTACTACAGTAATGCCAAGAGTTAGGGCATCCACTAGAAGGCTAAATAATCCAGCAAGAATCTACAATTATGAAGTTGAAGAGAAATATGAGTTCATTGAGTTTCAAAAATCTTAAAAGAGAAGGATTTTAAATCCCTAGATGATCCATTGGCAAAATCAACACCATTCATCCAGCTGTTACTAAGAAAGGTTGGATCAAATTTTGTGCAGACCCTTAAGACCAGTATAACATCACAGTAAGGCAAGTTCAAGTTCTTTTAGGCTCTTGGGTGATAAATGCCTTTTATGATTTGCCCCCTGCTATTAATCATAAATATATTAAATTTGTTAAGAGCATGACCATTAAAAAATGAGGAGAGATATTTAAAACATTAATTATAGAGGGAAGTGAGTGGGCTAATGAAAAACCTAAGATTGTTATGGGATAGACCTTAAACCAATTGCAATGGTTTGGGTGAAATTTTTAAAGTCTAGTCTTATGCCTACCACACACACCATAATAGTGTCACAAGATAGACTCCTACCTTTATATGATGTAATGAAAGTACAAACTAGGAAAGTGAATGAGAAAGATATTAGAGAATATACTACAAAGAAATAGAAATCAGTAGCCTTGTTGTTCCCCTTACTCATCATCGAGGTTTGTGAGGCCTTTGGTGTCAAATTTATTGGAAGTTATGAGAGATTTAAAAAAGAGGGGACTTTCATAGTAAAAATAATGGAGAGTATTACTGAAGAGATAGTTGCTGTGGCAATATCAGAACACCAAACTGCAATAAAGTTAGTGAATGCCACTAAAATTGGGAAGATCTTGCAAGATTTGAATGACATGGTGAGAAGAACAAAAAGTAGAAAACACGAGGCTTTGAGCCTATTTACTTGATTAAGAAACTCAAAACACCTATTTGTAGTTTAAATGAAAAGTAAAATGATTATTACTCTGAGTATCTATGCAGCAATTCAATTTTCAAAAAGTAACAGAGATTGCTCTAGTAGATGAAAATGAATTAGATTAATGACAGTAATTAGATAAAAGCAAAAGCATTATCTTCAGCCTAAAGAGATATCACTGTAATATCAACCATCTACATGAGTCAGTCAAGTAAATATATGCAAACTGATAAATTATCAAAGATACATTAATTAAGCCAGTTTCAAGAGTGACATGTCATCCAAAATCTGATAAGTTAGACTGACACTCTTAAAAGAAAATAAACCCAATAAAAATAGTCACTCCAAAAATGATAACTTGAGAGAAATTAATTGAAGACAATATCACAGACTCTTACTAAGAATAATACCCACAACTTAGAAAATAATATGATCTCAAGTCAAATAAAATGCTAGTTAAACCAATTTATTCATTTTTATGTTTTACTACATCATTTCAACCCATATTATTAACTTCTACTTTATACTATAGTTCCCTAAAATCAAAGACTTTTATTAGGATGTAACATAAGTTAGGAACATAACTAACAAATAAGGGATAATATGAAAAATAAAATATTATTTGAGAAAAAGATAGAAATCTTTTGAAAATTCATCATCCCATCATCAGAAATAGGGTAAATGATACATGCATCTAATTTTGAGGACTTCAGTTCTAATAACTTCTTTCATGTTAGAACCGATGTTGCATTTCTCTATTAAGTTTATCATTTTCATCAAGATAAATGTAATACATGTAATTTACTAGGTTTATACCTTTTATATCAGCTATGGTCCATCATAATGCTTCTTTGTGCTTTATTAAAACTTTAAACAACTTACCTTTTTTGTCACTTAGGGATGATGAATTGATTATTGACAGAATGATTTATTCTCCCAAGAGCTCAAGCTTTGGTAATGATTCTGATGATGGGATGAGATTTTCCTCAAATGGAGTTAGTTGCTCTTTTCTTTAACTTTAATTTATTAGTGTTCATGAATGATGATGACTCAATTAAGGCATTAATCTGGTCAAAAACCAAACCAAAAAGAGTTAATCATTCCTATAAATGATTTTCACTAAGGTTAGAAGAAAGATTATGATCAACTAATTCTTCCATAAAATTCATATTAACAATTTCTTTGTCTCCATCATGAGGTCGTTTGGCAATGTTGAAGATATTGAGCTCTATAGTCATGTTGCTAAAGGAAAGCTGCATTTCTAGTTTTGCATTGAATGTGAGCATCAACAGTTGTCAAGAAAGGTCGGCCTAGATAATGAGGATGTGACTCTTCGAATCCTACAATAGTTGAGTATCAATCACAATAAAATCAAGAGGAAAATAAAAATTATCTACCTAGATAATCACATCTTCCACAATGCCATGAGGTATTTTCAGTAAATAATCTGCAAGTTGTAACACAAATGGAGTTAGGTGTGATTCTCTCAATCTAAATTTCACAAATACTAAGTAAGGAAAAAGATATACACTAGATCCTGAGTCTAATAAAGCATTCTTAAATATGTGATTCTCAATGCTACATAAGATAGTAGGGGATGCTGGTTCTTTAAATTTTGGAGGAATTTTGCGTTAGAGTATAGAACTAATGTTTTCTATTTAGAAAAGCCTTATTTTGAAACATGAATACTTTTCCTTTTAGTGCAAAAATCTTTAAGAAATTTAGCATAAGAGGGCACTTGCTTTATAGTATCAAGTCAGGAATGTTAACACTTATCTGTTTAAAGATCTCCATAACCTCACCTGTAGAATTTTCCTTATTTACTTTAGCTAACCTCTAAGGAAATGGAGATTTTGGGTTGCACTCCTATGGGCTACTTTCTCCTTTCTTCTTTGATGATGAATCCTTAGAGTCTAAAGGTGCAACTTGAGTTGTCTCTAGCATCTTCACTTTGTTCTCGACTATTTTTCTTTTTTGTAAGGTCATGATAGCTTTGACCTCTTCATGATGCTAAAGTGAACTAGTACTTACTTCATGCACTATTTGTTCTCATGATGTAATACTATTAGCAAGCAATGTATTGAACCAATAACGAGCTCTATCTTTTAAAGAAAATGGGAAAAAACCTAAATTTGACTTCTTCATCTAAAAAATTCTCATATTTAAAATTTTGAAAAACAGCATGAAAATCCTTCAAATGATTGTATGGGTCTTCATTTTCTAAGCCATAGAATGATGAGATATAATTTAGCACACTAGGTTTTAACTCGAAACTCTTAGCAACTACATTTAGGTATCTTATGCATGATGTACTAAAATTAGCTAAGGGACTGAAACAGGCCATGCAGTCCTTAAATGGCCTCTCCTGGAGTGCTTGTGGTTGTTATTACAAATCCATTTCAATTTTATCTACCATTTCAACTTGTGATGCGATGTGTCTATGTATGTATAGTGTTTTTTTCTAGTTTGAGGTCTATAAGTTCTAAATTATGTGATAGTGACCTTCAACCATACATGCAAAAATACATACAAAAATAAAACTAAAAATAAAAAGAGGAGAAATTACAATACTGGCCTTATCACGTTGTTACAACCATACTATGAAAACACACTTAAGTGCTATAAATGTACAAAAAGAAGAAAAAGACACATGAAATAAAATAAATGAACTTAAAATAAATTAATTGAAATCAAAATGAATTAATAGGCAGTTAAATTGGTGATATAAATTAACAAGATCAATGAAAAATTATAAAGAAGAAAATTAGATTACAAAAATTAGAAGAAAATTATAAGAAAACAAATATACAAAAAGTTATTTGCACAATAAATAAAATTAACTCTTCAAATTAAAATAACTTTCCTTCTCAGCAATGACACCAAAAACTTGTTGTGCAAATTTTATTAAACTCGCAAGCACACAAATCTATTGCAATATAGATTAATGGCGATGAGTGTCAATCTAACGAGGAGGTAGATTTCAATTGTATAGAGTTGTTGTTGTTGTTGTTATTATTACTATTACTTGGGCTTGTAGTGAAGGTCTTAGTATACTTTATCCTAAAATTTAAATTAAAATGATAGGAATAAATTGGATATTAAACAATGCAATAACTGCTTGAGTTTTAGGCTTCACACTCAATATTTCACCATGTACTTAATATTTTATTTTTAGTTCCAATTCATTTATGAGAGGATATTTTCACTCTTTATAAATCTAACTCTAATAAATATGATATCAAGTACTCATTGTGCCAAAAAAAATAATTTTATGTTAAATATGGTATTAAGAATCCATTTGCCAGGTAATAATAATTCAACTATCCACATGGTGGCAAGATAGTCTACTAATTAACCTAGATGAATTTTCTGTCAATACTGATTCAAGACGAACCATAGAAATTAGAGAGAAGATTTCTCTAGTAAATCTAGTTTAAAGGACTCACAGTGCCAATTAGTAATAAATTGCACTAGGGAACCAATATACTAGTGCAAAATCTAGACAAGATAATTATTATTAGTAAATAATAAGTCAAAATAATTTAAATAAACTTAGAGAAAGTAAAAATAAATTTAATAAATTAAGCCTATGGATCATGTTGAGGCTTCAACTTTAACTCAAGCTTGAAAATAAATTAGCTACTCATTTTATAACTATGGTAAAATGAAAATTTTATTAAAATATGTAGAAAATACAAGATAGAGGAAGAATTACAGAAACGGAGCGTAGAAACGAATTCAGGGGTGTTAAATTAAGAGGGCAGCCTTCTATTTATAGATATAATGAGTAAATCATGGTCATCGGATGAAAATAATTCAAACACAAAGGATAGCATCACGTGGCACTCTAAGATTGGATGAAACACGTCACCAGGGTTATTATCCACGTATATGTATGTATGGTATGCTAGTTTTTCAGTCTACTAATATGCCACTACGTCATTAGTCAACGTCAAAGTCAACATATATAATTAAGTGCATTGGACGTATTATAAGCTCATTTTTCAGTTCAATAGTCTTCTGCCACATCATCCGTCAATGCCACATCATCGGTCAATACTATGTCAGCAATCAACGCTACATCATCCATTCTGGATGTAAAAATACTGTCCGTTTTGCTATCTGGGTTCTCATTTATTGTGAAATGACCAAAATATCCTTTAAATAATAAAATTTCTAAAAATATACACAAACATATACAATTAAAGTTCAATGGACTTAAAATACAATAATGATTTTACCCTTTATAAATAACACTATCTAGCACTCAACGAAGCCTCCAGTCAAAACTCTTAAAGTCTCCAGTATAAGAAAAGGAGCAAAACCTTGGAGGTGCTACGAGCATCAATTGGAAAGCCAGAGCCAAAGAGAACGAAGCCAAATCTGTCCAAGTCTGATGAAGTTGTTGGAACTCCACAAATCAATCCAAGTAAAGGAGCAAAGAAAAAGGAAGATCCGCTCAACTCGGTTCACGGAAAAGGAGCTTGAAAAGTAGAATTAATAAGAAGTTAACCTACGAGCTGATCTCTGTAGCAATGTCTTCAACAACAGGGGAGTCTCTCCTGCCTGTTTAAGTATATTTTTACAATTTATGAAACTATTTTCAATTAGTATGTGTTATTTATTTTTGTATATTTTTGAGTTTACAAACTATATGTATAATTGTCTTTTTTTTTTTTTAATATTTGTGCATGGACCTCTTAAGTCTGGAGGGGTTATATTTATATTTAATAGAGTGTGTTTTGTTTGTGTGTTTTTTTTTTATGAAATTTAATTTTAGTTGATAAATGAATGTGATTGAATTTGATTTATTTTTGTTATATAGTTATTTATATATGTGAATGTGATGAATATGATTTAATGTGAGCAAAAATTTTTTCAGTTTTATAAATGTTTATTTAAATGTGTTTGATTGACTATGTAGCTCTGTTTATTTCGTGAATTTTTTATTTAAAAAATCAAATGAGGATGATTTGGATGAGAAAATATAGGGCCATTAAATAAAGACAATTTGTGGATAAAGGTTGAAATTATATCTTAACACATAGATTTTGGTTAAGTTTTGTAAATACGCTAAGTTGGGTAGTTTAGAAAATTTTAAAAAATATACAGATAAGAATAGCTCAAGTTTGGGAAAAATTTTTCAAAGTTATTGCAAACTATGCTGAAAATAGAGAAAAATTCTACTCCAATGGCTTAGTTACTATGTAACTGTGGTCGTATATGTAATCCAATGCAAACTTGAGTAAAATGGCAGTAAAAGTTATAAGTATTGTTGTAGCAACCCAATAATAAAAAAGGAGCCCTCAGTTTAGGAAGCTAAGTAGTCAGGTCTAGCCATGAACCCTATGTTCAGCCTTGAATTAAAAGGTATCTAAAGATAAGATAGGGTTATATCATCGTTAGATGCTTTTCCTTAGATACCCTTATATTGCTACTCAAAATATTAAGAGTAATTCAATCATTTCCATCAAGAGTATTATAATGTCAATGACCTGTATAATTAGAATGGATAAACAAACTAAGTCTATGGGGGAAAACATAAATAAGTGGGATAGTTAAGGCTTATGTAATGTGGATGATGCATAACTCTAGCAGATGTAAGCCTATGTTGAACCATATAACCCTTCTGTGTAAATTCCTTTTAAGGGTGGGCAAAATCAAATTTGGATTGAGTTTGGATCAACCCGATCATCTGAATTTACCTGAATTTTAGATCGAACCAAGTTGGATTGAATAGTGTTTGGATCGGATCGAATTAAATAAAAAATTCAAGTTAAATTTGAATGGTTCAGATCGGGTCAAGGACATTTTTTACTTGTTTTCCTTAATTTTGGAGTGTTTGGCAATAATTTTGTAATTACAATATTACTTTTATGAAATTATTTTAGTTTAGTCCCTTTCTAATACTTTTCATCTAAAGAAAAATAAAACCTACGAGTATACTACTATAAAATCAAATGAATAATAATTAAAACAAACACATCCAAATTTAATATTCTCCAAAATACAAAAGTCACAAAATTTAAACATAAATATAATTAAATAGTTTTGAAAACACTTGGTTAAGTTCAACTTTTTGTACTCCAAATAAGGTTGTCAAAGCATCCATCCCCTAGAAAATGTTAAATATTAATATGATCTTTTAAATATTAATGCAATCAATCATGGATTATTTATATGGCATTCATAACGAAGAAACACAAATATTAGGCAACTACCATTCAACTAAGTACCAACTTCAAATATCTATTAAAAGTTACCTTTCAAATATCAATAACACCAATGTCGCGCTTGCCATTGAAATTGTTGAAGCTTGTGGTTTCATAAATTCTTTAAAATAAAAAAAAAATGAAGTTAGTTACTTAAATACATAAAGATAGGATGGATTGGTGTGGTTCCTCAACGCCTACGAGACCAGACTGTCGAACCATGAAAAAAGAAAGATATCCAAGAAAAGCATATTGGCTAATGATTCTGAGGCCCCACTTCTTGACTGAAGGGGATATTACTTATAAAGCTATAGTATATTTCTAATAAAATTACTTTCTTATAGCTCCACATGAAACATATGCTTCTTAATCTCTTCTTGAAGGTTGTAGATAGAATTGGCAAAAAGTTTCGATTGTAAATAATTTTTAGTGCATATCAATACTTCAATTATAGAAGGAATCAAAGAACTACTATACTAATCTATAACATGACCCTCAATGCTAAAGGCAAATTTAGACATCACTGTGGATACTGGAATAGTGAGGACATCTTTTATAATTTTTTTCAATATTAAATACTTCAATCCATTTACCTTCAGCAAAACATTGAGTTTAAGATTTTTAGGATCACCAATTATGTCAAGAAAGTATCTTTCCACTTTATATGCTACATTTTTACCCTCATTCTCAATAAAAAACTTCTTAGCATATCTAAGGAAAGTACAGGTAACTCAGAAAGTATCATCATTGCCAGCAGTAACTTCCACCAAACTTACTTCAGTTGTAATAGGCGAAGAAAAACTTGTACCATTATAACTGGCATTAAGAACACTTTTACTACACAGTGATGGTGTGGACTCTAATGTACTATATGCATCATAAAGCTCATTCGACAAATTTTTTACTTTGAACTATTTTTACCAAAAATGATCTCAAAAATATGTTTTGCAAAGTCCATTTTAGCCCGTCGATCAAGAATAGAGGCAACAATTAACATTTGTTCATCTTTTCAGTAAAATCCCAATACTGATCAAATTTTTCCCTCATATTAAAAGCCATCAAAATCACCCAAGGATCTTTACTTTTTTCTAATACAATTAATGAACTTTCAATTAAGCCAAAAGTATCATAATAAAGATTAAAAGTTACACTCAAAGAGGTAGAAAATAATAATGTGGCATTATAAAATACCTTTAAGAACCTCACAATTCGTTCAGCACTCTCAATTTTTAAGTCTAAGTAGGCCGACTATTTTCTCTTTATTTTTTAACTCGTGAAAGTATGCCTCATAAAGTTTATCAACTTCTGTCATTCTGTCAAATACCGCTTAAAAATTTTTATGCAGTCACTAACATGAAATAGGTTGAATTCTACCTAGTAGCATAATCCAAAACCATGGTCTCGTTCAAAATTTTTACTACTCAACACATTGTTTAAATGTCAGCAACTTTATTATGGAGGATCTCACCTACTTCATAGCATTCTGAACAGCAGAAATACTAGCATGCAACTCACTCAACCCTAAAAAATAATAAAATTCAAGTTATGTACACAACAACGTACTTGCATATATCATCCCCAATACAAGTGCATCATGCAAGCAATTGCATATTCACATAATTAACAACAACATCATTTCCAGAGGCATTATCAACAGTTATTATAAGCAACCTCTCTATTCCCTAGTCCTGTAAATAAGCCACAATCTTTTTACCGATTGTTTTCCCATCATGATTTTTAACCATACTAAAACTAATAATCTTCTTATTCAAACTTTTATCACTATCAATAAAATGAGCTATGATCATCATATAACTCATGTTTTGAATTGAAGTCCATATATCATTTATTAGAGACACCCGCTGCTTGTTCTTACTTATCAAACTCTTCAACATTGTCTTTTCTTCCAAAAAAAAATCCATGACATCCCTATTAATAGTTCTTCAAGATGGCATAATGAACTGCGAAACATATACACTGCAGAAATGCTTATCCACAAAACTAAGCGGTGACTCACCTATAATAATTATTTTAGTGATTGCCCTTTTACAAGCATCCTGATTCTATCCTTTAGCCAAAACCATATTACTTTTATTTCCTTAACCACCCTCAGCGGTCAATATTCGTTGATTTTCATCTTATTGTTTCTAGAATGCACTGTATGCATTACAAACTTTTATATGATTACTTATATTGGCATGTCTGTCATCCCTAGAATGACATTGGTATTGTTTACCATAATAGTTACACTTGCATTTATTTGGATATCTTTTTTAATGAGTAGTCTTTCTCTTTTCTACCATGCCTTTTTAGTTTCCTTTAGATTTCCATCCATTTGAACACTTTGTTATCCATCATTGGTTATTGAATCTAATCTCGAGTGTCCAGTCATTTAAACATACAAAAATGTTAATTTAATTTTAACTTAAACATAAACCCTATTATATAATTTCATTTCCTTTTGAAATTATTATATTCTTCCTTATATATTATGGTTATTAATTTATTATGAAAATACTAAAATAGAAGACAATTAAATTAAAATTAAAGTCAATGATCATATGCACACACACACACACACTAAAAGTATCATATATTTTTTTAAGTGAAATGAGATAGAAAATTCAATAATAGGTAATTAGTTACTAGCTTGAAAAAACGAGACAATGAGATAAATTGGCTTACTTTTTAAAAGACTAATTACAGTTTATGATCTTATTAACAATTTAGCATATCATTAATTCATTATCAACTTGTCATATATATTAACATATATTATACTATGGATTGAAAAGTTTGAGTTTGATCTTGAAGGACTTGGTAATAGTGGCTTCACGCGGATCAAGAGATAGAAAAATTCTCAATGGGAGCAGTGGTTGCAGACTGCGAGTGTGATGGTGGCTCTTCGATGGAGAGTGATGGTGGCGCAAATCAAGTGGTCTAAGGTCACTACATCACTACGTCATCTGTCAAGCTCTGCATCACTGTGTCAGCCATCATGCCCTGCATCACTGCATCGGTGAGTTCTTGCTGCTATAGTGCATCAACTGCATTCTTGATCCGGTTTGAGCTTAAAGGTTGAGGACTGCATCACTTGTCTCAGCTGCTTGGGTTCGACTGTTCGAGCTTGAGGGCATAGATTAAGGATGACTGAAAGTGAAAGATTGAAAGTGAAAGTATGAAATAAAGAAGACAGTGAATGGTGGTGAGGTGTGTGAGCCACTGATTTATTCTTGTGAGTATGAGTTACAGTGTCTACTGATAACAGTTTTTAGTTTCTTATTTGACCAATTTGATCAGATTTTTGGATTTGATCGGTTTTAATCTAATCCGATTACAATCCAATCGGGTTGAATATAATATCATCCGATTGGGTTTTGCATATAATTAGATCCAAACTAAACTCAATTTTTTTTGGTCGATTTTGGCCGGGTCAGTTCGGGTTAGATTATATGCCTACCCCTAATTCTTTTCTCAATGTTATGCTATTCTTGACTAAGTTCTTTGAGTTTTGGTTATGATTTCTTGTGTTGCTTAATCAATTCACTCTTCATACATTACTTTGATTTCGATCTTTCTTGTTGAAATCCTAAAAAACTTGGAATTGTAGAGGTTAAAAAATATGGCTTGTTGAAGACTCATAAGACGAACAAATAATTATATGCTGTCATGTCAATTAATAGTTATAAACTCAGTTGGAATGTTTACCAACTCTAAAACAGATACATATTATTATTTACGTGGGTTAGATTAGGTTAAATGAGTTCATAGTAATTACCCAACTTAATTATTAATTAGGTTTGAAAAAATTGACTCAATTAACCTACAATAACCCATTAAACCCGTTAAAATTAAATTGGATTGGGTTTGGTTTACCACTCCAAAGGCAGTTCAGTAACAATCTTATAACTGGAACATTAACTGAGAATTTAAGGAACACATTTGATTCAGTAATGCCCATATATGGCAACAGGTGCAATAACTACATAAGTCTATAAAATCCAATGGGATTACAAAAGAAGGCAAGGAAACTTGAATACTAAAAAGAAACATTGTCTCTCTTTATATTTTACTTTCCTTAAATGTTTTTTATTTATGATAATTAGGCCACAAGAGACATAGTACAAGTTTTTCTTAAAAATCCAATTCTCGACTTGAGAGTTAGAGGGCCTTCATCTGAAAAAAATTGGGTGACTCCTAATAATTTGTTTTGTGAATTTAGAAAGAATAGTTAAGAGTTGCCTAAGGTAAAGAAGTGCATACAGTATCATTCCCTAACCAAACAAATTTAAGTGTTGATGAGGAGCTTAGGTCACAATAACTAGATCGAATAAATTTCTGCATTAATATTTTGGCACCGTCTATGAGGAATAGAAAAAAAAAAGTCACTTTTGCTAAAGTCAAATTACTAAAAAGATCATAATGTTTATAGAAAAAGAACAATGAGTGCTAAAGATAATAACACATGGGGAATTGGATTGAGAGAGTCCATCACACAATGGGAAATAACAAATGAGAACAGAATCATACAGGAGAAGATAAAATGAATAGAAAAACAGATGGAAATTCTAACAGTAGTACTCCACGAGTTAAAAGATGGGAAAATGAGATTAAGTAGAGCAAACCAAAGGAAGAATAGGGAAGTTCTAGAATCCAGCAATAAGATTGTGCATGATGGGCAAAGCCTTATGGCCAGAGTTCAGCTATAAAGTGAACAAAATGTAGTCATTGGAGTTGGACTGAGCCTTGAGGAAAGAGAACTTAGGCAACATTTACATGATTCAGAGCAGGAGCATGAATAGGTTTCACTTTAGAACCCTGGTCATTCTATGGAGTTAGAAGGCGAGGTACAAAGGCTAGCTCAAGTCATTAATGAGATGCAAGGTCGAGAAAGAGATCCAAGCTAGAGCATTATGCTAGACAATGATTCCCCACTTTCAGTGGAGATTATTATAACTACTATTCTACGAGACTTCCGCTTTTCTAACATCAAGTTTTCATGTTATAATATATTTATAACATTTTAGATAATTAATTGCCATCATGTCTTATAATAAAATGAAAGTAATTTATAATTATATATTGTTAAATGCTTATAAAAAAATAAAGAGAAATTAAAATCAACTAACTTTCAAAATTAAATTAATAAGATAATAAATTTAACAAATAATTATATGCTACCATGTCAATTAATAGACTGAGGTAGATTAGTTCATCATAATTAATCCAGCCCAACCTAATTATTAATTGGGTTTGAAAAAATTGAACCAATTAACTTACAATAACCTACTAAACCCCTTAAAATTTAATTGGATTGGGTTAGGTTATGTTTGCCCACCCTGCCCATAACCAGCATATTAATTCAGCACATATTCGATTTGGTAACGCCCATGTATGGCAACATGTACGATAACTACAGAATTCTATAAAATCCTATGGGATCATAAAAGAAGGTAAGGACACTTGAATACTAAAAAGAACGTTGTCTCTCTATATAGTTTGCTTTCTTTAAATCTTATTTATTTATGATAATTAGGCCACAAGAGACATGGCATAAGTTTTTCCAAAAGAACTCAATTATGAATAGGTTTCACTTTAGAATTCTGGTCATGCTATGGAGTTAGAAGGTGAGGTACGAAGGCTAGCTCAGGTAATTGATGAGATGTAAGGCTGAGAAAGAGATCCAAGCTAGAGCATTATGCTAGACAATTATTCCCTTCTCTTAGTGGAGATTATGAACACTACTATTCTAGGAGACTTCCATTTTTCTGACATCATGCTTTTGGGAAAGAATGACCTACTAGTGCATATTGACCATTTCAATGATATGATAAGAGTTTGGGGTTTGACAAAAGTATAGAGTTACAGGACTTTTCCACTAACTTTAGAAGGGTGAGCAGGACTTTTCCACTAACTTTAGAAGGGCGAGCATGGGAATGGTATCATAAATTACCTCGTGGGAGTATCAGGAGCTTCAAATAGGTTTCTTTTATGATGGGTTGGTTTATTCATCTAGAACAGTATGAATAAAAGAATTAGTAGTGAATAAGAAATTGCCAATTGAACAAGTTTACCAACTTCAGGTTACTTTTGGCATCGTTCATTGATACCGATAAGGCAAAGACTTTTCACTTTCAAGCATAAAAATTGAGTTAGTAGGACTATTTTTTACGAGAATCTTCTTTGCTCTGACAGCTCAAGAAATGAGTTGAAGGTTAGAAAGGAGAATTAAAATGGACAGTATATAACCTGGAGTGCAAAAGCGAAACGGGATGTAAATACCCATTCTTCTAATTACCACCACCAAAAGTGGGTAAATCTAATATAAGTTTCATTTTCTTTGAGCTGTTCATAAAGTCGTACTAGCCAGCATCTTTTGGGCTAGTCTTTAGCTAGTACAAATATTTTATCTCTCCCAAGGTAAGTTCAACTATATCAAATTTTTATGCAACACAAACAAACTGTTGATGCAGCTTTTCCGCGTGCCTCAACGAGTGCCTCGAACCTTCAAACAAGTGCCTCCAAACAGCTCGAGCGGGATCGTGCTCGAACCTTCGCTCGCGGATTCAAACAAGTGCCTCGATCCTTCCGCTCGCGATAAGCTTGATCTCGAGCGGGATTGCCTCTTCGTCCTGTTCACTGTCTTCTTCGAACGGTGATCTCCTGGTCCCGTACTCACGTAGAACAGGTCGGGGTCGCCGGGCGTGTCCGGCGAAACCCTCCGACGCTCAAGTCGATGATTCGGGTTTGTCTTTTGGTATCTCCCTAGTGAGGGAGACCGGAAAGATGAAAGGGTATTATTTCGCCCCTTTTGGATAGAGATATGGTTTTTCCAGAAAATCAAAGTGAGAGAAGTAAGAATAGGAAGAACCTGTGAATCAGAAAATCCAACCCTTTGTGAATTAGAAATGCCAACCCTTGTAACGTTCCCCTTCGTTTCCTTTTATACTCCATTTTTCCCGCTCTTTCCATTTCCAGGCTGTCCACTCCACGCTAGTGGTATCCGGGTCCCTCCGACAATGGGGTTGGCGGAATATTCCCTAGGGATGAGCTACTGTCCCTTAACCCGATTCACGTGGCGGATCACCATGTCGGGCAAGTGCGCTAGGAATTATGACACCTTGGAGGCATGTGCTTGGACACCGCAATGATGATCACTACCACACCATGTGGGACCCTAGTCGGACATTAAAAGGTGTGCTCGGGATTCGGAGGAGACGGGTCGGGTCTTGTCCAGCTATGCTCGTGGATCGTAATCTCTGCGAGCGGGAGAGGTGCTCGGGGACCCGTTCTTTGCGAGCGGGAAGGAGTGCTCTGGTCTCGACCTTGACCATCTTTGACCGAGGGACGACCTCGAGCCATGCGAAGAAGCGCTCGGGGCTCGAGCAGCTCTGAATTCCTCGACCTTGACCGACTTTGACCGGAAGAGTCGCTCGAGCTAGTCTGTCCTCGGGGTGTCTTACTTGAGCTGAAAGGGCTTCGAGGGGCCTGTCCGATATTTCCCAAACACAAACCATAAAAGACCTTCCACCCATTTGGGTTAAATTGACCTAGAGCCAAATTCAATTTTCTTAATGTTCCACTAAAATAAGGTTGGAGAGGTAAAGTTACATATCTTATAGGAGGATGACTTGGAGTGTTACTGTTGCTAGGGATCCTAAGATCAATGCCATCAAGAATACTATATGCTTCCCTAAGCCTATTTAAATCCTCTTAAGTGGTCTCAAAATCCATTATAGGACTCAACTTCTATCCTAAAACTGAATTTTCTCTTCTTAGCTGGCTTGGTCTCCTCGAGGGTTTCCTCTTTATCATCATTTTCCTTCTTGCTATCTCCGACTTTGCTAACACTAATAGTTCAATCAGAATTTGTTACTTCCATAATATTTTCTTTATTTATCCTACACTCACTAGACTAGGAGAAAGTAACTAGTGTCATCCTCCTCAAATTTTGCCTAATGTTAAGAGGTTCTAACATCCTCAAAAGGGATTTGAAGGCTGAAACTTGGTTCTTTCAGTAAGTCAACTCATCCCCACTATCAATGTCCATTATAGAATCTTTTTCTTTAGACATTGCGACACAAAAACCAGAAATCTAAATGAAAATGACAAAAGAGAAACTATTAAGCAAAGTAGTGAGTTCAAGAGATGGTACTTGAAGGCAAGTTGAAATTGATGAAATGGAAAATCACGATGAAGGCAATAGAAGAGAAATTTATTACTTGAGAATAGAAGGTGAATTTTGATTAAGTTAAAAAGATTAAGAAAGAAAGCAAAAAAGAATCAGGGATTTACAAAGAAAGATAAAAATTATTTCAGGTAACGACATGTTAGTATATGCTGATCAGAATAATGCGAGGAGACCAGAATTAAGTCAATTCAAGACCAGTCAAAGGTCAACTATTGAGCCCTCCTTTGAGAATTAAGGTACAGCGGTTGTACAAGTTCAGGTGTTTTAACTGTAACTTAATTATTACCCCATAACCGGCATATCAATTTACCACTCCAAAAGCAGTTCAATAATAGTCTTATAACTGGCGAATTAACTGAGAATTTAAGGAACACATTCGATCCATTAACGCTCAATTTAAGGAACACTTTCGATCTATTAACGCCCATCCATGGAAATGGGTGCGATAATTACAGAAGTCTATAAAATTTCTTGGGAACGTGAAGATGAGTTGTGGCAGTTCGCGGAACACATCCAAAGGTACAAGCACGAGAACGCGACGAGGACGCCGCGAGCTTAAGTGGGGAGGATGTTACGGCCGCATGATTCCAGACCACGCAATGGCCCAAGAGAATGAGCTAAGATGTGCTAGCTTGGCCCGATTCTAGAACATTCTAGCAAACTCTAGCACTTTTGTACATAGCCTAGATTTGTGACACTTGTACGGTCTAGGTTTAGACACATGTACATAGAATTCTCTAGAACTAGCCAAGCTTTGCTATAAATAGAGGTGAGCTCTAAGCATTGTAATCATCCAAGCAAAGCATCAAACACTTGTAAGCTCTCTTGTAAAGCTTTTGTCTATCAATACAATTTCCGCATTTGGCTACATTGCTCGCTAGCTCCTCCTTCTCTTTAGCATTTCGGGAACCTCTTGGCTTAGCTATCGAGAAGCGTAAAGGCTTACTTAGCAACATCCCGACAAGGTTGTCTAAGTGCCGCACGGGTTTGCTGCGCAAAACACCCATCCCGTGACAAGTGGTATCAGAGCTACGGTTTGCACACACGCATTCTAGCAATGGCCAACCTCCCAAGCTCAAGCTTGACGCAAGAAGGTGCTCATGGTGTAGAGATCATCCCGGAACCAAGCCGGGGCCGCGATGACACTCGCGGGCAGGCCAAGACTCGAGGCAAGTCGAAGGTCGCGATCCGTCGATGCTTTGAGCCACGATCAGCTACGTTGGAAACAACAATGTCCGTCACTGAGGACACCCTCGAAACATTGGAGGAAAGGGTTGACGGCCTCGAGGGCGAATATGCCGACTTCACAGTGGCAACGAAGGCCCTCATGCAAGAGCAAGCCAACACCCTCCGAGGGGAATTTCAAGCATTCCACGAGGAGTTGATGAAACTCCGCAGCTTCGTGCAAGACGAGCTGCGCGCTGTCCGTATGGAAGTAGAGGAAGTCCGCGAAGATTGGGCATGCCACAAGCGCACACTCTCCACTGGCCAAGCTTCTACAAGCATGAGTGATGCGCGGCGCATTGACGCGCTAAAGCCGGACACCTACGATGGCACACGTAATGCAACCATCGTGGATAACTTTCTTCTGGCTAGACCAATATTTCGATGCCATGGGTGTGAGAGATGAGGCATCAAAGGTGGGCACCGCACCCACGCTCCTTAGAGGCGCTGCACAACTATGGTGGCGCCGCAAGCATGGCGAAATGGGCAAAGGCATCTGCGCCATCAACACATGGGCAGACTTCAAGCAAAAACTCCGAAAGCAATTTGCCCCAAGCAATGCCGAAGAGAGGCGAGAACACGCTTACGCCGCTTCGAAGCAAACGGGTAGCGCCCACGACTACGCCAACGAGTTCACTACCCTCATGCTCGAGATCAGCGACATGTCCGACAAGGATTCGCCTTCTACTTTGAAGATGGCCTCAAGGATTGGGCCAAAACGGAGCTCGACCGGCGTGGCGTCCAAACACTTGACGATGCTATTGCCGCCGCGGAGTCGCTGCATGAGTACTCCACCCAATCCAAGGAGAGAAGGCCTAGCCAAGGCAAAAGTGGGGGAGAGAGTCGCAAGGACAAGGGCCATAATCGCAAGGATTGGGGCGAAAAAGCCTCCGAGCGGCAAGAGTGGGCAAGAAAAATCGAAGGCAAGAAGGAAGCGCCAAAGCCTCGCAGCCCATGCTTCATTTGCAATGGGCCTCATTGGGTACGCGACTGTCCGGAGAAGAAGTCGCTGAATGCTCTCGCTGCCCAGCTCAAGGGCAACCCAACACCATCATCGGATGAACCCCGACCCAGCATGGGTTCGATCCAACGACTTGGCGCACTCGACAGCCCTCAATCGGCACTCAAGAAAGGGCTGATGTATGTAAGCGCGACAATAAACGGCCACACCGTTCGCACGTTGCTGGATACGGGAGCCACACACAACTTCGTATCCGAGGATGAGGCCAAGCGCCTAGGCCTTAGAACCACGAGACAAGGAGGTACAATGAAGGCGGTGAACTCACCCGCTAAGCCCATTACGGGCACCGCACATGGAGTGAATGTTGCACTTGGCACATGGAGCTGAAAGCTCAACTTTTCAATCGTGCCCATGGATGACTTCAAGATGGTCCTTGGCATGGAGTTCTTCGACCAAGTCCATGCCTTCCTCTTCCAGCCACGAACTCCCTAAGCATCCTCGACGGGAGTAAGGCATGCATGGTTTCTACGGAGCGGGGCAAGTCCGAAGAGAAGACCCTCTCTGCCATGCAATTCAAGAAGGGTTTCAAGAAGGACCCAAGCTTCTTGGTCTCCATCCGGGAGCTCAACGAGGGGGAAAATCCAGCAAGTGCTCCAAGCCCAAGTCCCTCCTCCATACAATCCGGCCCCGGGGAGTTCCAAGGCCGTGATGCCTCCGCAGCTTCCAAGAAGCTTCCACCTAGACGAGAGGTGGATCATCAAATAGAGTTGGAGCAAGGTGCAAAGCCTCCAGCCTTGGCGCCCTACCGCATGGCGCCTCCCGAGCTCGAAGAGTTGCGAAGACAGCTCGCGGATTTACTGGACGCAGGCTATGTGCGCCCATCCAAAGCCCCATTCGGTGCACCGGTCTTGTTCCAAAAGAAGAAGGATGGATCGCTACGGATGTGCATCGACTATCTAGGCGCTCAACAAGATCACTATCAAGAACAAGTACCCAATACCCTTGATAGCGGATCTATTCGACCAGCTTGGCAAGTGCAAGGTACTTCACCAAACTTGACTTAGCGCTCCGGTACTACCAAGCACGCATCGCAAGGAGATGAACAAAAGACAGCGCAGCGCCACAAGGTACGGATCATTTGAGTTTCTTGTTATGCCTTTCGGACTAACCAATGCACCGCAACGCTCTGCACTCTCATGAACAAAGTGCTACAACCATTCCTCGACCGCTTTGTGGTCGTGGTACTTGGATGACATTGTGGTGTACAGCACCACGCCGAGGAGCATGTCAAACATTTGCAGCAAGTCTTCCAAGTACTTCGGAGAATGAACTCTACATCAAAATGGAGAAATGTTCGCTTGCTCAAGAAGAAGTAGAGTTCCTCGGCACAAAATCTCAGCCGGCAAGATAATGATGGAGAACTCAAAGATCAAGGCCATCCTCGATTGGAAGCCTCCCACAAAGGTACCCGAGCTTCGCCATTCCTTGGCTTGGTGAACTACTATCGCCGCTTCATTCAAGGCTACTCAGCCAAAGCGGCACCCTTGACCGATATGCTCAAGAAGAATCGGACATGGCATTGGTCCGAAGATTCCCAACATGCATTCGAAGGCTTGAAGCAAGCAATTTCGGAGGAGCCGGTCCTAGTTCTTCCGGATCACACAAAGACCTTCGAAGTGCAAACGGATGCCTCCGACTTCGCCATTGGCGGAGTCCTTATGCAAGATGGCCACCCCATTGCGTTCGAGAGCCGAAAGCTTAATGACACGGAACGCCGCTACACGGTTCAAGAAAAGGAGATGACAGCCATCATCCATTGCCTACGAGTGTGGCGACACTACTTGCTTGGCTCACACTTCACAATCATGACGGACAACGTAGCCACAAGCTACTTTCAGACGCAGAAGAAGTTGAGCCCCAAGCAAGCACGGTGGCAAGATTTTCTTGCGGAGTTTGACTACAGGCTCGAGTACAAGCCAGGCAAGGCCAACGTCGTTGCGGACGCACTAAGCCGCAAGGCGGAATTGGCCACACTTAGCGCGAGCCAACCAAACTCAGACCTTGTCTCACGCATCAAGGAAGGCCTCCAACAAGACCCATTGGCGAAGGACTTGCTGGAGAAGGTGCTTCAAGGAAAGACAAGGCGGTTTTGGCAAGAAGAGGGCATCCTCCTCACCAAGGGAGATCGGCTATTTGTGCCAAGGTGGGGAAATCTACGCAAGGAAGTCATCAAGGAGTGCCACGACTCCAAGTGGGCTGGTCACCCAGGAATTGAGCGCACCACCGCACTAGTCCAAGCCTCGTATTTTTGGCCAAGTATGCGGACGACATCGAGGCATATAAGCGGACTTGTCTTGTGTGCCAACAAGACAAGATTGATCACCAATTACCGGCAGGATTGTTGCAGCCCCTGCCCCTAGCATCAAGGCCGTGGGAGAGCGTCTCGATGGATTTCATAACGGCCTTACCAAAATCCGAAGGTTGCGGCAGCATCATGGTCGTGGTGGACCGCTACAGCAAGTATGCTACTTTCATTGCCGCACCCGCTGATTGCAAGGTAGACGAAGCAGCCCGTCTCTTCATCAAACACATCGTGAAGCATTGGGGTGTTCCTAGAAGCATCGTGAGCGATCGAGACCCACGCTTCACGGGAAAATTTTGGACGGAGCTCTTCAAGATGTTGGGGACCGACCTCAAGTTCTCAACAAGTTTTCATCCGCAGACGGATGGGCAAACCGAGCGCATCAATGGCCTCCTCGAGATGTACTTGAGGCATTATGTGAGCGCCATCAACTGAGATTGGGCGAGTTGCTAGATGTCGCCCAATTTTCTTATAATCTCCAACGGAGCGAGGCTACCAGCAAGAGTCCTTTCGAGATCATCATGGGATTCCAGCCCATGACCCCTAACGCCATAGCCTCGACATATGGAGGGAAAAGCCCCGCGGCACACAAGCTCGCCCGCGAATGGCATGAAGAAGCGGACATCACGTGAGCATACCTCGACAAAGCCGCGAGGAAAATGAAGAAGTGGGCTGATGCAAGGAGACGGCACGTGGAATACGAGGAAGGAGATCGAGTTATGATCAAGCTCCTACCCCAACAGTTCAAGACACTTGCGAAAGTCCACAAGGGGTTAGTGAGACGCCACGAAGGACCCTTCCGCATCATCCGACGTGTAGGCAACGCCTCGTGATCACCTAGAGCTTCCACCAAGGCTCAAGATTCATTCGGTCTTTCACGTAAGTCTTCTCAAGCCATATCACGAAGACGTGGAAGAACCAAGTCGCTGGAGAATCAAGGCGTGCCCCAACAGCCGTTGTCACCGCTGTTCGACAAAGATGTGGACTACATCCTTGCTGATCGCGATCATTCGAAGGAGGGGCGTGCCACCATACTACGAGTACTTGGTGAAGTGGAAGAACCTCCCCGAGAGCGAAGCCACTTGGGAACGTGAAGATGAGTTGTGGCAGTTCACGGAACACATCCAAAGGTACAAGACGAGAACGCGACGAGGACGCCGCGAGCTTAAGTGGGGGAGGATGTTACGGGCCGCATGATTCCAGCCCGCAATGGCCCAAGAGAATGAGCCAAGATGTGCTAGCTTGGCCCGATTCTAGAACATTCTAGCAAACTCTAGCACTTTTGTACATAGCCTAGATTTGTGACACTTGTACGGTCTAGGTTTAGACACATGTACATAGAATTCTCTAGAACTAGCCAAGCTTTGCTATAAATAGAGGTGAGCTCTAAGCATTGTAATCATCCAAGCAAAGCATCAAACACTTGTAAGCTCTCTTGTAAAGCTTTCGTCTGAGTCAATACAATTTTCCGTGATTTGGCTACATTGCTCGCTAGCTTCTCCTTCTCTTTAGCATTTCGGGAACCTCTTGGCTTAGCTATCGAGAAGCGTAAAGGCTTACTTAGCAACATCCCGACAAGGTTGTCTATGTCACGACGGGTTTGCTGCAGCAAAACACCCATCCCGTGACACTAAGGTGTGTTTGAGATAACTAAAATAAAACTGATAATAAATCAGAACAATCACGAAACCTTTTAATGAAAATTCAAACACATTTTGTATTACATGTCAAAATACACCAGAAATTTATTGCATATAATACACAAATGAAAAATTTAAACATCTTTAGTTAAGGTATGTAGTGCCTTTCAAACGTATGAAGCTCAAATGAAGGAAACAAGAATCATCATAACACTTACATAGCTGTAGCGACACAAAGAAGTAAAGCAAAAGTAGAACAACAAAGATGAAACAGGGAACCCCTCAAGCATGTAAACTTTTAACACAAGGAACGCAAATTTCACAGAAAATTATCTTTCCCTCCAGATCCTGCATAGAAGAGTGACAACATTGAGAATTCTGTTATCATAAAGCACCGAACAGAAGTATAGAAAAATATTATAAACTTTCTGTAATCTGCAGGTCGTCAACATAAACGAGTTGTTCCTGTCAATGACATTTTCAAAGAATTTTATTATAAATAGTTTGTACATTTTCAAGGAATTATAAATAGCACACTATAAAGCCGATTTATCAAACAAAAGGCTCAAAAGTCAAGACCAAAAGACATTCAATGATGCAAATTTTGCTCTTAAAGCCCTGAACGGAACATTTAAACTTCATTACAAAATTAACAATAAACCAGTGACGCAATCCAACTGGTTTAGGTGAGCCGCTGAAACAAGCTATGAGATCAAATAAATGAAATAAAAATGATTTACCTGGGATTTTATTCTGCAAATTCACAACTCCAAGTAATAAATTAAAAAGCGAATGTAATCACAATTTATCGTACTTCCTCAAGTTAGATGACGAACCGTCCAACATCTGAAAACAAATTTCTCATTCATTAATTTGACAAGACTTTTGTATTATGAAATTGAAACTAATGATTCAAGAATTTTTGATAATTGAATAACAGTCCAAACTTTTGGAAAATGTCCGTCTTAAATTGGACAGTTTCAAGAATTAAATACAAAGTGTCTTATATTTTCTAAAACCTGATCACACCTACTCAATAACAAATATTCTAATGTGTCAAACTTAGTTGTCAATGATCTATTTTCTATATTTTGTTAAAAAGTGAAAAATTTTCCATTGGAGATAGGTTGATGGATTAACTGTACCTTTTCAGCATGTAACTGTTGTATCGTACCGTTAAGGTCAATAGCCCAACGACATTCACCATCTCCCTCTCCATACCAGATGTTTACTCTCGGTGGTGTACATAATTCTCCTGTAGTGAAAATGTTCATCTTGGGACAGCCGATCACTTCTAAATCTTGTAAAGATGGGAATTTGAAGGTGTAATTGCCAGAGCAGAAACTTATGAGGCTATCTAAATCAAACAAAGTCAATGCCTTCAATTTGCTGAAAACAATTTCATCTTCTGCTCCATCTTCCTCACTTGTTACCACTTGTGTCATTGATCTGCTTCCACATACCTTCATTGACATTAGTCGCACTAGACTCTTTGCCGTGGAGGATGTTACCAAGTTCAACAATTCCTTGCAACCCCAAACTTCCAGATCTGTTAGATTCTGAAAAGATACCGATGATGATGGCAATAGAACAATTAGATTTTGACAACAATATACTCGTAGAATTTCAAGATTTGTGAAAATAGAGTCCAGTATGGAGCCTTGTTTCCACAGCTGCTTCAGATCATTCAGCCTGTACGGCTGTAAATGTTTTATCTTTGGGAACTTGCCCACGTGTTTCTCCAAGTGTCCTTCATTTGGTAATATCTCTGTGTATGAAGTAAAACTCAGATAGAGGATTTCCAGATTGTGAAATTTCTCAAGTAAACCAAGTGGAAAACAAGCTGAGTCATCATCCGCAACCTCAATGCATTTAAGATTGCCGAAGAGGTGTTGTGGGTACTCAACTTGCAAAATCATCCTGATATCCTTTCCACTTAATAGCAGTTTCTCCAAGTTGGGGAAGATCTGAACATCATCAATCACATAAAAACTAATTAGTTCGATTGATTTTCTATCAAACAATTTTGAGTAATATATATATATATGTACAGTGGGTATTTCTAAAATCTTTTGTTTGTGAGTTTCTTTGCAACAAAGAATCAAACGTAAAACATAAGAAACAGCAAGACTCAACTGATGAAAGATCAATAAATGGCTTCATATATACCTCTTCGATCAAGAACAGGGGCTGTTGCCCTGGGGTATGAAGTTGATTCTTCCCAATGTTTCCATGGAAGCTAGATAATTCAGGACCGAATAACTTTATTTTGTCACAATGATAGACGTTCAATGCTTTTAGTGCCGGCCATTCCGAAGTATGCATTCCAGGATATAAACATAGAAGTTCTGGTAGATGACCTAGTCTCAGATATGTCAGCCGCGGAAAGACAAAACAAGGTGGCACTTGATCTGCTCCTTCGGAAATGATCTCAAGCAAACCCTTACAGTTGCGGATATCCAGGTGTCGGAGTTGCTCAAAGCTTCTGAGCATAGAAGCCGAAAATATGTATTTTAATTTGTGACACAGGCACACGATCAATTTTGTTAAACTTTGAAAGCGAGTAAACATGGCTGGAAGTTGATTGTGACAAATATTTTCGACATTAATTTGGATCAGCTTCAAATCCTCCAAGTTGGGGAACACAACCTAAACATTGATTTCTTGTTAGATCCAATATAGGCTGAGAAGCATCTTCTTTAATTGTAAATATAAGTCATTAAAATCTTCTTCCAGGTGACAGCTTTAGTGCATGTTTAGTATTGATTATTTGATAATCTAACGTACCAAAGTATTTGGCAAATATAATTTAAAAGTGATTATTAAAATAAAGTTTTTGGTAAATGAATTTAAGAGTCATTATTAAAATAATGTGCTGAGTATTATTTATTAATTCTAAAACAACTTTTTACTTTTAAAAAATAATAAAACATGTACTTTAATATTAGTAAATTACCAAGCATGCATGTGCACCGAATGTAATTTAAATAGTAAAACACCTATTTTAGTTATTAATGTTTTTGTTTATTTATGTTCAATATTGGATTTTTCACCTAAAATAACTTGCAATGAGAAAACAATAATGCGGTGAAGAAGAACAAGAGAAGAAGAAAAAGAAAAGGTCAAATGCAAAAATAAAATAAAATAAAAGATGCTTTACAGTGCTTTTGTCCACTTTATTTTTCAAAACATAAAAATAATGACTGCAAAATTTGTTTTATTTATCAAAAATTAAAAATGAAAGTATTCATTTTATCATTATTCATCTAAATCTTGATTAAGATATTGTAAATAAAAGTTTTAACATTTAAAGCCTAAGAATTATATATATTGAGTAATAGGTACGTTATATTGAGTGTTCAAAGTAATGATGTAATATTGATTTACAATAAATTTTCCTTAACTGTAATTCATATAATGAAAATTTTTTTAATAAATTTTTTTATTAAAATTAGAGTGTTCAAAATAATTTTTATAGTGCAAATAGTCTCACCTATTTACAAAATATTTGATTAAATTTTTTTTCAAATCTAATTTTTTAGAGATCCATGCTAAAAGTAATTCACTAATAATTATTGCAATACCAAACATACACTTGATATGCAGTTTAATTCATATTATTCATATGTTGAGAGGGCTTAGTGAGCCAATGTGTGAGATTCTAAGGTGGTGTTTGTTTTTCATCTGAAATCTGAATGTGTCTAAATTCTTTTATCTAAATCACATTTTTTTTAGTATTTGAATATAAGTAGTATCTTTTAAAAAAAAATAAAAAGGATCTTAAACATAGTTATTTGATATATATGTCCTTGCAAATCAAAATAAAAAATGATTAGAATTTATTGATTATGAAATAAATATATTTTATAGAGAAATTTTTGAGAAAAATCATAAGAGTTTACTTTTTTATTCAGATATAACTGTTTGAAAATTAGACATAAGCCACAAAAAACAAACAAGTTTGTTTTAGAAAAAAATCTGAAATTAATAAAATTCTAGACTTTACATCTAAAAACAGCCTCTAATTTCCATTCCTGTTTTCTTTTTCTCTTATAGTTTATTTTCTATAATTGTCATCAAATGAGAATGCATGAAAGAATAAATTGAGAGAGAAAAAATAATGCTTTGGTTTCATTATAATTGCTTACCTTCTCGTTGAAAAGCGGTGTCGAAGTATCAAGCTTGTCCTCCTCCAAGCTACTTTCGTTGGAGCAAGTAATAGCTGTCAATTCCTCTTGCGACTCTTGTCTATTTGGCCTCTTTACTTCAGAGCAAAAACTTGTAAGCTTTGGAAGATATTGCAGATCTAAAAATTTTAATGCACCAAACTCTATCGTGTCCATTGCGTTATTGTTGTCGACATCAGCTTCTCCACCAAGTGCAAAAATCTCTCCCATATTGCTGCAATCGATAACTGCAATCTTCTCAAGTCTTGGAAGGCATTTTGTAGTAGAGAGCAAGAAGATATTACTCAACTCATCGCAATTTCTCACTTCGATGGTTTTAAGTTCACAGAAAGACTCTACTTTGAGAAAGTCGATACATATCCCCTTCAAGTTAATCAAATTGTAAAGAGTAAGTGACTCCAAAAGAGGAAAGGCACCCCTAGGTACCCTCTCCGTTGAGTCAATAACACACAAGAAGTCAGGATTATTTTGAACAAAGAGATGCTTCAACTGTGAAAAGCCCTCAGTATCCAAATCAAGAAGAACATTCTTAATACCTAGCACCTTGTCCAAACACAAATATTCAACATTCTGGATGCCCTGCATCTTTTTCAAGCAAATAGGCTTAGAACTAAGCTTGAGCTTCATGGTTCTTAAACTCGAATTATTACTGATCAAATCCCACGATTTGCCAAACCATTCTTCCTGAAGCGAGGGAGGCTTGAATGACTCATCTCCGACTGATATATTAAACCTTTCCAATTTTTTCGCAAAAAAATCTTCTGGTAAAATGCTAGCATTTTTAACATCTATTTCTAGAGTGGTTAGTCGTGGCAAATGCATCAACTCATCAAGGCTAGCAGTACTTCGTTCACTATTGGGTCTTTCAACCTCCCACTCAACAGAGCAATTTCTCATATAAAGTTCTTCCAATCGAGTTAAGCTTGATATGACATTGGGTGCAACTGCTCTTAGCTGGAAACAATTTGTCAAATCTAACAGCCTTAGCTTACTCAGTTGACCTACTGCTTCAGGCAACTGTACAATATCAGAATTGACCATGCTAAGGATTCCTAGATTCTTCAACTGTCCAATAATAGCTATGTCTCTCAACTTGCAACTATCCAGACAAAGTGTTTGTAGATTTACCAGGAGATCAATTGAATATGGCAAGCAAAATAATTGCATCCCAGTAAAATCTACAACTCTAAGCTTCCTCATCCCTGCAAAAAAGTTCTCAGGAATATTGATTTGAAGATAAGAATCTTTGGGAGATATGCATAAAAATTCAAGTTGCGGGCATTCTAATCCTTCAGGAAGCTCGTGAATATGACAACCTTCTATAGAGATTGAATGGCAATTTTCTAGTGCTTCCTTGTCCGGCAGCTCCAACGCATCCTCATCTTTCACCAAAAATGTATGTTGCTCTCGGCATGCAATTGAAATGCCAACATCGCGAACAACATCATGCATTGAAAATTGTTCATTGCTATCACCCTCAAGCAACAAGCAAGTGTCTCTAAGTTTATAGGCCAATGCATATAATTGGTTTCGTGCATCTTCCATCCTCTTCACTCCTTGAAGTATACCCAAACCCATGGAGTATTTAAACAGGTCTGAAGTCATAAATGGACTACCCATTAGACTACAGAGCAGAAAAATTTTCTGGAGTTGCTCATCTTTTAAGTACTTGAAACTCAGCTCAATTCTTGAATAAGTATCAGCCGGCAGTCCTTTGAAGTTCACCACCGAAGGGTTTTGAAGTTCTCGCAAGGCATTCTTCCATTCAGGCACAGTCTTGTCTCTCATTGCCCTTGCTACTGTAGTTAAGGCGATGGGCAAACCTCCACATCCCTTGGCTACATCTGTTGCTGTAGATTTGAACTTACGGTTTTCAACATAATCACCCGCCATTTTCTTAAACAATCTCCAAGCTTCTTCTTGATTTAAATTGTCAATCAAGAAGTTATGTTGAGAATCCATATCCAACAAAATATTACGATCTCTTGCTGTCAGCAAAAGTTTACAACCTCTATGACCATCACCACAAGGAATTCCAACGGTCTCCAAATCAAGATGTTTCCAGATGTTATCCAGAACTACAAGAATCTTCTTCTCATTCTTCAATCGTTCATACAGTCTACCTGCAGTTCTAGATTCATTTTCCTCAGGCAATGCCAGACCTAAGTCCTCAGCAATATCCCGCTGAATCCTTTTTATGTCTACAGTTTCGGAAACCTCTGAAAAGACCATTTGGTCAAAGAGCTTGTCTGCCAAGGCTTGCCTAGCGATCTCCTTCACTAGTGTCGTCTTTCCAATGCCGCCCATGCCGTAGACCCCGACGATGCGGATATTAACATCAGTCAATGCATTCTGTATACACTTCAAAGTTGAAAGCCTTGATCCAAAGGCCTCGTAACCTTTGTGAGACTTGAGCCATACCTTGTCCGGAGTGGTAAGGTACGAAATTCTATCAAGTCGACCGGCTTCTTCTCGGCACTCAACAAGGGCCTTCACCTCTGCCTCTGCTTTCTTGCTAAGCTGATAGCGGGCGTTCAAATTAGGACACAGCCCCTTGAGACATCGCCTACTTGCTGTCTCTTCATCTTCAATGAATTTGGCTGCCTGCTCAATGATGCTGTTCATACTAACCAGCCACTTCTCAACTGCCTCTTCAATCTTTTCTCCTCTTCTTTCAGCTTCTGAAACTCTGCGCTCAATGCTCCTACCTTCAACCCTCAGGCTCTCGATTTCTGCCTTGAGTTTCTGAATATTATCATTGTAGCTACGCAAATAAGCAAGTTGGCTTTGTGTTGGAGAAGCCAAGCATTTTACAACTTCTAAAACAACAGTAACAATGCTTTCCACCATCTTCAATCTCTTTTTCTCTTGTTATTTTTTTTTCCTTTTTTTCAAATGGAAATAGAACAGAGCCAACGGCTGGACAATTGATAATCAAGCAGGTGATGGCAAAAGGCAACAAGGCTAAATTAGAAATAGAAATTTTATTTGTGCAAAACGAGGACAAAATCAGTGTAACAGATGAGAATCGAAGTGCTAATGAGAACAGAAAGGGTTTCTTGATCCAATGAAAATGCAAAGAGTTGATGTAAAAAGGGAACAAAGCCAAATAAGAAAAGAGCTAGCATTAGAAGTGACCAAACTAAACGGAAGCAAAGCGTGTTTGAGATGAGAATATGATAATCAGGACAAGGTTCACTGTTGAGAATTGAATGCAAAGAGTGGATGAAAAATTAAATGGAGAATTGAAAAGGTTTCAAGGAAGGAGGAGGAGCTGAAAGAGTACAGAGATCAAAGGGAGAAACTGTTTGCTGGGAAAACTATTTTCAGGCAAAATCTAGTGCAGAGAAATATTCCTGAAAGCACCGGAGACATTTTCTGTTATTTTGTAATTGTGTTTAATTATTTATTTTATTTTGTACATTTTACTCATCGGAATTGGCTATCGTATGAAAAAATTATTGGAAGATATTAATTGAATTTTATTTTTGTTTTCTTGGAAATGAATTGGATGGTCTTCACACATCGGATTTCTATTCAATAACTGTAAGCCACAGACCGAAATCAAATAATACACTAAAACAAACAAAACGTTGAAAGCAACAACCCAACAATTCTCTTTATTAATTGGTATGTATTCAGAATCAAATGTAATTTACTATTTTACTTTCAATTATAATAACCCAATCACAACCAAATTATTATACCTAAAGTTTATAGTAGTTTATAAAAATTAAATTATTTTATTTATAATATCTTTTTTAATTATATCTATATCAATATAAATCTTAAAATTAATTTTTGAATTAATAGATTTTAGTGTTAATAAAATCTATCCAGACTAATAGAAACTGAATATTTAAAAATAATTTTTATTATGCATGTTATTTTATTAATTATATTTATTGTAATATTTTATTTGTATCATGTGATATTTATTTATTATTTTTATTTTATTATTATATTTGTATTTATTTAGATTGTTATAATTAAAGGATATAATAATCTTTTTAAAATTTAAAGGAATCTATGTGTTTATTTATAAAATTAAAAGAATTTATATAATTATTTAAATAAATTTTAAAAGTATAGATAATAATTTTCAAATTTATTAATTAAATTATTCAATTATTAATAGCAAGTGGTATATTGACGACGTGCAGAACGTCTCTTTTTTTTTTACCAGAAAGTGACTTATATGCCATTTTTTTTTCAAGTACCCAACCCAAGTCGAAAATTATAGTTTGTAAAGTTTTATTTCTTTTTTTCTTTAATTTTTTTTTGATAAAGTGATTGGGACATTTCAATGAAAAGTTAATTTCTTTTTCTTTGACAAAGTGAATTAAACAGAAGCTCCATTTGCACGAAGATTCCTGTTGCCAACAAAAAAATAAAAAATTAGATTATAAAATTCTAACAAAAAAGTAATTAAACATAAAAACATTTTATATTTTATTATGTAATAATATTAAAATTTCATTAATTAAATAATAAATATAAAATAATTTATTATTCTATTTATTATCTAATTTAATTTAATTTTTTATTTTTTCAGAATTCTAACATAAATAATTAATTAAAGAAATATATTTGAAAATGATAGTACGAGACAGCACAGCCGACCTGGGGCCTTATCCGAGTTAAAGTTCTACCATTGCCATGTCTTTTCACTATTCATACATAGTGGCAGACATTGGTGGTCAATTAAGGGATGAACTTTACTACTCTACGGAGTAAATCTTGACACATGTACTTTTTTTTTTTAATGATTGCTCTGCTGTCTTTTTCATTTTTACTATTCAAAGTGGGAGACTGTGGTGGCCAAGGGATGAAACTAAAAGCTAAACATAACTGTGCTCTTCTAATTGCTCTGCTCAAAAACTAAGGACTATGGGCTGCTAAGGGGTTTGGGAGTTGTAGCCTTCGTAATTATGATTTTAAAGTAATTCCAGGTATAATATAGTTTAATGAAAAATTTGTAATAATTTTTTATTAAATTATTATTTAACAATAATATTTATTAAATATTATCAATTCTTATTTTAAAATTGTTTATTTTTAATTTCACAACTTTACAGCTTATAATTACCGGCAATAAAATTCAAAGTGGAGCCTAAATCTAGAATGTGAAAATGCTGCCGAAATTTTTAAACTTTGAATGGTAACTTAATTTGGTTGTGATTATTTGATTATCTTTTGGTAATCATATATGTAATGAGCTATTATATTAGACTTCGTTTGGAAGGACATGAATAGTTACTACCCACTATCTTGTATTGGGATTCAATTAATCATGGATGCATGAGATTAAAGTGAAATATTATGGTTTTTAAGTTTAAAAAAAAAAATGTGAGAACAAATAAATTTTCATTTGCAAGTATCATGCGGCAATCGTAACGTACTTATTAAGTAATTACTAATTTTTTCTTTAAAAAATAAAAGTGATAAATTTTTTGACATAATATGTAACATTATATCCAAATAAATTTCTGCTATGCCATGTGCTTACGTAATTCCTCTACCCAAAAATATTGCTTTAAAAATCTCAATAATTGAGCATGCCCAATTAATCAGTCTCAGTTTGACTTATTACAAAAATGATCGGCCACACAATAGTTTGATGATTATGTATAATTGAACATCAACAAAATGAAGAGCAGTGCATAATGATAAAGCATAACTAACCATTTAATTTGATTAGTTTTTGGTACCATTCTTGAATCCTTCTCCTTTGATCGGCTTTTATTTCAGAATTGTACGTAAAATCTGTATTCAAAAAATGTCACACTTACTACTATCATAGGAGATGATATCGTAGATAAATATTTTTGTAGCAGAATTAATATATTTATTAAATAATTAGTAATTTTTATTTTTAAAAAATAACGCTTAAAGTAATTAAATTTTTATATAATAAAAGTTTTACTTCTTAATGAGATTCTAGTTCTTACTTGTCACATTACCAACAATATAAGCGCAGACAAAATAGACCGACGTGAGGTGAAGGTTTCATTCACAACCTTTTCATTATTTGCAATTGGTTTTTAACTTGCAGAAGAAGCCAAATTAAGCTGGAGAATTGTTGTTAAAAAAAAAAAAGCAAAAATTTAAAGAAAAATTCTTACTTTGTCATGTAGAAAACTTATTTTATTGTTCTGAATCATATACTATTACTATCTATCTACTACTAATTATTTGATGCAGAGAACTTGAATCTGGAAGTAACATTGTCCAATTAAAAATAATGTTTATCAAACACTATTTATGGTCTGTTTTACAATTATTATAATTCTAGTTTCAGCCGTAAATCATCATATATTTATACTGTTTGCAAATGCTGCCGACATTCCAGTTCATTTATACTTTGGATGGTTAGCTTTGAATGTGATTATTTAATTATCTCGTGGTGATCTTATGCTCCATATCATATATTTTTTAAATCGAATTTTTTTAGCATAATTTTATTAATAAAACTTTTTAAATAGAGATTTAATTAAAAAAATTTGGACTGTTTGGATGTTTTTGGGAACTTTTATTAAAAGTTATAAAATTATTTATATAGACAATTATTTTAAATTTTTGTTTTGAAAGATTGAAATAAGATTGTGCATTTAATAAAAAGTATTTTAGACAATTGAACTCTTTAAAAAGTCCTATGACCTCTACTTCTAAAAGTTTAAAATTTGAAATTTTTCTTAGTAGAGACAAAACAACTTATTTAATTTTTTAAACATCAACTAAAATTACAACAAAATAATATAAAAAAAATTTCAAAAAAGTTTTGGACATTAAATAAGCACTTTTAATTTTGACCAATATATAATACTTAGGGTACGTTTGAAATTATTTTTAGAAGACTCAAAAGTAATTTTTTAATTCTTATTTCTCTAAAATTTAAATTACAATTAAAGAAAATTACTTAAAATAACAATTGTAAAATAAACTTATTAATTGTGAAAAATGTTTAGATGTTTTGTTAAAGTCAAATTATAGTTGTTTACCAAACAAACAATTTAATTTTGACAGCACCATATCATGGGATGAGTGTTTTGCGCAGTAAACCCGTGCAACACTTAAATAACACTTGTCGGAAGTTGCTAAGTAAGTCTTTAAACTTCTCAATAGCTAAGCCAAGAGATTTTCCAAAATGCTAAAGAGAAGAGAGCTAGAGAGCAATTGAGCCAAATGCGAAAATTGTATTACTTGAGAAAAGATTACAACAGAACTTACAAGAGTGCTTGAGATGTTTGCTCAATGTTTAGATGATGCTTGGATGCTCAAATGACAAATACCAACCCATATTTATAGGGAGGCTTACCTAGCTCTAGAGAATTCTAAGCCTAGAGAATTCTATACACATGTGATAAATTCTAGAGAAATTTAGTGTATGTACAAGTGTGCTAGAGATGTTGGAATTGAGACGACCCGCCCCATCTCCAGAGGCGACCTATCTTAAGCAACTGAACTCAAATATTAAAAATCATTTTATTAATGAGAATTCTACCGAAATTTCGGCAGAACCTCCCCTAAACATATAACATTCCCCAAACCTGCAATTACAACACAAACACTCCCAAAATAATTTATTATACATCAAACTACTTCAACCAGTCTCATTCAGTAACATATCCAATAATACACACGTTTCTTAATTATTATATCACATCCTTAGTATAATTCCAAAATATGATGATTATACATTAACCAAAAGAAAAATAATTATTTTATAGCCTCAAACAACCTCACGTGGCCAAAATGACTCCAAATATGTACAGTTGCTGGGTTAACTGTTGTACTTGTAATCTCTTGGGGGGGGGGAAATATAATAAAATGGATTGAGTATAACACTCAGTGAGCTCAGTGTGTGGATAGTAGCTTTTGAAACATAAAATACTTGCAAAAATAAATGCATCGCTTGTGTAAATATTTTATCAATTAATTACTTTAATGTAAAAACTCCTTTCATTTCAATCATATTCTGAATATAAATATATTTGATACTACCACAAAATCAAGAAAAACATCTCATATTGAATATCATTTCATGCTGAAATATCAAATACTAAGTAATATCAATATCCTTAAACAAATACCCAGGGGATAATCTAGTCATATTTGGATCTCAATGGACGGCAATGATGTACTATATAAGTACCATCATGCCCGGAGCTACACGGATACACGGAGGAACGTACCATCTCATGCTTATCAGCATAACTCATACCCGGATCTCAACGGACGTGTTACGATGCGCTATCTAGCGACATCGTGTTCGGACCACCCGGTCTTATATCTCAATATATGTCTGCATGTATATGCCCCTAAAGGGCGAAAGCACCTAAACACACGGCCCAAAGCATATATGTGTGTTTAGACAGGCCCCAAAGGCCTACTATCTCATCTCATCTGGAGGGAATGGGTATTTACTTTAAACTTAAAATCATGATCGAAATCTTTATATATATACAATTTAAATCATGCTTTAAATCATACTCGAAATCAATATATACACTTTAAATCATATACTCTTTAAATCATGCATAAAATCAACATAAATACACTTTTAAATCATGCTCAAGATCAAATCATATACTCTTTAAATCATGTTCAGAAATCAATCATCTCTTTTACTATTTTAAAATCGATACGGAGCATAAATGAATAAATATAACTTAAAAAAATATTTATACGTAATAAACATTTATTTCGGAGAACCATTTAATGAAAACACTTTAAATATTCATTTCATAAACAAGCCTTACTATATAAAAATCAAATAATTTTAATATATTCCACTCACAGTGACAAACTCAGACTCAGCTATCACCCAAGTCCGTAGATTCCCATATTATAATTCAAACTAATGTCACGAAAATAATACTTAAAGTAAATATTCGTTCAAATATTACAACTCTCAATTTTCCCACCACCAGTATTAATCCCTTTATTCGTAATTTACTAATATAATATGAAATTATACTACCCTCAATTTTATAATTTACTAATTTATCCTCAACATCATAAAATTACCAATTTATCCTCAATTTAGATTGCAAAACATTCTCAAAGTTAGAAATTACGAAATTACCCTTTATACGCCGATATTACCAAATTTCCCTACGGTCAACATTGACCGAAATTTACCCAATGGCGGTGAGGAAGCTCGGACTAGACACTTCTCATCGAGGTGAGTTCAACGGTGCTGGCCATGACCTCCCACGCACCGGCGGTGGAGCCGAATCGAGCTCGTGAAGCCACGGCTCCTTGGGGTGATCGGTCGTGCATGAATCGACCTCCTCGATGCCCGTGACTAGTCGGGAGTGGAAGACGGCGATCGTCCGCGATAAACCCGCAGAAATTTTGAGCTTCACCAGCAGCTGCTCCGCGCTTTTCAAGCAATAAGAACCGGTGGGGTGGACTACTGCTCACAAGCTTTCGCTTAACACCCTTCATCCGATTCTTTATCCGATTTATCTCTTTTAAACACCCACAAAATCTCAACTAGACCCCTCATGATTATCACATAGACCCTCTTGATTTATCACATAAAGTCCCTTTGGATTAAAGTATTTACATAAATGAATAAAACAATTGCTTATGTTACGTGAATTTTGTGGAAGTTTCCGAATCGGGCCAAACTAGAACATCTTGGCTCATGTCCTCGGGCCATTTTTGGGCTTTAGTTGCACGGCCCGTAACATCCTCCTCCACCTATACTCGCAGCGTCCTCGTCGCGTTCTCGTGCTTGAACTTCCGGATGTGCTCTGCGAATTGCCACAAATCTTCTTCGCGTTCACATGTAGCTTCACTTTCAGGGAGGTTTTTCCACTTCACTAAACACTCATAGTATGTTGGCACGCCCCTCCTTTGAATTATTCGATCGGAAAATATGTACTCTACATCTTTGCCGAACGTAGTGACAACGACTATTTGGGCACGCCTTGATTCTCCGCAACTTGGGTCTCCTACGCCTTCGTGATAGGGCTTGAGAAGACTTACATAGAAGACCGGATGGATTTGGAGCCTTGGTGGAAGCTCTAGTAGATACGAGACGTTGCCCATAAGTCGGACAATTCGTAAGGGTCCTTCGTATCGCCTCACTAACCCCTTGTGGACTTTCCGTAGAGTCTTAAATTGTTAGGCGGGAGCTTGATCATGACTTGATTACCTTCCTTGTACTCAACGTGCCATCTCCTTGTATCTACCCATTTCTTCATTTTTCTCGTGGCCTTGTCGAGGTAAGCTCGCGTGATGTCCGCTTCTTCATGCCATTCATGAGCGAGCTTATGAGCCGTGGGGCTTTTTCCTCCGTAAGTCGAGGCTATGGCGTTGGGAGTCATGGGCTGGAATCCCATGATGACTTCGAATGAGCTCTTGCCGGTAGCCTCACTCCGTTGGAAATTGAGCAACTTCGCCCAATCCCGCTGATGAGCGTTCACATAGTGACTCAAGTACATCTTGAGAAAGCCATTGATGTGCTCGATTTGGCCATTCATCTATAGATAAAAACTTGTTGAGAACTTGAGATCCATCCCCAACATCTTAAAGAGCTCTATCCAAAATCGTCCAGTGAAGTGTGGGTCTCGGTCGCTCACAATGCTTCTTGGAATTTCCCAAAGCTTCACTATGTGCTTGATGAAGAGACGGCCGCTTCATCGCCTTTTACAATCTATCGGTGCATTAATAAAAGTAGCATACTTGTTATATCGGTCTACCCCGACCATAATGCTGCTGCAACCTTTGGATTTAGGCAACGCCGTAATGAAATCCATCGAGACAGTTTCCCACGGCCTTGATGCTAAGGGCAGGGGCTCCAACAATCCTGTCGGTAGTTGGTGATCTATTTTGTCTTATTGACACACAAGACAAGTCTGCACATATACCTCGATGTCGTCCTGCATATATAGCCAAAAGTACGAGGCTTGGACTAGTGCGGTGGTGCGCTCAATTCTTGGGTGACCAGCCAACTTGGAGTCGTGGTACTCTTTGATTACTTATTTGCATAAATTTCACCACCTTGGCAGCTGGTCTCCTTTGGTGAGGAAGATGCCCTCTTCTTGCCAAAATCGCCTTGTCATTCCTTCGAGAACTTTCTCCAGCAAGTCTTTTGCTAATGGATCTTGTTGGAGGTCTTCCTTGATGCGTGAGATAAGGTTGGACTTCGGTTGGCTCACGCTAAGTGTAGCCAATTCCGCCTTGCGGCTTAGTGCATCGGCAACGACATTGGCTTCGCCCGGTTTGTACTTGAGCCGATAATCTAATTCTGCAAGAAAGTCTTGCCACCGTGCTTGCTTCGGACTAAACTTCTTTTGGGTTTAAAAGTAGCTTGTAGCCACATTATCCGTCATGATCATGAAGTGTGAGTCAAGTAAGTAATGTCGCCACACTCGCAAGCAATGGATGATCGCAGTCATTTCCTTCTCTGTATTGTTTAGCTTCTGGCTTTCAAAAGCTATAGGGTGGCCTTTTTGCAAGAGAACTCCACCAATGGCGAAGTCCGAGGCATCTGTTTGCATTCAGAATGTTTCGTGTGATCTAGAAGAACTAGGATGGGCTCCTCCAAAATTGCCTTCTTTAAGCCTTCGAGCGTCGTCGACACTCTTCGTACTCATTGCCATGTCCAATTCTTCTTGAGAAGATCTTTCAGAGGTGCCGCCTAGTCGAGTAGCCTTGGATAAATAGGCAATGGTAGTTCACCAATCCTAAGAATGAGCATAGCTCGGGCACTTTCATGGGAGGCTCCCAATCGAGGATGGCATCTACTTCGAGTTCTCCATCATCAACTTCCCGGCCGCTACCTTGTGCCTAAGAAACTCTACCTCTTCTTGAGAAAATGAGCACTTCTCCATCTTGAGGTAGAGCTCATTTTCCTGAAGTACTTGAAAGACTTGTCGCAAATATTTAGCATACTCCTCGAGCATAGTGTCAGTATACCACTATGTCATCCAAGTACACGCACCACTGAGCGGTCGAGGAATCGTGGCAGCACCTTGTTTATAAGCGTGTAAAATGTGGCTGATGCATTTGTGAGACCAAAGGGCATTACAAGGAACTCGAAAGATCCATACCTTGTTATGCACGCTGTCTTCGGTTCATCTCCTTCAGCAATGCGAACTTGGTAGTACCCGGAGTGCAAGTCGAGTTTGGTGAAGTATCCTGGCTTGCCAAACTGGTCGAATAGATCCGCTATCAAGGGAATTGAATACTTATTCTTGATAGTGATCTTGTTTAGCGCTCTGTAATAGATGCACATCCGCAGTAATCCATCATTTTTCTATTTGAAGAGGACAGGTGCACCGAATGAAGCTTTAGATGGGTGGACATAGCCTGCGTCTAGCAAGTCAGTGAGCTGTTTTTGTAGCTCCTCGTGTTCGGGTGGCTCCATGCGGTAGGGCGCCAAGGTTGGAGGTTTAAAACCTTACTCTAACTCTATTTGATGATCTACCTCTCGTCTAAGTGGGAGCTTCTTTGAAAGCTTAGGAGGCATTACATCCTTGAATTCTTCAAGGATGGTTTGTATTGTTGGAAGGGACTTGGCTTGGAGTGCTTGCAGAATTTTCTCCCTCATTGAGCTCCCGAATAGACACTAAAAAGCTTGGGTCCTTCTTGAAATCTTTTTTAAATTGCATGGCCGAAAGCATTTTCTCCTCGAAGAATTCCATGCCAAGGACTATCTTGAAGTCGTCCATGGGCACAATGGAGAAGTTGAGCTTTCCGCTCCATGAGCCAAGTGCGACGTGCACGCCTTGTACCGTGCCTGCAATGGGCTTGGCGAGTGAATTTAACGTCTTCATAGTGCCTCCTTCTTTAGTAGTTTTGAGGCCTAGGCGCTTGGCTTCATCCTCTTATACGAATTTGTGCGTTGCTCCCGTATCTAACAATGCGCGAACGGAGTGTCCGTTTATCTTCGTGCTCACGTACATTAGCCCTTTTTTGGCGAATGCCGATTGTGGACTGTTGAGTGCTCCGAGTCGTTGGAGAGAACCCATGCTCGGGTCGGGGTTCTTCTAATGTCGGTGTGGAGTTACCCTTGAGTCAGGCAGCTAGGGCATCGAGTAAATTCTTCTCGGGACGATCAGCGTACCCAGTGAGGGCCATTGCATATGAAGCATGGGATTCACGGCTTGGTGGCTCCTTCTTGCCTTCCGATTTGCCTTGCCCGCTTTTCCCACTCTGGAGGCTTTTTTGCCCTCAATCTTTGCGATTGTTACCTTTGTCCTTGCGACTCTCAACTCCCACCTTTTCTTTGGTTAGGCCTTTTATCTTTGGATCGAGTGGAGTACTCGCTTAATGACTTCACTGTAGCAATAGTGTCATCAAGAGTTTGGGCGCCCACCTATCGAGTCTCGGCCTTGGCCTAATCCTTGAGGCCATCTTGGAAGTAGAAGAGTAAGGCTTTATCGGACATGTCGCTTATCTCGAGCATGAGAGTAGTGAACTCGTTGATGTAATCGCAGACGTTACTCGTTTGCTTGAGGCGACGTAAGCGTGCTCTTGCTTCTTTTCGGCATTGCTTGGGCAAATTACTTTCGGAGTTCTTGTTTGAAATTTGCCCAAGTGTTGATGGTGCTGATGCCTTTGTCCATCTTACCATGCTTCCGACGCCACCATAGTTGTGCAGCGCCTCGGAGATATGTGGGTGCAGTGCCCACCTTCGATGCCTCCTCTCGTACACCATGGCATCGAAATCTTGGTCTAGTCAGAATAGAAAGTTGTTTACGATAGTGGCATTGCATGTACCATCGTAGATGTTGGGCTTTGGCACGTCAATGCGTCTCGCATCACTCGTGCTCGTGGAAGCTGGGCTAGCGGAGAGTGTGCGCTTGTGCCATGCCCAATACGAGTAGACTTCCTTAACTTTCACACGGACAGCGCGCAGCTCGTCTTGCAATAAACTATAGAGTTTCAATAACCCTTCGTGAAATGCTCGAAATTCCCCTCGGAAGGTGTTGGCTTGGTACTGGATAAGGGCCTTGGTCGCCATTGTGAAGTCGGCATAATCGCCCCCAACATCGTCCACTCTTCCCTCCAAACTTTCCAGGGTGTTCTGAGCGGCAGACATTGAAGTGTCAAGCGTAGCCATGCAAGGCTCCAAAGCATGATAGAAGTGGCCTTGGACTTGCTACTAGTCTTGGCCTACCCACGAGTTTCATTACAACCTCGGCTTGGTTCCGAGAGTATCTTCACACCAAGAGCGCCCTTTTGTGTTGTGCTTGAAGTTGGAAGATTGGCCATTGCTTCGAAATGGACTGGATTACGTGCGTGCAAATCGTAGCTCTGATACCACTTATCACGGATGAGTGTTTTGCGATAGAATCCGTGCGGCACTTAGACAACACTTGTCGAAAGTTGCTAAGTAAGTCTTTGAGCTTCTCAATAGCTAAGCCAAGAGGTTTTCTGAAATGCTAAAGAGAAGGGAGCTAGAGAGCAATTGAGCCAAATGCGGAAATTGTATTGATTAAGAAAAGATTACAAGAGAGCTTATAAGAGTGCTTGAGATGTTTGCTCAATGCTTGGATGATACTTGAATGCTCAAATGACAAATGTCAACCCATATTTATAGGGAGGCTACTCTAGCTCTGAGAATTCTACACACATGTGATAAATTTTAGAAAAATCAAGTATATGTACAAGTGTGCCAGTAGTTACTGAAATTTTATGAAAGCTTTTGAATCGAGCCAAGTCTAAGACATCTTGACTCATATCTTTATACTATTTTTATGCTTCTAGTTATGTGGTCAGTAACAACCAAACTTAAAATATTTATACTTAACGCTCCTAACCACCTCAATTTAAGAGGTGGGAATGTACCGTGCCAATACTTGATTATGCAGCTTATTTATTGACGAAAGGGAAGTTTAAAGTTTATTAAGATAGAAACAAATATTTCTAGATGACGTTAATTTTATTAAAAAAACTTAATGAATAAAAACTAGGAGTTTGAGTTATTTTTATAATAAATCTAAAAATCGTGAATTACCAAAGTAAATAAATTTAAAAAGAAAATTTTATAATAAAATTTTTTAATGAAAAATAAGAAAGATTAAAAAAAAGAAATCAAATCTAAATTGTATAAAAAAATATAAAAATATTAGAATAATGAAGAAAAATAATCATTAAACTATTATACACGGAACAACTTTCCTAACCCCTTAACAGCGCATATTCTTTGGCTTTCGAGCAGAACAATTAGAAAAGCACATGAGTCACGTTTCACTTTTAGTTTTTAGTTTCATCCCCCGGCTACCGATGTCTGATGTCCCGTGAAGTGTGAAGATAAAAAGAAGCAGAATAATTAGAGAGAATATAAAAAAAAAAAAAAAGCACATGGATTTACTTGGTATAGTTCATTTCTTAATTGGCCACCAATGTCTGCCACTATATATGAATAGTGAAAAGACATGGCCCCGGGTTGGCGTGTGCTGCCTCGCACAATCATTTTCAAATATATTGCTCTAATTGATTATTTATGTACGAAATTAAGAGAAAGTAGAAAATTAAAAAATTAAATTAAATTACATAATAAAATATTTTTTATTTATTATTTAATAAATAAGTAATACATAATATTTTATTTTATATTAAAATTTTAATATTATTACATAATAAAATATGAAATATTTTTATTTTTACATTTTTTTGTTAAAATTTGATAATCTAATACATAATGTAAAAATAAAAATATTTCTCAGCTTTTGATCTTATAATTACCGGCAATAAAATTCAAAACAAAGCATAAATCCAGAAGGTCCAAATGCTGCCAAAATTTTCGGATTTGGAAGAACCTTCAAACTTTGGATGATATCTTAGCTTAATTTGGTTGTGATTATTTGATTATCTTCTGGTGATAGATATTATGTAATGAGTCATTCTATAAGACTTCATTTGGAAGGATATCAACAGCTGCTGCTTACTATGTTGTAATGGGATTTAATTAATTATGGATGCGTGAGACTAAAGTGAAATGTTATGGTTTTTAAGTTAAAAATGAAAAATATGGGAATTGATAAATTTTTATTTACAAGTATTATGCGGCAAACTCAACATACTTATCAAGTAATTAATAATTTCTACTTTAAAAAGTAGAAGTAATAAATTTTTTGATATGCTATGTAACATTATATCCAAATAAATTTTTACTCTGCTATGTCCTTACGTAATTCTTCTGCTCAAAAAATATTGCTTTAAAAATCTCAGTAACTAAGCATGCCCAATTAATCAGTCTCAGTTTGACTTAGGTACAAAAATGATCAACCATACAATAGTTTGATAATTATGTATAATTGAACATTAGCAAAACGAAGAGCAGAGGACAATGAGAAAGCACCATTCCTGAATCCTTCTCCTCTGTTTTCATCTCAAGACTATGTCTAATCTGTATTCAAAAAATGGCACAGTTACTACTATCATGGTCCATAGAAGATGATATCACATACAAGTATTTTTGTTGCTAATGAACATATTTATCAAGTAATTAGTAATTTCTATTTTGATAGCATAATGCTCAAAGTAATTCTAATCTGTAATTCAAGCTTCTGCTAGTTAGTGGTTTTTTACTTGCACAACCTTTACTTGCAGTTGGTTTTTTACTTGCAGAAGAAGCCAAATTAAGCTCAACAACTGTTATTGAAAAAATAAAAAGTAAAAATTTTTAAAAAAAATGCTTACTCTGTCATGTGGAAAATTCAGTACTTTCTTCTTCTGAATCAGATACTATCTATGAATAATATCACTTAGTGTCTCACTTTGTAGCTATCTACTACTAATTATTTGATCGAGCATTTGATGCGCAAAATTGAACCCAAGAACTTCAAGCTAGAAGAAATATTGCTTTAAAAATCTCAGTGGCATATGCGAGCCCAGCAAATCAGTGGTTTGATGACTTTGAAATTGAACATCAGAATATGAATTATAGAGAACAATGGGGAAACGTAATTAACTAACTAATTTGATTCCTCTGATCACTTTCATCTAGTCTGCTCTTGTTCCCTTTCTGTGAACTTTCGTTTAAAACAGGACATTCATGAATCACCCTTGCAAACCAAATCCAAGGCAAAAGTGGTCAATCCGATTCAGTAAGTAAGCCTTGAAAAGTAGTCACTCAGCTAAAAAGCCAACTGGGTGTAGATTTGTGATTGGGGTAATGGTTTAGAGAACATAGTAAGCGATTCCATTCAAAGCCAATAAATAAATTTAAAGAATATGCTAATTTACCACAATTGACATCAAATTAATCTGATCACCCACCAGAGCTTTACTCAGTGATTTTCTCAATACCACCCCTGGTAAAATAGAATGGGATCTGTGCCAGCTGCTACCACCTCAATGCCTACCAAATAAGCAACACACACGTAACATAACTTTCAATATTAATCCAGGGCATAGACATTTGTTGCATGTTAGTAACACGACGTTACCAATCTTCACACCTTTAGCATTCAAACCTTACTCTAAAACAATTACTGTGGCCGGTCCTACTGCAGGCCACAGATTTCATCTTTGAAGCAGCCTCTCTCTTACCAACCTAGCTCCAAATAAATTTTTCGACATGCCTTGAAAATCTGCAACATTATATCCAAATAATGATAAAGTATATATCAAGTATTCAAAAATGGGTCGGGAGTAAAACAATTCTACAACCTTCAGTTCAATGGGTCCGCACATGTTTAGTACCCACTGACACTTCCCTTGTTCTTATTACTCTATAAGTGATCAAGACCAACATTCGATGACACCAATCACATAAACTTGTGCTTGTGCCTGCGGTTAAACTAACATAAATTTTGTTTCTACTCCTTAATTGGATTACAAATGACGAACGTGTAAAATGAAGAAGCAGAAGAAATTACCAGTGAGTGTGGTAATTGCAAGGTAGTTGGTAGGTCTGTATTTCTCAAAGCTTTGGCCTCATCACGATCTAGTACTTCTACAGCATGTCAATTAGCAAGTCTGGCACGCTGCACATAAGTGATCAGACAAACTCCTCAAGAGCGAAGACCAACAAGCAATACTTGCAAAGACCAGATTGAGCATCACGTCATAAACTTGTGCTTGTACCCTGCATAAAATAACTGGCTAAACAAATATCACTTTCTCCACTTGTCAATTGGATTACAAATATATAAGCACGAAATAAAACAAATATACTATTTTATTATAATTATTATTTTTAAAGCCTGAATTGGATTACAAAAAAAAACAACCAAATAAAATAGAGCAGGAGAAGGAAATTACCCGTGGGTGATTGTAATTAATTGCAGCCATTTAGGAATTCGTCAAATGCTGATTTTGGGAATGCGGCGTATCTTAGGCCACTCCACTCCTGCCTCCTTTCCATAACGTTCTTGTAAAATAGGACACCCCCAAAATTCATGCTCTGCTCTGCCCTCAGTCCCTCACGTAATGCCTGTGGTAAAAAAGTTATTGTTTAAAAAATCTCAGTTGCATGCCCAACAAATGAATCTCAGTTAATTAACATACGAAAAAAGAATCACACTGGCTTCATGACATTGTAATTGACATCAGGAAATGAAAGAAAAGAAATACACCTATGACCATCATAGCAGATGATATCATAGATAAGCATTTTTGTAGCAAACTTAACAACACACTTATCAAATAATTAGTAATTTCTACTTTAAAAAGCAATGTTTGAAGTAATTAGATATCCAATCTGTAAATTCTACTTTTTGTTAGATTCTATTTCTTCTTATTATGAGATTACCATTATATAAGAGAAGAAAAAACAGACATGTGACTTAAAGGTTTCATTCACAAGCATTTTATTACTTGGTATTTAACTTGCAGAAGAAGCCAAAGCCCAAGAACTGAAACTGAAAAATATAAGTAAAATAAATAAATAAATAAAATTGTTTAATCATGAGCCAGAATTAGATAAGTATTTTGCAGCAAACTTGACATACTTATCAAGTAATTAGTAATTCTACACTGAAAAGTAAAATCCTCACAATTACATAAACTTTTTCTACTTCTTTGTTGGATTCCAGCTCTTCTTATTCTGAGATTACCAAAGGTATTATAGCAGACGAAGCCAAACCAGCTGCCCAATTTCCAGTATCAAGCTTGACAAAACTTGTTGTGCGGAAGTGCGGGTTGAGTAGATTACCAATTTATGGTAATTGTGACTGTTGGAGAAACTTAAATGTGGTATAAACAATTTCAAAGAAAATTGACATAATAATTTACGTAGTTCAGCGTAAAGCCTGCATCCACGGGCAAAGTCTGGAAGATAATTTTACTAACAAGTGAGAACTTACAAATTGAAAAAAAACTCACAAAACCCAATTCCCCAATACACCCAAATGAATTCTCCTAGCACTCAAGAGGAAGCTCTCTCTCAATTGCATCACTTGCAATTGCTCTCAATTGTGGGATGCCTTAACAAATGAAGAACAATAGCTATTTATAGGAATGCATGGTAATACTATTTACCGAACCTTTAAAATTGTCAAAATTTGTTTGGTGATTACCTAATTTTTAGCCAAACTTTGAACAATTTTGGCCAAACTTTGAACATGTGCCTTCATTTGACTTTTTCAACAATTCTCCACCTCGGTGAAGATCTATCCAAATCTGAGCCAACTACCAACGAACCATCATTCTCAAATTGGCTGCATCTCTGTGGCTACATCTCTGTGCATGCTTACGTACCCAAAATTTGGGATCAAGCCAATCGTAGTTCAAAATATTACTAAACTCCCTTATATATTAAATGTCCTCCAATCTCTACCTTTCTCATTGTTTTAAACTTTCAGGATATTGACCAAGTTTAGACAACGATCAAACTTGATCGTTGTCACCACCTTGGTTAACATATCTGCGGGATTCTCTGCAGTCTTAATTTTCTGAAGAAGAATCTTCCCTTCATCAATAATTTCCCTCACAAAGTGAAATCGTACATCGATGTGCTTTGTACGCGCATGATAAACTTGATTCTTAGCTAAGTAAATAGCACTTTGGCTGTCACAATACAAGTTAACATGCTCCTGGATCAATCCCAAGTTTCCAAGCAAGCCTTGTAACCAAACAGCCTCTTTAATAGCCTCCGTAATTGCCATATACTCGGCCTCTGTGATTGATGATTGCAATCAGAGTCGTAGTGTAGACTTCCAACTAATTGGCCCTCTAGCAAGAGTAAATACATATTCGGTGGTTGACCATTGCTTGTCTATATCACCGACATAATCAGAATCAACATACCCAATCACACCTTGACCAAGTGTGTCATTTCGTTCAAACAGTAAACCAATATCAACAGTTTTCTGAATGTACAGTAGAATCCATTTCACTGCTTGTCAATATCCTTTACTAGGATTATGCATATATCTGCTCACCATACTAACCGCTTGTGTTAGGCCTTGTACACACTATTGCATACATCAAGCTACCAATTGTATTTGAATATAGAACTTGCAACATGTATTCTTGTTCCTCATCCGTTGAAGGAGATAGTTGTAAAGAAAGCTTAAAATGAGAAGCCAATGGGGTACTTATAGGTTTTGTCTGATCATTCATGCCAAACTGTTGTAATACCTTCTTCAAATATTACTTCGACACAGTCGACTTTACCATGAACTCTATCTCTGCATATCTCCATGCCAAGAATCTTCTTAGCTTCACCTAGATCTTTCATCTTAAATTCTTGATTGAGTTGAGTTTTCAACTCCTCAATCTCATCTTTGTTCTTAGATGCTATTAGCATATCATCGGCATATAAGAGTAAATATATGAAAGATCCTTCTTGTAGCTTGCGAAAATACACACAATGATCAAATTTATTTTTTGTGTACCTTTGAGCTTTTATAAATAGATCAAATCGCTTGTACCACTGCCTCGGAGATTGTTTCAATCCATAAACCGACTTTGTCAGTTTACAAACTCAATTTTCTTTTCCAGCAACTCTAAATCCATCTGGCTGAGTCATGTAAATTTCCTCTTCCAAATCACCGTGTAAGAACACAGTTTTCACATCAAGTTGAACTAGCTCAAGATCATATTGCGCAACAATGACTAGCAAAATCCGAATAGACAAATGTTTCAAAACTGGAGAAAATACCTCATTGTAGTCTATTCCTTCTTTCTAAGCGTAACCCTTCGCTACCAATCTAGCCTTGTATCAAATTTTATCCTTACGAAGAAATCCGTCCTTTTTTGCATATATCCATTTGCACCCAATTGCCTTTTTATCTTTGGACAATGTAACTAACTCCCAAGTTCCATTTTTTTTTAAGAGACTGTATTTCTTCATCCATTGCTTGCTTCCACTGTACATTTTTAAGGCTACTTACTGCTTCTCTGTAAGTGGAAGGAACATTACCATCTACAATTGGAAGTGCATAGGCCACCATATCAACAAAGCAAGCAGGTTTACGAATCTCTCTTCGTGGCCTTCTATATGCAATTGAATCTTGTTGCTCTACAGGTTCCTGAGTCAGAATCTCTTCTTCATCTTCGGTCGATTGAGAATCATCTACCTCTTCAACACTAGCTGGATCATCTTTAACCTTTTCAAGCTCTACCTGCTGCGAAGTACCACTGGTGTTGTCATCCTTTTGTTTTAACATGACTAATTCATCAAAAATCACATCTCTGCTGAAAATGATCTTCTTTGTATCTGGACACCATAAACGGTATCATTTTACTCCACCAGTTATACCCATGAACAATATTATCTTTGCTCTTGGGTCTAGCTTAGATTCCTTTATATGATAATAAGCAGTAGAACTAAAGATATGTAAAGTATCATAATCAGTAGCAGGTTTACCAGTCTACATTTCCATGAGTGTTTTGCCTTCATTTGCAACTGATGGCAAACGATTAATCAGATGGCACGCATATGCAACAACCTCAGCCCAAAATTCCTTGCCCAATCCAGCATTAGACAACAGACACCGAACTTTCTCCAGTATAGTTCGGTTCATGCGTTCGGCCACCCCATTCTGTTGTGGTGTACCTCGAACAGTGAAGTGTCGCACAATACCCTCATCTCGGCATACCTTTAAAAATAGATCATTCTTGTACTCACCACTATTATCTGAGCGAAGTCTTTTAACCTTTCAACCAGTCTGAGTCTCGACCACTTTCTTCCATTTCAGAAATATACACAAAACTTTATTTTTGTTCTTCATCAAATACACCCATACTTTTCTTGAATAATCATTAACAAAAGTGACAAAATAGTACATACCTCCTAAAGAAGCTACTCTAGTAGGTCTCTACACATCTCTGTGAACATAGTCCGAATCCCTTTTGTATCGTGAATTGCTGAACCAAACTTTACTTTTATTTGCTTGCCCAAAACACAATGTTCACAAAATTCCAATTTGCAAGAATTGGCCTTTCAATAAGTCTTGCTTAACTAAATTCTGCAAAGCTTTTTCATCAGCATGTCCCAAACGCATATGCCACAACTTGGTTGCCTCTGAATCTGCATTCTTTCTCGAAACTGTTGATGCCGATCCAATAACTGTACTCCCTTGGAAATAGTATAAGTTATTTCTTCTTGTGTCATTCATCATCGTCAGTGCACCAGCTACTACCTTCAAGAATCCATCTCTCATAGTGATTGTAAGCCCTTTGTATTCTAGGACTCCTAATAAGATGAGATTATTCTTTAAACTTAGTACATAGCGAACTTCTGTTAAGACTTGGATTGAGCCTATTCCCATGGTTTTACAAGCATTGTCATTGCCCATAAAAGCAACTCCACCATCTAGCTCCTTGAAGCTATAAAATCAGCCCTTATTAGGACACATATGATAAGTACAACCCGAATCCAAAATCCACTAATCTGATTAACATGTCAACGTCACGCCAACCAGACTAAATTCTGACTTCTCATCATGCTCGGCTACACATGCATCAGAAATAGCCTTGTCCTTTTATAACTTAGGACAATTTTTTTTCCAATGCCCTTTCTTGCGACAAAAAGCACATTCATCTTTGGCAGGCCTACCTTTAGACTTGCCCCTTTTTATAGGTTTGCTGCTTTATGAACGACCTTTTGCTGTCAATACTTTTGTAATTGTATCTCTGTGATCCTTTTTATCTTTCTTTCTAGTCTCGACGATTATACGATGACACTACATACAGCATCAAATGTGACACTGTCCTTCCCATGAAGCAAAGTGGTGGTGAGATGGTCATATCCTTCAGGAAGTGAATTCAACAACAACAATGCCTTATCTTTATCTTCAAATTTCTCATTCAAATTTAGCAAATCTGCTAATATTTTATTGAATGAGTTCACATGGTCATTCATCGACATACTAGGTGCATACGTGAATCGATAAAGTTTCTTTTTCATATAAAGCCTATTTTCAAGGCTTTTCTTCATATATTTTTCTTTCAGTGTCTTCTACAATTTCTTTGCTGATGTCTCCCTCATGCAGAGTACTTCTGGTCTTTAGCCAGACATAGGCGAATAGTACCACATGCCCTGCTCATTGATTTTTGTCCACCCTTGTCACCCATCTTTTCAGGCTTTTCTTCTATAGTAAGATCCAGCTCTTGCTAACACAAGACATCCAACACCTCACATTTCCATATACCAAAATTATTGGTACCATCGAATTTCTCCACTTTAAACTTTTGATTAGTCACAGTAGCCCTTACGGACGATGACGACGACGCCGCTTCTGCCATCCTTCTCAACCTCAAATAATCAGTGCCTTCAATAACTATTCACACTTGAAAAACAGTCTCTATAATGTTTATTTCGTGTGAATAAATGCACCGAGAAAGTTCTCGGGGAATAAAGGGGTCACAATGGTCCCACTTAAAATCCAGATTCCTTAGACTCTTATTGTCTTGTTGACAGAAATTTTCTAGATATGCAAAAATACACACTACTTACAATAGACTGTTCCCCAATTACAAATGGTCATATCTCGTACCGTCTTTATGAATAGACAGTACTATATCGTGAACAATGACCATATACCCCAAGTCACGAACCTTCAGCTCTGATACCAATTGTTGTGCAGAAGCGCGAGTTGAGCAGATTACCAATTTATGGTAACTGTGACTGCTGGAGAAATTTAAATGTGGTGTAAATAATTTCAAAGAAAATTGACACAATAATTTACGTGGTTCGACGTAAAGCCTACATCCACGGGTAAAGACGGAAGATAATTTTACTAACAAGTGAGAACTTACAAATTGAAAAAAAAAAACTCACAAAACCCAATTCCCCAATACACCCAAATGAATTCTCCTAGCACTCAAGTGGAAGCTCTCTCTCAACTCTCTCAATTGCATCACTTGCAATTGCTCTCAATTGTGGGATGCCTTAACAAATGAAGAACAATAGCTATTTATAGGAATGCATGGTAATACTATTTACCGAACCTTTAAAATTGTCAAAATTTGTTTGATGATTACCTAATTTTTAGCCAAACTTTGAACAATTTGGCTTTGAACAATTTTGGTCAAACTTTGAACATGTGCTTTCATTTGACTTTTTCAACAAAACTAACCCAAATCGAAGAGTTGATTAAGATGTTAAACCAGTCTGCTCGTGTTCCCTTTTTGTAAACTTTCACTTAGAACAGGACAAGGCAATGATTGTAGTCACTGTCTTCAACCTACAAACCAAATCCAAGGCAAAATTGGACATGCCGATTCAGTAAGTAAGCCTTGAAAAGTCATTCACTCAACTTAAAAGCCAAATGAGTGTAGACTTCTTTTGCCTTTTTTTTTTTTTGACAAAATACACTTTAACTTAGAAAAAAAATTGAATTTGATATTTAATAGAAAATTCAAAGTATAATCAAATTCATTTGTAATATAAGTTCATTTCATTCATAAAATTCAACATATAGAATAAAATTTATAAATGTTTCAAATACAAATACATATTCAAAATAATAAAAAATTTGCGCTGCAAACAATTTTGAAAAAATAAAAGTGTTTAACGGAGAAAGAAATTGAGAGGAAACTTTGGTACAAATACATATTACCATAAGTCATTTTATTAAAATAAAAAACCTCGTTGAATGATTATTTGCTTGGATTAAAAATATTATTTGGTATGCAAAACGACGTCCGGTCCTCACTCCTCAAAATCTTATCATGATGCATGCGTCGATGTATATTTTAATCTTCATGACATCATATTAAAAATGTTTTGCTAAGGTAATTTGAAATTTATTTTGTTTTGGTTTGAAAATTTTGCTATCTAACAACTAACAACTAAATTTAACTCAATTTTATGTAAATTTTATGGCCTCCACCAATTCACCATTATTATGTTATGATTATTGTAGGTTTGTTATTTTTAAGTTATGAGCCCCATGTAAACCCAAAATTTTAATTTCACCATCTTTTATAGGGTTTGGTTATGATTATCAAATAATACAACAAATACAAACAAGGCATGGAGATTTACGTGGTTCAGCATATTAATTAATATGCCTACATCCATGGGTGATATTGGTAATCCATATCTAATGAAAAAGTGTACAAATAATAACCTTTCAAATACAAATAAAATGAGAAGAAAATCAATCTCAACCCCTTAAAATCAATCAACCCCCAACAATTTAGCCTCAAAATAGCTCTCTCTCCTTCTTGTGCTTTCCCTAGTTCATTCTCTTTACAAATACAAGACTTTGAAAAAAAAAAAAAAAAGCATGCAGCTATTCCAATTCTCGTTATGCTACGCCATTTGCATAATTCCTTATTGGCTAACAAATTAATCAATCAGTTAGATAAATATATCTAATAATAAGGATGACATAATTATATATATATATATATATATATATATATATATATATATGTAATTGAACATGCATCAGCAAATTAATGAAGAATAGAGAGAAAAAGAGAAGAAAATCGTATAGAGATTATAATTACTAACCAGAGTTAGTTTGATTCCTTATTGGCTCTGTTCACTGTTGGATTAGACCTTTCATCTCATGTAGTCTCACGTCTGTTTGTTTTCGATCCGCTCATAATCAATTGGCTGAAAATGGAAAGTCTCTTTAATTTCGGTGCAGAAGCGGAGGAATTGATTATACACTTAATTAATTTCTAAAATGGATTGAAAAATAACAACTAATTAATTGAAGTAAAATAGAGTGAGCATGTAGGAGGAAGAATTACCCGTGGCCTTGGGCGATTATAATTGCAGCCCCCTTTAAGGATTCGTTCAAAACCATTTTCGAATGTCGATGTTGGGAATGTGGCGTATCTTATCCCGATCTTGTCCTGTCTCCTTTTCAAAACATTCTTTTAAAATAGGACATCCCCTAATCTCTAATTTACGAGCGTTGTCTTCGAAGAAGGTGATCAGGCGATGCTTTTAGTTTAGGGCAAAAATGAATAAGCAAGGAAGAGAGACGCGGCATGATTATGATTTCTCCCTTTATTGCAGTCCCGAAATCCCACTCTTCCGGTTTTCCCATATTAAAAATCTAAGCTCTTTCAATTTGGGAAAAGCAAAACCGAGGAGCCATTCAGTATAACTTTCTACTCCCGTAAATTCATTACCCACTCTTTTCACACTTTGCATTCCGTAAATAGCCAAAACTTCAAGGGATTGCAATTTTCCCAATGGAAGCAGTTGCTCACAATTTCGAACTCACTGAGAGATAAAACCCTTAAATTAGTTAATGACATGATCAAATTTTGGGGAACAACATTATTCCCGCCTCAGTATTCACTTATCCCTAAGCTCTTTAAGTTGGGAGGGGGTTGTAAGGCTTCAAGAAGCCGTTCATCCTCCTCATCCTCCCTCCTCCCTCCTCCCAGCTTGTTCTTCATTTCCATCTCTTGAACGATCAAAATTAAGTCCCAAACCAGAGAGATTTTTCGAAGTCCTTTTCAACATCATCATTGTTGTAGGCAAATTGAGCGAGAGTTGTTTTGCTATGCCCCCATCCCAACAAGTGAGATGATACGGGGGCGTTTCTGTTTTCTACTACTCTCATATATCAACCTATTAATAAGTTCGTTCTTCTCCTTTTTTCTACCAAATATCTCGGACTCATAAATTGAGGAGATACTTATTACTCGGACATTCGCTCTCTTAATAACATTCACAGCAAAGCCAAACTGGTCTTTCTGTTTGGCAATATCATCAAGAGTTTCATTGATTTCTTTGATCTTGAGAGCAATGTCACGGCGTAGAACAAGTGGTTTGCAACCAAAGCAAGAGGCAGTAGGAAGGAAGTGTTGAAAAATTCAAATTCAAAGCCAAATTGTTCAAAGTTTGGCAAAGCACATGTTCAAAGTTTGGCCAAAATTATTCAAAGGTAAATTGTTCAAAGTTTGGCTAAAAATTAGGTAATCACCAACCAAACTTTGACAATTTTAAAGGTTTGGTGAAATAGTGCTACCATGCATTCCTATAAATAGCTATTGTTCTTCATTTGTTAAGGCATCCCAAAATTGAAAGCAATTGAGAGAGTTGAGAAAAGCTTCCACTTGAGTGCTAGGAGAATTTATTTGGGTGTATTGGGGTATTGGGTTTTTGTGAGTTTTTCCCAATTTGTAAATTCTAATTTGTTAGTAAAATTATCTTCCAGTCTTTGCCCGTGGATGTAGGCTTTACGTTGAACCACGTAAATTATTGTGTCAATTTTCTTTGAAATTATTTACATCACATTTACGTTTCTCCATAAGTCACAGTTATCATCAATTGGTAATCTACTCAACCTACGCTTCCGCACAACAATTGGTATCAGAGCCGAAGGTTCGTATTTGGGGTATATAGTACTATTCACAAATATAGTACTAGATACGACCATTTGTACTTGGAGAATAGTCTATGGTAAGTAGTGTGTATTTTTGCATGTCTAGGAAAGTTCTGTCAACAAGATGATCAGAGTCTAAGGAGTCTGGGTTTTAAGTGGGACCATTGTGACCCCTCCATTCTCCTGGGAACTTTCCTGGTGCATTTATTCACGCGAAATAAACATCATAGAGACTGTTTTTCAAGTGTGAATAGTTGTTGAAGGCACTGATTATTTGAGGTTGAGAAAGATGGCAGAAGCGTCGTCGTCATCTTCGTCAGCAAGGACTACTGTGACTAATGCAAAGTTTGAAGTGGAGAAATTTGATGGTACCAATAATTTTGGTATGTGGCAATGTGAGGTGTTGGATGTCTTATGTCAGCAAGAGCTGGATCTCGCTCTAGAAGAAAAGCCTGAAAAGATGGATGACAAGGAGTGGACAAAAATCAATAGACAGGCATGTGGTACTATTCGCCTATGTCTGGCTAAAGATCAGAAGTACTCTGTCATGAGGGAGACATCAGCAAAGAATTTGTGGAAGACATTGGAAGAAAAATATATGAAGAAAAGCCTTGAAAACAAGCTTTATATGAAAAAGAAACTCTATCGATTCACGTATGCACCTGGTATGTCGATGAATGACCATGTGAACTCATTCAATAAAATATTAGCGGATTTGCTAAATTGTGATGAGAAATTTAAAAATGAAGATAAGGCATTGTTGCTGTTGAATTCGCTTCCTGATGAATATGACCATCTCACTACCACTTTGCTTCATGGGAAGGACGAGTGTCACATTTGATGTCAGTATGTAGTGCAATCGTATAATACTGAGACCAGAAAGAAAGATAAAAAGGATCACAGAGATACAGTTGCAGAAGTATTGACAGCAAGAGGTCGTTCACAAAGCCGCAAACCTGGAAAAAGGGGCAAGTCTAAAGGTAGGCCTACCAAAGATGAATGTGCTTTTTGTCGCGAGAAAGGGCATTGGAAAAAGAATTGTCCTAAGTTACAAAAGGGCAAGGCTATTTCTGATGCATGTGTAGCCGAGCATGATGAGGAGTCAGAATTTAGTCTGGTTGGCATGACGTTGACATGTCAATCAGATGAGTGGATTTTGGATTCGGGTTGTACTTATCATATGTGTCCTAATAAGGACTGGTTTTCTAGCTTCAAGGAGCTAGATGGTGGAATTGTTTTTATGGCAATGACAATGCTTGTAAAACCATGGGAATAGGTTCAATCCAATTGAAGAATCATGATGGCTTAATCCATGTCTTGACAGAAGTTCGCTATGTACCAAGCTTAAAGAAAAATCTCATCTCATTAGGAGTCCTAGAATCCAAAGGGCTTACAATCACTATGAGAGATGGGTTCTTGAAGGTAGTAGCTGGTGCACTGACGATGATGAAGGGCACAAGAAGGAATAACTTGTACTATTTCCAAGGGAGTACAGTTATTGGATCAGCATCAACAGTTTCGAGAAAGGATGCAGATTCAGAGGCAACCAAGTTGTGGCATATGCGTTTGGGACATGCCGGTGAAAAAGCTTTGCAGACTTTGGTTAAGCAAGGCTTATTGAAAGGTACAAATTCTTGCAAATTGGAATTTTGTGAACATTGTGTTCTGGGCAAGCGAACAAGAGTAAAGTTTGGTTCAGCAATTCACAATACAAAAGGGATTCTGGACTATGTTCACAGTGATGTGTGGGGACCTACCAGAGTAGCTTCTTTGGGAGGTATGCACTATTTTGTTACTTTTGTTGATGATTATTCAAGAAAAGTATAGGTGTATTTGATAAAGAACAAAAATGAAGTTTTGAGTATATTTCTGAAATGGAAGAAGATGGTCGAGACTCAGACTGGTCGAAAGGTTAAAAGACTACGCTCAGATAATGGTGGTGAGTACAAGAATGATCCATTTTTACAAGTATGCCGAGATGAGGGCATTGTGCGACACTTCACTATTTAAGGTACACCACAACAAAATGGGGTGGCAGAACGCATGAACCGAACTATACTGGAGAAAGTTCGGTGTATGTTGTCCAATGTTAGATTGGGCAAGGAATTTTGGGCTGAGGCTGTTGTATATGCGTGCCATCTGATTAATCGTTTGCCATCAGCTGCAATTGAGGGCAAAACACCCATGGAAATATGGACTGGTAAACCCGCTACTGATTATGATACTTTACATGTCTTTGGTTCCACTGCTTATTATCATGTAAAGGAATCTAAGTTAGACCCAAGAGCGAAGAAAACATTGTTCATGGGTATAACTGGTAGAGTAAAAGGATACCGTTTATGGTGTCCAAATACAAAGAAGATCATTTTCAGCAGAGATGTGACTTTTGATGAATTAGTCATGTTAAAACAAAAGGATTCACAAAAGGATGACAACACCGATGAGTACTCGCAGCAGTGGAGGTTGAAAAGGCTAAAGATAATCCAATTAGTGTTGAAGAGGCAGATGATTCTCAATCAACCGAAGATGAAGAAGAGGTTTTAACTCAGGAACCTTTAGAGCAACAAGATTCAATTGCATATAGAAGGCCGCGGAGAGAGATTCGTAGACCTGCTCGCTTTGTTGATATGGTGGCCTATGCACTTCCAATTGTAGATGGTGATGTTCCTTCCACTTACAGAGAAGCAGTTAGTAGCCCTGAAAATGTACAGTGGAAGCAAGCAATGGATGAAGAAATGCAGTCTCTTCAAAAAAATGGAACTTGGAAGTTAGTTACACTGCCTAAAGACAAAAAGGCAATTGGGTGCAAATGGATATATGCAAAAAAGGATGGATTTCCTCGAAAGGATAAAATTCGATACAAGGCTAGATTGGTAGCGAAGGGTTACGCTCAGAGAGAAGGAATAGACTACAATGAGGTATTTTCTCCAGTTGTGAAACATTCGTCTATTCGGATTTTGCTAGCCATTGTTGCGCAATATGATCTGGAGCTAGTTCAACTTGATGTGAAAACTGCATTCTTGCATGGTGATTTGGAAGAGGAAATTGGGTTTTCAAACTGAAAAAGTAGCTTTATGGATTGAAACAATCTCCAAGGCAGTGGTACAAGCGATTTGATCGGTTTATGAAAGGGCAAAAGTACACAAGAAATAAATTTGATCATTGTGTGTATTTTCGCAAGTTACAAGAAGGATCTTTCATATATTTGCTCTTGTATGTCGATGATATGCTAATAGCATCTAAGAACAAAGATGAGATTGAGAAGTTGAAAACTCAACTCAATCAAGAATTTGAGATGAAAGATCTAGGTGAAGCTAAGAAGATTCTTGGCATGGAGATATGCAGAGATAGAGCTCGTGGTAAAGTCAGCTTGTCTCAGAAGCAATATTTGAAGAAGGTATTACAACAGTTTGGCATGAATGATCAAACAAAACCTGTAAGTACCCCATTGGCTTCTCATTTCAAGCTTCACGACAACTATCTCCTTCAACGGATGAGGAACAAGAATACATGTTGCAAGTTCCGTATTCAAATACAGTTGGTAGCTTGATATATGCAATGGTGTGTACAAGGCCCGACATTTCACAAGCGATTAGTATGGTGAGCGGATATATGCATAATCCCGGTAAAGGACATTGGCAAGTCGTGAAATGGATTCTACGGTACATTCGGAAAACCGTTGATGTTGGTTTCATCGTTTGAACGAAATGACACACTTGGTCAAGGTGTGATTGGGTACGTTGATTCTGATTATGCCGGTGATATGGACAAACGAAGATCAACTACCGGATATGTATTTACTCTTACTAGAGGGCCAATTAGTTGGAAGTCTACACTACAATCTACAGTTGCACTGTCAACCACAGAGGCCGAGTATATGGCAATTACGGAGGCTATTAAAGAGGCTGTTTGGTTACAAGGCTTGCTTGGAAACTTGGGATTGATCCAAGAGCATGTTAACTTGTATTGTGACAGTCAAAGTTCTATTCACTTAGCAAAGAATCAAGTTTATCATGCGCGTACGAAGCATATTGACGTACTGATTTCACTTTGTGCGGAAATTATTGATGAGGGAAGATTCTTCTTCGAAAATCAAGACCGCAGAGAATCCCGCAAATATGTTAACCAAAGTGGTGACAACGATCAAGTTTGAGCATTGTCTAAACTTGATCAATATCCTGAAAGTTTAAAACAGTGAGAAAGGTAGAGATTGGAGGATCATTTTATACAAAGAAGTTCAGTAATATTTTGAACTACGGTTGGCAGTCACAAAGATGCAGCCACTTTGGGAATGATGGTTTGTTGGTAGTCGACTCAGATTTGGGTAAATCTTCACCGAGGTGGAGAATTGTTGAAAAATTCAAATTCAAAGCCAAATTGTTCAAAGTTTGGCAAAGCACATGTTCAAAGTTTGGCCAAAATTATTCAAAGGTAAATTGTTCAAAGTTTGGCTAAAAATTAGGTAATCACCAACCAAACTTTGACAATTTTAAAGGTTTGGTGAAATATTGCTACTACGCATTCCTATAAATAGCTATTGTTCTTCATTTGTTAAGGCATCCCAAAATTGAGAGCAATTGCAAGTGAAGCAATTGAGAGAATTGAGAAAAGCTTCCACTTGAGTGCTAGGAGAATTTATTTGGGTGTATTGGGGTATTGGGTTTTTGTGAGTTTTTCCCAATTTGTAAATTCTAATTTGTTAGTAAAATTATCTTCCAGTCTTTGCCCGTGGATGTAGGCTTTACGCCGAACCACGTAAATTATTGTGTCAATTTTCTTTGAAATTATTTACATCACATTTACGTTTCTCCATAAGTCACAGTTACCATTAATTGGTAATCTACTCAACCTGCGCTTCGCACAGCGAGAAGTTACATACCTTCTTCTTAGGAAGGAAAGCATCAACTCCATTGATTTGTAGTTTCAGTCTTGCAGTGTTCCACTCATCCAACACATCTTCCATGTTGTAAGATGCGTCTCTAAGTTGATCGAGCCAGAGTCTGACAGTTTCCTCCTTCACTTGCCTTTTCTCTGCATCATTGAGCACACCTTGAATGGCTCGGAGATTGCTGGTCAGCTTCTTCACTTCCTTTCCGACGCCCGTTACCAGCCTCACTTGTTCCTTCGCCTCTTCAACAACCATTGAAGTCAGCTGCTCCAAGAGAGGGGAAATGATCGCATCAACCATGATGAAATTGATGATGAGTGTTTGCAAGAATAATTTATGCTGAAAGAAATTTAGGAGCTTATAATGAATTAATTATGTTGTGATGTAAAGTGGCATGCAGCCATCTTCGTCAATTTTTATAGTGCATGCAAAAGCAAAACCCAAAAAAAGGAATAATCTTATCTCAGCCCATCCGAAATGAATAACTTACGGCCAAAACGTAAAGAAATAAAAAAAGAATGGCGTGAACAGGGAGACATACTTGAAGGTTAGTGAAAGAATATGTTATCGCTTGCTCTTAATAGCGAGTTTGGAATGTGCATTTTATCTTTCTGGCTAACAAAGTAAATAAAAATCAAATCTTGGGCTGTACTCATCATCGTTAGTTTTGACCGGATGATTGTTCGATTGGTGTGGAAATAATTTTTCAATGTGTATTTCACATAAAAATTATTTATAGATTTAGATGTTATTTGAAATGTGAGAATGATTTCCTATTATAATAATCTATCCTTATACTACTAAGATATCCTAAAACCTCGTGTTATGGCAAGAAAACTCTATTTTTCTATTTTTCTCACATTTGTCCTTTCGACGTCTGGCCCAAGTCTGACAAGCCTCTCAAACTTTCCTTAAGAACTAGCTTCCTTTTATTCAAGAAAACACGTAACTGGCTTCACAAAATCTACCAGCAACCTCACTAATAACACATGCTACTTTACTAAGTCATAATTACATCTGTAATACCCAGCCAACTCTCTTATATATGCCACTTTAGCTACCCTCTTACTTCAGCATCATTAGTATTACCATGGAAACTTACCTCTTGGAACCTCCATGAAAGTTGAATTTATCACTAATATTACAAAATATTAGTTTTAAAATAAAATTTAAAAGATGTAATTTCCTCAAATTTCCAATTCTTTTTCTTTTATTTTAAAGAATAATCTACAAATTTTGAGTTGATAAGAGCTAGAAAGAAGGAAAAAAATAATAAATATATATATAAGCCATCTCCTTCTAATAATACTTTTTCCTATTTTCATTCAACTTTATCATTAAGCTCTCTCTAAAAGCGGTAGAAAAAAAATAAGAGAGAGAGAGAGAGAGAGAGAGAATCTTATAAATGAAATATCATTGGATTGGATCTTCCGTCAACCCCGTTGTTCAATCATATATCTGTTTGCCTGAAATCTTTATTTTTCATTATATCGCTGCTCTAGTTGGTCTATTACCTCAACATCATCAATTGAGCAATCTGCTTTCTAATCCAACCAACGTGGAAAGAATATGGCCACCATTCAAGATTTCAGCATTATTATGCTCGACACTTTAACCCTTCCAATTGAAATGCGCCGTTTCGCTTAGGCTTGGAAGTTGGAACTAATTCCTCATAAACTATTCCCTTTTGAGCCCACGTTTTGGATATGTGGTGTGATACACAACAAAAGAAAGTATAAAGAGAATTTGGTGTGCCTTTCACGCTGTACTAATAATCAATTCATTTGTATTTTATCTATTAATTTCTTTTGCTACAGTATATAGACCTCAGTATATACTGGTGTATAATTTGCTGCTCAGCCTGCTCTTATCTCCTGTTGGCTTGAATGATTGTGCCCAACTGGCCCACCAGGAATAGAGTTCTTAATTTTTTTCTAAGATAAATATTTGGATTTATTCCATTGGTGACTTTAGCTCAAAAAGAAAATAATGAATTGGAAAGTTGATATACATGAATCATTCTATCATGCATCTAAATCTACAGTTTTCTGTACAAAATTTTGAAAAAATGAAAATGTTTGCGTAAGAGAATATATATAATAGTAGTTGCTGCTTGTTAGAGGTGAGCCTGTGCAGCAACATGTGGTTACCTAAAATTCTTTAGCACGAATATTTCTGCTTAGAGACTCAAACCCAGCAATATTCTAAGAAAATAGATTGTACAGTTCTTGATCTTTTTTTTTTTTAAATTTCTTCCCTTGCTATGGTACTCAATGGCAAACTAGGTGAATCAGAAACTTATTCATCATTGGTGTTGATGCACTTTTTCCCGCGTGCCTCAACAGTTCCTCGAACCTTCCAACAGTGCCTCCAAACAGCTCGAGCGGGAACGTCTGAACCTTCTGCTCGCGGATTCAAACAGTACCCGATCCTTCTGCTCGCGACAAGCTCGAGCAGGATTGCCCCCTTCGTCCTGTTCACTGCTCTTCTTCGAACGGTGGTCTCCGGACCGCACTCACGTGAAGCCGGTCGGGGTCGCCGGGCGTTCCTGCGAGAACCCTCCGACGCTCAAGTCGATGATCGGGTTTCTCTTTTGGTATCTCCTCGGTGAGGAGACCGGAAAGATGAAAGGGGTATTATACCGCCCCCCCTTTTTTGGATATAAATATGGTGTTTTTAGAGAGAATCAGATGAGAGGGATGAGAATCAGAAGAACCTGTTTTAGCTTACAGATCCTTGGTCAATCAAAATTGCTAACCCTCTGAGAGTTAAAATCTTCAACCCTCTGTCCATTAGAAGTTCCAACCCTTGTTCCGTTCTCCTTCGTTTCCTTTTATACTCTGTTTTTCCCGCTCTTTTTCTCTTTCCAGGCTGTCCACTCCCACGCTAATGGTATCTGGGTCCCTCTGACAGTCAGGTTCGGCGGAATATTCCCTAGGGATGAGCGGCTGTCCCCTTAACCCGATTCACGTGGCCAGATCACCATGTCGGGCAAGTGCGCAGGGAATGATGACGCCTTGGAGGCACGTGCTGGCCATCGACAACAGTGTCATCTCTCCACCATGTGGGACCCTTGTCAGACATCAAAAGGTGTGCCAGGATTCTAAGATAACGGGTCGGGTTGCCTCGGGTCGGTCTTGTCCAGTCGTGCTCGTGGATCTCTGCGAGCGGGAACGATGTGCTTTCGGCCTCGACCTCGACCGGCTTTGACCAGAAGGATGACCTCGAGCAGGCAAGGAGCTCTCGACCTTGACCAGCTTTGAACTGAGGGGTTGCTCGGGCTAGGTTACCATCAGGAGTCTTGCTTGAGCCGGAAGGGCTTCGAGGGGTTTGTCTGATATTTACCCCATAAACCAGGAAGGGCTTTTAGGGGCCTGTCTGATATTTTACCCAAACACCAGTCCCCCAGTTTCTAGTCTTTTGAGTGAAGCGAGATAAGACTGAAACTCGATAGAGATGGGCCGAACTCGCGGCCTTTTACGCTTCCCACGCTCTTCTTGCTCGGGCTCGTAGTTGGTCGTGCTTGACTGCATCACGCGGGACTTCGGCTTTGGTATTCTTCATGAGCTTCTTCCGCTCGGGCCTGCATGACCGAGGTGTCTTCAGTATCACTACTCGCTCGGGTGTAATTGACCGAGCTGTCTTCTCTGTTATTCCCGCTCGGGCTTGCAATTGAGCGAGGTGTGTTCTCATTGCTACTCCCGCTCGGTGTGTAATTGGTCGAGGTGTCTTCTGCGATTACTACCGCTCGACCCTTCTTGAACCTCTCGCTCGAGCATCCAATTGACGTAAGCGTGACACCGTCTCACTGGGACTTCGGTCGAGGAATTCTTCGGGATCTTTTGCTCGGCCCTGCAATTGACTAAAGTATCTTGTTAGGTTACTTCGCCGGGCCTGCAATTGACCCAAGCATGGCACCGTCCCGCCTAAGACTTAGGCTTTGGGGACTTCTAGCCAAGGAGTTCTTCTTCTCCTCGAGCCTTTTAATCGACCCGAGCTTCTGATGACACTCCTGCTCTGGTTTTCAAATAACCCGAGCTTGGCACCGTCCCGCCTAATGAGTTAGGCTCTGGGACTTCATGCCGAGGAGTTCTTCTCTGCTCGAGCCTTTTAATTAACCCGAGGTCTTCGATAACACCCCGCTCCGGTTTTCAAATAACCCGAGCTGGCACCGGCCCCGCCTAATGAGTTAGGCTCTGGGACTTCATGCCGAGGAGCTCTTCTTAAACCTTTGCTCTTCATCCTGAGCTTACATTATGAATGTTTTTCTCATTCTTACATACATTTGTACTTTTACATATCCCATCTTGGGACGAAATCTTATATTAACATTTTATAATACAAGGGACTTACCGGAAATACTTCTTCCGGACTTGTGCGTTCCACGGCCTCTTGACTCTTCGTTCGTCTGGATGAGCCAACCGGTACGTTCCTGGTCCTGTTAATTCCTCAGTTTTGCAGCCTTTTCCTCTTCGATTTCCATATCCAGTTTCACCTGCTCATACGCATCCGAATATGAACGGATCGAAGGACTCACGAGTTATACCATGGTCTCCCATCCGGATACCCTCTTTAACCCTCTCGGAGCTCGGGGATGGTTGAACGCACCAAGATCTAGGACCGATCTATGGTATCTTTTGATAAACTCCCGGAGGGACTCCCTTCTTTCTGCCTCACCTCTGACAGCTCCATCATGTCATCCTCAGGGGTCACCGCGCCCCGAAATTGTTCCATGAACTCCCCGCACATCTGTTCAAAACTCAAGATACTTCCCGTGGAGCTCATGCAGTACCATTCTCTCGCCCTTCCTCAAGAGTGAGCGGAAGGCCCCGCACTTCTGTCGCCGACAGACCTTGCACCCTGCCGGTCATTGAACCGCTCTATGTGTATTAATGGGTCACTCTTTCCCGAATATTGCAGATCCGGGAAGCGAAAGTCACGCGGGATCGTGACACCCATAATCTCCGAGGAGAGAGGGGATTCATTATCCAGCATTATTCGCCAGCTTGGACTCTTTCGGTTCCCCCGAAGATCTTCCACAACTTGTGCCAACCTGCGTACCTCTCCCTCCAACTCCTCCGCACGAGAGGTTGGGGCTGTCTCCTGCAAATGTTGGCGAGACCCCCTTTCCTCCATGTTTGTTTCTTCTCTCACCGCAACATTTGGTGCCCTAGGTCTTTGGGCTTCATCTCCCGCGTTTTCCCGAACATGAGCATTCCCTCGACTGGACTCCGGGACATCGTTGCAGGCTTTTCTCTGTCCTTCCTTGAATTCTTGTAACAGGGAGGTCATAATTTCAATCTGTTTTTCCATCCGATCCATCCTTTCCTGGATCTCCCTGTTCTGGGCCTCATTGGCCACTTCTCTCAGAGTCATCGATTCCTCAGGACTTACACCTCTTCGGCTGTTTCCCCTCATCGTTGTGTTTTTTGTGTGTCTTCAATGTATTAGGAAATCGGGCTTTTTGTGCCGATCCCCACAGACGGCGCCAAAAGATGTTGATGCACTTTTTCCGCGTGCCTCAACAGTTCCTCGAACCTTCCAACAGTGCCTCCAAACAGCTCGAGCGGGAACGTCTCGAACCTTCCGCTCATGGATTCAAACGATGACCGATCCTTCGCTCGCGACAAGCTCGAGCGGGATTGCCCCTTCGTCCTGTTCACTGCCTTCTTCCGAGCAGTGGTCTCCGGACCTGCACTCACGTGAAGCCGGGTCAGGGGTCGCCGGGCGTTCCTGCGAGAACCCTCCGACGCTCAAGTCGATGATCGGGTTTCTCTTTTTGGTATCTCCTCGGTGAGGAGACCGGAAAGATGAAAGGGTATTATACCGCCCCTTTTTGGATATAAATATGGTGTTTTGAGAGAATCGGATGAGAGGATGAGAATCGGAAGAACCTGCTTTAGCTTACGGATCCTTGGTCAATCAAAATTGCTAACCCTCCGAGAGTTAAAATCTTCAACCCTCCGTCCATTGAAGTTCCAACCCTTGTTCCGTTCTCCTTCGTTTCCTTTTATACTGCTTTTTCCCGCTCTTTTCTCTTTCCAGTCTGTCCACTCCCACGCTAATGGTATCCGGGTCCCTCCGGCGATCGAGTTCGTGGAATATTCCCTAGGGATGAGCGGCTGTCCCCTTAACCCGATTCACGTGGCCAGATCCCATGTCGGGCAAGTGCGCAAGGAATGATGACGCCTGGAGGCACGTGGCCGGCCATCGACAACAGGTGTCATCTCTCCACCATGTGGGACCCTTGTCAGACATCAAAAGGTGTGCCAGGATTCTAAGATAACGGGTCGGGTTGCCCTGGGTCGGGTCTTGTCCAGCTGTGCTCGTGGATCTCTGCGAGCAGGAACGATGTGCTCGGCTCTCGACCTTGACCAGCTTTGACCAGAAGGATGACCTCGAGCAGGCAAGGAGCTCTCGACCTTGACCAGCTTTGACCTGAGGGGTTGCTCGGGCTAGGTTACCATCAGGAGTCTTGCTTGAGCCGGAAGGGCTTCGAGGGGTTTGTCTGATATTTACCCCATAAACCAGGAAGGGCTTTTAGGGGCCTGTCTGATATTTTACCCAAACAATTGGGTTTAGTTGCTTCTCCAGGTGAAAAAAAATCATCAACTCCTCGTGTTTTGTCGATAGTTTCATCAGTTCTTGAGAGATCAATCCAGAAAAATGAATCTTCATCAAAGGCATCAAAACAAAAGGAAGTTGTCACAATATTTCATAGCTTAAAAGCACCAAGTTTGAGCATTAGGCAATATATTGAACGCATATTCAAGTACTCCAGCTGCAGCCCTGCCTGCTTGGTTGTTGCCTACATATACCTTGATCGGTTCCTTCAACGAATCAACGGTTGCCTTACGAGACTCAACGTTCATCGCCTTCTGATCACGAGCTTTCTAGTGGCAGCAAAATTTGTTGAAGATGAGTAAGAACTTGATATCTCAACAGCCCAGTTTGCTGCTTTGATCAAATCTTTCGTTTTGACTTTCTAATAACCGAACGTGCTTGTAGGTGCTATAACAATGCATATTATGCAAAAATCGGAGGGATAAGCATTGCAGAAATAAACAAACTTGAGATGAATTTCTTGTTTACTCTGGAGTTTAAGCTTCATGTGACTACAGAGCTTTTCACGAAGTACTGTTCGCAGCTGGACATGGAAGGAGCAGCAGCCGAAGAGTGGCGGATTAGCCCGATGATTGAAGCATTCAGAACTAAACTTGGCCGGCTGAACCAAGACGGTAAAACCTGACGGCAGGTTACAAATACAGGGTCGCTTCACGATGGCCAACAGCATACTGTGATGATTGGAACGGTTTTTGGCTCAATCCAGATTCCAGACACCAGCAAACTATCTGGAAATTTGTAAGTGCCCCATATCCCTGAGGATGACAAGTAATTTGTGGCTAGTTCCAAAACAGGGGAGGGGAAAATTGCATAACAATAATTTGTCAATGCACGTTATGATAAAATGCATTTTGTTCTTATCATCTAACATTTTCCATTAACCACGACACAGGAAAAAAAAGGTTTGAAAATTATAAAATGAGCTCTTTTAGCAAATTAAAAGATTAAAAAGAAGAAAAGAGTATAACAAAGAGTATCAATTTGAAAAATTAAAAAAAAGGGAAAAATCTGTAGCAAAATTTTTTATTGCACAACCCCTGCACAGTAACGTGTTCCATTGTACATGTCATTTATGTTCTATTACTGGAACACTTTCACAAACTAGCTTACTTGATAAAAAAACTTCCAGAAGATACAAAAAAATTTGACGAGCAAAACTAATGACCTGGCATTTAAAATAAAATTTATGAATTTCTCTACAATTAAGACATTTGAGGAGAATGAATTGGTACAATCAGCTGTATCTGAGGATGTGGCCGGTTGACAGACAAATGTTCAGAATTTATGATGAAGAATAATTCTTCCTTGCCTAGTAGACACGATATCTTCCTTGCCAAGTGGACACGATAAGCTGCCTGTCCTACAATGGTAACTGCTGCTCCAACTACAACGATGAAACACATAAAAATTAAATGGTATAAATTTCAAAAAGGGCAGAGGAATATTTTCTACATCCGTTGACACATCTCTAGTTCGAATGGCTGAAACAAAAATCAATAACTTTTTTCAGGAGAGGCTGATAACAAACCTGAAACAACCATAAGAGAGTGATTTATTAGTCTATGGTAATGCTTTCGAGTTCTCCCAGCTTCAGTTTCTGGGATGCTCTGCTGCCTGTACAATCCTCCTGAAATAATGTTAAAATCACCCAACTTCGAGGTAACAGGTATCGAAGCCTCTAGTCCCATATCCTGACTAACCTACAAAAGTAAATTTTTAACCCAAAAATTTTTTAAAAAAAATGTTACTTTATCCCTGCTCCAGACAGGTAATAGATTAACTAGAAAAAGGCCACAAAATACCAGCAATCCAAACAACAATAGGGCAGCCCACTTCAAACCGAACATTTTACAGAGACAATGAGAGAAACAATGACATAAGAATTCGACTAAATCCTATAAAGGGCAGTGGGGATTGCACGTTTGCCAAACAGATTGGCAGAGTTTAATTTACCTTGCCAAGATAAAAATTCTTAAAAACATTAACTACACTATTGTTCAACCAAAGGAGACACAAAATCATGTATAGTCACGCCGAACAACAAAAACACACAAGGCTTAAGACTCCAGATGAGAAACTGATTGCTAATAGTTACTCAATTACTTGTACAATGCATAGTGATAGTCACTAAAAAAGTAAATACTATGGTAGAATTCTGAATTGCCATTGCAATTTAATCCAGATCATCTTTAGCTGCTACAATAAGACATGGCCCCTCAAAGCCAGTATCGTCGCCATGACTGGCAAATTCCACAAGCAATTCAGTTGCTCTTTTCCATGAGGACTCATCGGAACTGAACAAGCAAACAACATCATCATAAAAGAATGAATATATATCTGGTAAGAAATTAGCAAAACCTATGTTATGAGCAGCACAATAGTGCAGAAAGAAAAAAGGAATGTTTTTGTCTCTAAATAAATGTAGACAAAAGCATGCAGATGCATGAAAGGAAAATTAGAATGTCTTTCTACATTCCCGTCCATAGACTTCAACTAGCTTCTTCATTAACGGCAGTTAAGTCCTGAACTTGAAAATGCTGAACCATTTAAACTCAAAAGATTTAATGGATCATCAATTTATATGACTAATGAAAGAATACATTTCGGTCTTCTGTTTACCTATCATGAACAAATAATGCTATGTCAAAGGCAGCCAAAGAATCTTTATTCGACAGCAGTTTTGCAACTGCTTCTTCAGGAATTTCTCGCAACACAACAGGTTTCTTTGATCCCTATGGAAAAAAAATATAGTAGTAAGAGAACTGAATAGCCACCCAGTTAATTGTATGAATAACAATTGAGACAAAACTACAAAGAAAATCATATACTATCCATATTCTATCCACTTACCCCAGGTTGATCGGCAACATTTACTGCATACAGCTCATCAGTGGTTGGAATATAAGTATCAGAGGTGTTATCAGTGGTTAAAAATCAACAGATCCAGATTTCAAAGTTAACAATAAATAAACTAGCAATTGGAATAAGAAATAATAGATGTTATCATTGAGGAATCAGTTGACACCTTCCTAGAAAAGAATTCAATAGTGCAGATTTCCCAGCCTTTATAGGCCCAAAAACAAAGCACTGGAAAACATTTGAGCAGACTACCAATATAAGAGCAGACAAAACAGACATGTGAGGTGAAGGTTCCATTCACAACCTTTTTGCTACTTGCAAATTGCAATTGGTTTTTAACTTGCAGAAGAAGCCAAATTAAGCTGAAGAACTGATATTAAAAAGATAAAAAGAAAAATGTATACTTTGTTGTGTGAAAATTAATTACTTCCTTGTTCTGAATCAGGTACTATCTATGAATAATATCATCCAGTATCTCACTTCATGCATTTCTAGCTATCTAATACTAACTAGATACTATCGGTGAAGTGTGTGAGTCAATTTACAACACCCAATACCTCAACAAGCAACTGAAAATATACATGTTAGAGATGCAGCCCCATCTTGCCTTGTCTTGTTATGAGTCATCCCTATTCACAATTAATGCGCCTGTCATTGGGCGAATTCCAGCTCTGCTCTGCCCCTCACGAGCGTAATTCCTCTGCTAAAAATATTGCTTTAAAAATCTCAGTGGCTTATGCGTGCCCAGCAAATCAGTGGTTTGAAGACTTTGTACTTGAACATCAGAATATGAAGTATAGAGAACAATGGGAAAACGTAATTAACTAACCAATTTGATTCCTCTGATCGCTTTCATCTAAGGACTGTCATCTGCCTTCCCCTCTTCCATTCCGCAAGCACTTCACCGAGCAAAAGAACATGTTGCTCTTGGCATGAAATTATACATCGAAAGAAATTATTAAATTGCTGAAAATGGACACAATGACCTTTTGGTCAGCCATCAGACAAAGTTGAAAAACGAACTAAAACTGAACAGTAGAACGGATTACCTAGAGGTGATGGCACATATGGCCGTTTGAGAACTCCTGAAAGATTTCTCCCGATCCCTTGAAAGTTATGAATTAAGACGTTTGTGCCGGTCTTCTCTTGTTCCCTTTCTGTAAACTTTCTTTTAAAACAACAGGACAATCATGGCACCCCTGCAAACCAATTTCAAGGCAAAGTTGGTCAATCGAATTCAGAAAGTGAGCCTTGAAAAGTCATCGCTCAGCTTAAAAGCGAAATGAGTTTGGACCTGTGATTAGGGTAATCGTTCAAAGGAAACAGTAAGCATCCCCACTCAAAGCCAAAGGAACAAAGTTGAAGAAAATGCTAATTAACCTCAACCGGCATCAACTTAATTTTGATCGGCCACCAGAGCCTTAGTAATCTTCTCAATACCACTCCTGGTAAATAGAATCGGAGCTGCTACCACCTGAATGATTACCAAATACGCAACACAAATCTAACATAATTGTTAATAGTAATCCAAGGCATATATATTTGTATATATTTTAGTTACATGATGTTACCGATCTTCACACCTTTAGCATTCAAGCCTTGCTCTAGAACAATTACTGTGGCCGGTTCTATTGCAGGCCAAAAATTTGATCTTTGAAGCAGCCTCTCTCGTAAGACTCTTACCAACCTAGCTCCAAATAAATTTTTCGACATGCCCTGAAAATCTGTAACATTATATCAAGTATTCAAAAAATGGACCGCGTATAAACAATTCTACAACATTCAATTCAATGGTCCGTACGTGCTTAGTACCTACTGACACTTACCTTGTTCTTATTACTCTATAGAGTAATCATGACCAACATTCAATGACACAATCATATAAACTTGTGCTCGAGCCTGAAAAATGGTTATATGATTAAACTAATATATACTTTGTTTCTCACATTTTATCAAAGTGTAGGAATTATTATTGGACAATTTCTCTTTATGTATGATTAAAAACTTTTATCACTTTTAGTAGCAATATCAGAATTAGTCCAAAAACACACATTAGTGTATCAATTGAAAGTGGATAATTTGTAATATATTAAGTGTGCACTCATGTCAATGGCAGTGAAAAAGTCCACATTTATAAATTACAAAAGCTTAAAATATAGTCCTTAAACATGCGACTTGCATAAAAATATAACTATGTAACTACAATATTACTTATATAGAATATCAAATAGGTGATCTCATTCTTTAAGCTAAAAATTTGAGTATAATGATGTTATTTGAAAAGGAAGAAGCACCTCTTAAAACAATTTCATTCCATACAAGGTATTTGTGTTCTTCGTACAAATGTATAGGTCCTCGTGTTAATACTACTCTCTCTTTACTAACAAATAATTTATCCTTATACTACTAAGGTATCATAAAACTTCGTGTTATGGCAAGAAAACTCCATTTTTCTAAAAGTTGCAAGAGCTCTCACATACCCAGCTAACTCTCTTTTATATACCACCTCTCACATCAGCTTAGGCTTGGAACTAGTTCCTCATAAACTATTCCATTTTAAGTCCGCGTTTTGGATATGTCATGTGATACACAACAAAAAGAAAGTATATATAGATAAAATAAAGTATAAAGAGAATATGGTGTGCCCTTCACTCTGCACTAATAATCAATTCATTTGTATTTTGAAGAAATGTGAATGTTTGCATAAAAGAAACTATATAATAGTAGTTGTTACATCTTAGAGGTGAGCTTGTGCAGCAACATGTGGTTACATTAAATTCTTTAGCACAAATATTTCTGCTAAGAGACTCAAACCCAGCAGGATTCTCAGAAATTAGATTGTACTGTTCTTGATCTCCTTTAATTTCTTCCCCTGCTATGGTATTCAATGGCAAACTAGGTGAATCCGAAACTTATTCATCATTGGGATTAGATGTTTCTCCAGTTAAAAAAAAATTCATCAACTCCTCGAGTTTTGTGGATATCTTCATCGGCTCTTGAGAAATCAATCCAGAAAATCAAAGACATCAAAACCGAAGGAAGTTGTCACAATATTTCATAGCTCAAAAGCACCAGTTTGAGCATTAGACAATATATTGAACGCATATTCAACTACTATGTGATCAAAAAATGTGTTTGGGTAAAATATCAGACAGGCCCCTAAAAGCCCTTCCTGGTTTATGGGGTAAATATCAGACAAAACCCCTCGAAGCCCTTCCAGCTCGAGTAAGAGACCTCGAAGACAGCCTAGTTCGAGCAGAAGTCAGGACATCAAAGCAGTCAAGGTCGAGAGCTCCTTGCCTGCTCGAGGTCGTCCCTCAGGTCAAAGCTGGTCAAGGTCGAGAGCTCCTTGCCTGCTCGAGGTCGTCCCTCAGGTCAAAGCTGGTCAAGGTCGAGAGCTCCTTGCCTGCTCGAGGTCATCCTTCTGGTCAAAGCTGGTCAAGGTCGAGTGCTGAGCACATCTTTCCTGCTCGCAGACATCCACGAGCACAGCTGGCAAGACCCGACCCAGGGCAACCCGAACCGTTTTCTCAGAATCTTGGCATACCTTTTGGTGTCTGACAAGGGTCCCACATGGTGGAGAGATGACACTGTTGTCGATGGCCAGCACGTGCCTCCAAGGCGTCATCATTCCCTGCGCACTTGCCCGACATGGTGATCTGGCCACGTGAATCGGGTTAAGGGGACAGCCGCTCATCCCTAGGGAATATTCCACGAACCCGACTGCCGAGAGGACCCAGATACCATTAGCGTGGGAGTGGACAGCCTGGAAAGAGAAAAAGAGCGGGAAAAACAGAGTATAAAAGGAAACGAAGGAGAACGGAACAAGGGTTGGAACTTCTAATTGACAGAGGGTTGAAGATTTTAACTCTCAGAGGGTTAGCAATTTTCATTGACCAAGGATCTGTAAGCTAAAACAGGTTCTTCTGATTCTCATCCCTCTCATCTGATTCTCTCTAAAAATACCATACTTATCCAAAAAAGGGGGGGCGATATAATACCCCTTTCATCTTTCCGGTCTCCCTCACCAAGGGAGATACCAAAAAAGAGAAACCCGATCACTGACTTGAGCGTCGGAGGGTTCTCGCCGGGAAACGCCCGGCGACCCCGACCCGGTCTTACGTGAGTGCGGTCCGGAGACCACTCGCTCGTAAGAAGACAGTGAACAGGACGAAGGGGCAATCCCGCTCGAACTTATCGCGAGCGTAAGGACCGCGATCTGCTTAAAACCACGAGCGTAAGGTTCGAGCGTTCTCGCCGAGCTGCTTGGAGGTACTTGCTGGAAGGTTCAAGCACTGTTGAGGCACGCGTGAAAAATTGCATCAACATCTTTTGGCGCCGTCTGTGGGGATCGGCACAAAAAGCCCGATTTCCTAATACATTGAAGACACACAAAAAACACAACGATGAGGGGAAACAGCCGAAGAGGTGTAAGTCCTGAGGAATCGATGACTCTGAGAGAAGTGGCCAATGAGGCCCAGAACAGGGAGATCCAGGAAAGGATGGATCGGATGGAAAAACAGATTGAAATTATGACCTCCCTGTTACAAGAATTCAGGGAAGGACAGAGAAAAGCCTGCAACGATGTCCCGGAGTCCAGTCGAGGGAATGCTCATGTTCGGGAAAACGCGGGAGATGAAGCCCAAAGACCTAGGGCACCAAATGTTGCGGTGAGAGAAGAAACAAACATGGAGGAAAAGGCTGCAAAACTGAGGAATTAACAGGACCAGGAACGTACCGGTTGGCTCATCCAGACGAACGAAGAGTCAAGAGGCCGTGGAACGCACAAGTCCTGAAGAAGTATTTCCGGTAAGTCCCCTTGTATTATAAAATGTTAATATAAGATTTCGTCCCAAGATGGGATATGTAAAAGTACAAATGTATGTAAGAATGAGAAAAACATTCATAATGTAAGCTCAGGATGAAGAGCAAAGGTTTAAGAAGAGCTCCTCGGCATGAAGTCCCAGAGCCTAACTCATTAGGCGGGACGGTGCCCAGCTCGGGTTATCTGAAAACCAGAGCAGGAGTGTCATCAGAACCTCGGGTCAATTAAAATGCTCGAGCAGAAGAAGAACTCCTTGGCCAGAAGTCCCAAAGCCTAACTCATTAGGCGGGACTGCGTCGAGCTCGAGTTATTGAAAACCAGAGCAGGAGTGTTTTCGAAGCTCGGGTAGATTAAAAGGCTCGAGGAGAGAAGAACTCCTCGGCATGAAGTCCCGCAGCCTAACTCATTAGGCGGGACGGTGCCTAGCTCGAGTTATCCGAAAACCGAGGCAGGAGTGTCATCGTAACCTCGGGTCAATTAAAATGCTCGAGCGTAAGAAGAACTCCTTGGCCGAAGTCCCAAAGCCTAACTCATTAGGCGGGACGGTCGCGAGCTTCGGGTTATTGAAAACCAGAGCGGGAGTGTTTTCGAAGCTCGGGTAGATTAAAAGGCTCGAGGAGAAGAAGAACTCCTCGAGCATGAAGTCCCGAGCCTAACTCATTAGGCGGGACGGTGCCTAGCTCCGAGTTATCCGAAAACCGAGAGCAGGAGTGTTATCGAAGACCTCGAGTTAATTAAAAGGCTCGAGCGGAAGAAGAGCTCCTCGGCTGAAGTCCCGAGCCTAACTCATTAGGCGGGACGGTGCCAAGCTCGGGTTACTTGAAAACCAGAGCAGGAGTATTATCTGAAGACCTCGGGTCAATTAAAAGGCTCGAGCAGAAGAAGAACTCCTCGGCATGAAGTCCCAAAGCCTAACTCATTAGGCGGGACGGTGCCAAGCTCGGGTTATTTGAAAACCAGAGCAGGAGTGTCATCAGAAGCTCGGGTCGATTAAAAGGCTCGAGGAGAAGAAGAACTCCTTGGCCAGAAATCCCAGCGGGATGGTGCCATGCTTGGGTCAATTGCAGGCCCGAGCAGGAGTATCAGCAAGCTCGGGTCAATTGCGAGTCCGGCAGAATTCAAGAAGAACTCTTTGGCTAGAAGTCCCCAAAGCCTAAGTCTTAGGCGGGACGGTGCCATGCTTGGGTCAATTGCAGTCCGAGCGGGAGTAACCTAACAAGATACTTTAGTCAATTGCAGGCCGAGCAAAAGATCCCGAAGAATTCCTCGATCAAGTCCCAGTGAGACGGTGTCACGCTTACGTCAATTGGATGCTCGAGCGGAGGTTCAGAAGGGCTCGAGCGAGTAGTAATCGCAGAAGACACCCAGGTCAATTACACCCCGAGCAATGAGTGATACCGAAGACACCTCGGTCATGCCGGCCCGAGCGGAAGAAGCTCATCCAAGGCCGAAGTCCCGCGTGATGTAGTCAAGCGCAGCCAACCACTGAGCCCGAGCAAGAAGAACGTGGAGAAGCGTAAAGGTCAGCGAGTCCGGCCTGTCTTACTAAGTTTCGGCCTTGTCTCGCTCACTCGAAAGACTGAAACCGGGGACCGGTGTTTGGGTAAAATATCGACGAGCCCCTAAAAGCCCTTCCCGGTTTATGGGGTAAATATCGGACAAAACCCTCGAAGCCCTTCCACTCGAGTAAGAGACCTCGAAGACGACCTAGTTCGAGCAGGTCGAGACATCAAAGCGGTCAAGGTCGAGAGCTCCTTGCCCGCTCGAGGTCGTCCCTCGGTCAAGCCGGTCGAGGTCGAGAGCTCCTGCCCGCCGAGGTCGTCCCTCGGTCAAAGCCGGTCAAGGTCGAGAGCTCCTTGCCCGCCGAGGTCATCCTTCCGGTCAAGCCGGTCAAGGTCGAGTCGTCGAGCACATCTTTCCCGCCGCAGACATCCACGAGCACACCGGCAAGACCCGACCTGAGGCAACCCGAACCGCTTTCTCGAATCTTGGCATACCTTTTGGTGTCCGACAAGGGTCCCACATGGTGGAGAGATGACATCGTTGTCGATGGCCGACGACGTGCCTCCAGGCGTCATCATTCCTCGCGCACTTGCCCGACATGGTGATCTCGCCACGTGAATCGGGTTAAGGGGACAGCCGCTCATCCCTAGGGAATATTCCGCCGAACCTGACTGTCAGAGGGACCCAGATACCATTAGCGTGGGAGTGGACAGCCTGGAAAGAGAAAAAGAGCGGGAAAAACAGAGTATAAAAGGAAACGAAGGAGAACGGAACAAGGGTTGGAACTTCTAATTCACAGAGAGGTTGAAGAATTTGATTCTAAAAGGTTGGTTGGTTGGCATTTCGAATTCACAAAAAGAGAGGTTGGATTTTCCAATTCACAGGTTCTTCCTTTTCAAATCTCTCTCATCTGATTCTCTCTAAAAACACCATACTTATCCAAAAAGGGGCGATATAATACCCTTTCATCTTTCCGGTCTCCCTCACCGAGGAGATACCAAAAAGAGAAACCCGATCATCGACTTGAGCGTCGGAGGGTTCTCGCGGAAACGCCCGCGACCCCCGACCCGGTTTCACGGAGTGCGGTCCGGAAATCACCGCTCGAAGAAGACAATGGACCCGGACAAAGGGGCAATCTCGCTCGAGCTTGTCGCGAGCGTAAGTATCGGCATCGTTTGAATCCGCGAGCGTAAGGTTCGGACGCTCCCGCTCGAGCTGCTTGGAGGTACTTGTTGGAAGGTTCGAAGCATCGCTGAGGCACGCGTGAAAAACTGCATCAACAAAATGTACAAACAATAGCATCTCAAATGCAAATAAATAAATTAATTAAAACAATCTCTAACCCTCAAAATCAATCAAAACCCCCAGCAGTTTGGCCTCACAATAGCTCTCAGACTTGTGCTTTCCCTCGCTCATCCTCTTTACAAATACAAGACTTAAAAATAAGAGAGAGCAAAAAGGTCCACTAGCTAATTACAAGTTAATGAAAAATATATTTAAAAAAAAGCAACAGATTGAAAAAGCATGCGGTCGTCCCAATTCCTCGCTCTGCTACGCCATTTACGTAATTCTTGTTCTACTGAAAATATTACTTTCCCAACAAATCAATCAATCAGCTTAGACATATATCTACTTATAATAACGGTTTGATAATATAATTATATATATATAAATATATATAATTGACCATGCATCAGCAAATTAATGAAGAAGAATAGAGAGCAAATGAGAAGGACAAAGATATATAATTACTAGCCAGATTTAATTTGATTCCTTATTGGCCCCACTATTATATATTAATTCTGGCTGAATCCTCTCCTCTGCTCAATGTTGGACTAGTTTCATTTTTTGCAGTCTCATGTCTGTCTGTTTTCGATCCACTCTTAATTAATTGGTTGAAAATTGAAAGTTTCTTTCATTTTAGTGCAGAAAGCAGAGGAATTGACAACACAATTATAATAATTAATTAATTTCTAAATTCGATTAAAAATAGTAATTAATTTTTAAGTAAAATAGAGTGAGCATACATGCGAGAATGTGGCGTATCTTAGGCCGGTCTTGTCCTCGCCTCCTTTTCAAACGTTCTTTTAAAATAGGACATCCCCAAATCTCCAAAGTCTGCAGTGTTGTCTTCGAAGAAGGTGATTGGGCAGTGCTTTCAATTTAGGGCATGTCCAAATTATCAAGGAAGAAAGACGTGGCATGATTATGACTTCTCCCTTTATTGCTGTCTCGAAATCCCACTCTTCCTGTTCTTCCATATCATCAAATTTGAGCTCTTTCAATTTGGGAAAGGCAATAAGTAAGGAGCCATCCGTATCTCTTTCTACTCCTAGAAATTCATTACCCACTCATTTCACACTTTGCATTCCTCTAATATCAAGATATTCAAGGGATGACAATTTTCCAAAAGGAGGCAAATGCTCACAATTTATGCAATTGATGAGTACTAGATGCCTTAAATTGCTTAATGACATGATCCAATTTTTGGGGACAACATTCCTCCTGCCGCTGTATTTAATTATCCCTCAACTCTTTAAATTAGGAGGGATTTGTAAGGCTTCAAGAAGCAGTTTATGTTCATGTTCATCCTCCTCATTCTCTTGTTAGGAAATTTATGGGTGAAGTAAAACCACAGGTAAATGAGATTGGAAGAAAATAAAGAGCAAGCACAAATTTGGACACCAGAAATTACGTGGTTCAACTTATAGCCTACATCCACGAGCAAAAACAGAAAGAAATAATTTTATTATACTGAAAAATAACAACTTCTCTCTAATAATAGAAGAGAATAATTATACTCTCTCTATAACTAGGAGAAAACTATTATCACTTCCCAATACCCCAATTACACCCAATACTAAGAGCACTTATTTAACTCTCAAAATTCTCTCTAATACAAGAGGAAATAAATTTTCTAGGATGATTGAAATGAGGGAAGAGGCTCTCAATTTATAGCCACATTTTGGCTCATATTCATTATTTATTTATTATTATTTTATTATTATATTATATTTTTTTTCTTTTTCTTTTTCAACACGACTCGCGTGTCAGTGTTGAACAAATTTGGCACCGCCCATCAAGAAGGGCGGTGCCAACTTTGGCATTCTCCCACTTGGAGATTTGATTGAGAACCAATCAATCTCCACATCATCCTTTCTGCTTTGCCATTGACATGTTGCTTACGTTTCTGCTAAGCCACAAGAGGATCTACTCCATATAAACTTGTCAGTAATGATTGGCTTAGTCATAACATCTGCTAGGTTCTCCTTGGTATGGATTTTCTGTAAATCTACACTTTCATCTTTCACTACTTCTCGAACGAAGTGAAATTGAACCCCTATATGTTTTGTCCTGGAATGAAAGGCTAAATTCTTTGCAATGTGCAAAGCACTCTGACTGTCAAAAAACACAGGAATTTTTTCCTTGTTTGTGGTCGAGCTCCTCAGGTAACCTTTGTATCCAAATAGCTTCCTTGCATGCTTGTGTAGCTGCCATGTATTCCGCTCTATCGTAGATAAAGCCACAACAATCTGCAGCTTTGAAACCCGACTCATACCTCCTCCGCAAGTGTAAACACATAGCCGATGAGTGGATTTTCTTTTATCAAGGTCACCGCGAAATCTAAATCCACATAGCCTCCGACAATGAAATTTTGACCCTCCATAACATAATGCAACATCCGAGGTTCCTCTGATGTATCTTAGAATCCTCTTCACTGTTTGCCAATGTTCTCCACCAGGATGTGTCGACTAACTGCTCCCACTGCTTGTGCATGTCTAGCCTTATACAAATCATAGCGAACATCAAACTTCCCACTGCTGATGCATATGGTACTCGAGACATCTCCTTCCTTTCTGCTTCATTTCTAGGACACATACTTGAGGATAACTTGACATTAACAGGAAGTAGGATAGAAATTGGTTTACAATCTTGCATGTTGAAGCGTCGCAAGATTTTTATCAAGTAATTCTTCTGTTAAAGCCAAATCTTCCTGTTATTTCTGTCTCGATGAATTTACATCCCTATAATCTTGTTTGCTGGTCCCAAGTCCTTCATTTTAAACTCCCTAGCCAATTGTGCCTTTAATTCTTGGACTTGATCTTTGTTAGGGCCTGTGACCAACATGTCGTCCACATACAACAGTAAAATGATAAAATCATTATCTTCAAATCTCTTGTAATAAGCACAATGGTTTGAACTGAGTCTGTTGTATCTAAGGCTCATGATGAAAGAATCAAATCTCTTATACCAACACCTCGGCGCCTGTTTGAGACCGTATAAAGATTTGTTCAATCTGCAAACCAGGTTCTCCTTGCCTGTTTCAACAAAACCTTCTGGTTGGAGCATATAAATCTCTTCTTCAAGTTCTCCATGAAGAAATGCAGTTTTCACATCTAACTATTCTAAATGTAGGTCAAATGTAACACACATTGCCAAGACTACTGTGACTGTCATGAGTCTAACTACTGGAGAAAATATCTCATTGAAGTTAATACATTCTTTCTGAGCATATCCCTTTACCACCAATCTTGCACGATACCGCTCCACTTGATTATTGCCATCACGTTTGATCTTGTAAACCCATTTATTTTCAATGGCTTTTCTTCCATGTGGCAATGGCACAAGTTCCCGTGTCTTATTTTTGTGTAGAGCTTCAATTTCTTCCTGCATTGCTGCTGTCTACAAAGTAACATCTGAGCTGTTTAAAGCTTCATGGAAAGTTGATGGCTCTCCATCCTCTGTTAAAAGACAATATGCAACATTGATCTCTGTAACATACTCTGAGTGCCAAGTTGGTGGTCGTCTCTCTCGAGTTGACCGACGAATTTCTAGAGCCTCAAACTCGACTGGTTCTTGTTCCTCATGCTCTGGTGCTAATTCAGAAGACTCTGAATATTCCTTATTATTTTCTACATATACCGGTGTAGTCTCTAACTTTTCTTTTATAGTACTATCATCCCCATCTTTCTTTTGCAGTTGATCTTATGCAAAGACAACATCTCTGCTGATGACAATCTTGTGGGCAGTGGGATCCCACAGACGATAGCCCTTTACACTATCAGCATACCCCAAAAAGATACACCTCCTAGATTTTGGATCTAACTTTGTTCTTTCTTGGGCATTATACATTGCATATACAGGACATCCAAATGTATGTAAATGAGAGTAATCAGCTGGCTTACTTTTCCACATCTCCATTGGCGTCTTCAACTCAATAGCTGTTGATGGAGACTGATTTACCGTATAACTGGCAGTTTTGGCTGCTCCAGCCCAAAATGATTTAGGTAGACCAGCAATCCTCAACATATCTCTTATCCTCTCTATAAGAGTTTTGTTCATCCGCTCCGCCACTCCATTTTGTTGAGGAGTGTATGCCGCTATAAACTGCCTCTGAATACCTTTTTGCTTACAGTATGCAAGAAATGCACCATTTATATACTCTTCACCATTATCTGTTCTTAAGCACTTGATCCTTTTCCCGGATTCAAGTTTAACCCGCTCTTTGAATTCCTTGAATACTGGAAACACATCTGACTTTTTCTTGATTGGATACACCCAACATCTCCTAGAGTAATCATCAATAAAAGTAACGAAGTACTTTGCACCTCCTTGGGATAAATCCGGTGATTCCCAAACATCAGAATGAACTAAGTCGAGAATGCATTTACTTTTGGCATGAGATCTGCTAAATTTCAATCTATGTTGCTTACTTGTAACACAATGCTCGCAAAATGGTAAACTTACCGATTTGAGTCCCGAAGCAGACTTTCGCATGAGAGAATCTTCAAACCTTGTTCGACATGTGGCCAAGTCCGAGAAGCCACATCATCGCTGACTCTTCTCCATTTGATGCCACACATGCATCAGCTTCCTATAGTGTTTCTCCTTGAAGCATGAATAGATTCACACTGATCTTTTCAGCTTTCATTAATATAAGCGCTCCTCTAACAAATTTTATCATCCCATTTTCAACATGGACTTTGCACCCAAGACTATCTATTTGTCCCAAAGACAATAGATTTTTCTTCAGGCTTTTGACATATCGTACCTCCTGAATTGTGCGAACTGTACCATCATACATTTTTATTTTGACAGTACCAATACCAGAAATCTCCAAGGCATGGTCATCGTCCATGTACACAGATCCTCCTGAGATAGGTTCATATATGTGGAACCATTCTCTCCAAGAGGTCATGTGCCATGTTGCTCCTGAGTCTATAAGCCAGACGTCAGCTAACCACGTTCTGCCTTCTATAACAGCTACTGCCTCGCTATAGAGAATTACGCCATCATTCGAAGTACTAGCCACACAACCCTGAGCATTTGATGACTCAGGTACTTTATTCTCTCTACTCTTCTGATTGCTCCAACACTCTTTCTTCACATGCCCTTTCTTGCCATAATTGTAGCATTTCACATTCTTCTTACTTCTGGATTTTGATCTACCATGATTGTAACTCCCACTGAGGCCACGTTCTGTTGATCTCCCTCTCGTCACCAATAGTGCTTCTACTTACTGCGAACTTGCATGTCTATCTTCCTTGGTCTTGCGCCTGCTTTCCTCGTTTAAGATAAAGGCTACAACATCATCAAAAACTAGATTATCCGTCAGGTTGTTGTTCGTCAGATTGATGATGAGTTGATCATATGAATCTGGTAGACTTTGAAGTAGAAGCTCCGCACGTTCATTTTCCTCTATCTTGTGACCCAACGTTGTCAGTTGCAAAAATAGAGTCTTCAAGGTGTTGATATGGTCGGTCATCGATGTAGATTCTGCCATGTGACGAGCATAGAGCCTCCTCTTTAAAAAGATTTTGCGCTGCAGCGACTTAGCCTCGTACAATTTTGTGAGAGTATCCCATATTTCCTTCGCTGTCTTTTTCTCTGCCACATTGGATAACACCTCATCTGCAAGTGCTAAGTGTAGATCAACAATTGCATTACCGTCTATCTCGTTCCACTTGGCATCATTAGTTATTTCCATGGGTCTTTCTCCAATTGCTGCCAAACAATTGTTCTTTCTCATAATAGCTTTCATCTTCATTTTTCATAACGAGAAATTATTCTCGTTGAACTTCTCAATTTCGTATTTTGCCACCATTATTTTCACCACGAACTACCTTTGTTAGGATCGGCTCTCACTGTTTTATGTGAATACAGATCTAGTATATGTAAATAGTAATCAGTATACGTGAACAGTGACTCCGATTCCAAAAAATGCAACCAATGCTCTGATACTACTGTTAGGAAATTTATGGGTGAAGTAAAACCACAGTTAAATGAGATTAGAAGAAAATAAAGAGCAAGCACAAATTTGGACACCATAAATTATGTGGTTCGGTTTATATCCTATATCCACGGGCAAAGACAGAAGGAAATAATTTTATTATACTGAAAAATAACAACTTCTCTCTAATAATAGAAGAGAATAATTATACTCTCTCTATAACTTGGAGAAAAATATTCTTACTTCTCAATACCCCAATTACACCTAATACTAAGAGTACTTATTTAACTCTCAAAATTCCCTCTAATACAAGAGGAAATAAATTTTCTAGGATGATTGAAATGAGGGAAGAGGTTCGCAATTTATAGCCACATTTTGGCTACTATTCATTATTTATTTATTATTATTTTTTTCTTTTTCTTTTTCAACACGGCCTGTTGTGCCGTGTTGAACAAATTTGGCACCGTCCATCTAGAAGGGTGGTGCCAACTTTGACATCTCTCTCCCTCCAGCTTGTCCTTCATCTCCATCTCCTAAGTGATCAAAATTTAGATTTCAATAAAAGAGACTTTTCTGTTTCTCAAGTTCAGCCCTCCCAGCCTCACCCGAATCTGACACATTACCCAGCCCAAATATGCTACATTCTCGAAGGAGGTTAAGCTTGTTAAGACACTCAATTCTACATGCTCTATCATAACCTCCACCCACAACAAATTTTGTCACTCTCTGAAGCCTGGTTAATTCCCCAATCCCTATCGGCAAGTATCTCAAGAAAGGAGTGCTATAATTATCCAAACACATCAGCTTTCTTAACTTCTCAATCATTGAGGTAATTCTCTAAGATCCCTACAAAAACTAACATTTAGACTTTCTAAATTATGTAACATACACAATGTCTCGGGTAATTTTTTTATCTTTCTTTGAGAGGATAAATCAAGATATTTCAAATGTAATAATTTTTCCATATTGCCTATGTTCTTGTTGTGTTTCACTCCTTCGATTTCAATTGATAAGATTCCCAATATTAACTTTCTGCTCTGCCCTCACGTAATTCCTCTGCTAAAAAAGTTATTGTTTAAGAAATCTCAGCTTGCATGCCCAACAAATGAATCTCGATTAATTAACATACTTGAAAAAAAAAATCACGAGTGGTTTCATGACATTGTAATTGAACATCAAGAAATGAAGAGAAAAGTAACACACCTATGATTACCATAACAGATGATATCATAGATAAGTGTTTTTGAAGCAAATTTAACAACACACTTAGTGATTTCTACTTTAAAAAGCAATGCTTGAAATAATTAGATATCTAATATGTAAATTCTACTTCTTCATTAGATTCTAGTTCTTCTTATTCTGATATTACCAATAATAAAAGAGCTGAAGAAATAGACATGTGGGGTAAAATTTTCATTCACAAGCTTTTTATTAGGGGTGGGCAATTTCAGATTCGGATCGGATTCGAATCGGATTTCGGATAATTTGGATTGAGGAAAAATCAATCCCATTTCAATCCGAACTTTAATCCGATCCGAATCCAATCCGAATAATTCGGATCGGATATATATATTTCGGATTAGTTCGGATTCGGATTGGATCGAATGAATTCATATTTCGGATTCGGATCATAATTTTGGATTCGGATTGAATTCGAATGTGGGACTTTTTTGACAATTTTCTCAATAAATTTACGAAATTTATAATTAATGCAAACCATAACAAGCTCACAAGAAAACAATGCAAACACATGTAGACAGATCCAACGAACTTGAAACTCGACTCGTGGTGGCAGCAAAGATGGGCTCGTGGGTAGTGGGTTCGTGGCTCGTGGTCGGCGGTGAAATGGGCTCGCGGGTAGTGGTTGTGGTCGGGGTTGGGTTCGTTGGTCGTGGGTAGCGGCTGAGCTGTCGTGGCTCGTGGTCGGTGGTCGAAATGGGCTCATGGGTAGTGATTGCATGTCGAGGTTGGGTTCGGTGGTCATAGGTAGAGGTCGAGCTGGTTCGTGCCTTCGTGACTCATGGTCAGCGATCGAAATGGGTCCATGGGTAGTATATGCGCTGCCTACTGGGTTGGGTGCGTTGGTCTTGGGTAATGGCTGCCGTTGGGTTGGGTGCGTTCGTTCAGTGGCTCACCTGGTTGTGGCCTTGTGGAATGAGCAAATCGTGGTTCGCTGACTTGCTGCCGACTCATCGAGTGGCTGCCTGGCTGGGTTCGTTCGATGGACGAGCAATCGAAATGGGTCTGTGGCTAGTGGATGAGGTTGCATCTGGGGTTGGGTGTGTTGGTCTTGGGTAATGGCTGCCGGCTAGGTTGGGTGCTGGGTTTGTGGCTCACTGGTTGTGGCCTTGTGGAATGAGCAGATCGTGATTGCTGGCTTGCTGCTTGTGGTTGCTGGTTGTGGCCTTGGGTGCTAGTGAGTCACTGGATGTCTGGATCGTTGGTCTTAGTCTTAGCTCTTAAATTTTTCGATTTTGGTTTTCTGAATAGTGAACTGAATTACGAGTCGAACCGATGTTGATTTAAGATTAATGGAAGTGTAAATCCGATCGAATGGTTTGGATTAATCCGAATCCGAACCGATCTGATTCAAATCCGATCGGATTGCATAATTTATATCCGATCGGATTTGATGTTAAATCCGAACCCGATCTCAACAAATTAGGATTACATCGGATCGGTTCGGATTCGAATAAATCCGATCTGATGCCCACTCCTACTTTTTATTGCTTGGTATTTAACTTGCATGAGAAGCCAAAGCTAAAGAACTGAAATTGAAAAATATAAGTAAAAATAAATAAAATTGTTTAATGAGCTAGAATTAGATAAGTAGTTTGCAGCAAGTATAAAAGCCAATTGAGTATAGACTTGTGATTGGTGTATTGGTTTAGAGAAAATAGTAAACATCCCCACTCAAAGCCAATAATAAAAGTAGAAGAATATGCTAATTTACCACAACTAACGTCTACATAATTTTATCAGCCACCAGAGCTTTACTTCAGTGATTTTCACTAGCTGGTAAATTGAATGGGATCTGCACCAGCTGCTGCCTCCTGTATGACTACCAATTGTAAAAAGCAACTTAAACTTCACATAACTTTCAACAAAATAATCACATTAGCTTGTGCTTTTGATGTAATGGGATTGCAAGTGCATTCGTTGTGTGTATACTTATGTGGCCATTTCGTCGGAATAACAAATTCTTTATTTTTCTTAAAATGTGCATAATAAAATGCCTAGTTAAGATATTTTTGCATTTTTTTTAAGGTCTAAAAATGATATTCATTGTCTTAATGCCCATTCACAAAATATATACTTCGATTCAAAATAATAAAAATTTTGCGTTGCAAACAATTTTGAAAAAATAAATTTGTTAATGGAGAAAGGAATTGAGAGGGAAAGTTTGGTACAAATACATATTACCGTTGGTCATTTTTATTTTATAAAATAAAAATCCTCGTTGAATGATTATTAATTTGCTTGGATTAAAAATTTTATTTGGTTAGCAAATCAACGTACGGTCCTCAAAACCCTCATCATGATGGATGTATTGATGTATATTCTAATCTTCATGACATCATATTAAAAATGTTTTGCTAATGAATGGTACAATTACTGGTATGTTTAATCGTTTGTGGGTAATTATTTATTTTGTTTTGGTTGAAAATTATGCTATCTAACAACTGAAAACTGAATTTGACTCGTTTTTTCGTAAATTTTATGGCCCCACCGATCCACCTATTTTATATTATGATTCTTGTAGGTTTGTTGCATTTAAATTATGACTCTATGTGAAACCAAAATTTTAATTTCATCATTTATTATAGGGTTTTGTTTAAAATAATTAAATAATACAATAAATACAGATAAAACACAAAGATTTACGTGGTTCGGCATCATATAAATTAATATGCCTACATCCACGGGTAATGATACCAATAGTCCACTGTGTGATGAAAAAGTTTACAAATAATAGTCTCTCAAATGCAAATAAAACAAAAAGAAACTCATTCTAAACCCTCAAAATCAATCAACCACCAGCAGTTTGGTCTCACAACAGCTCTCTCAGACTTGCGCTTTCCCCCGATCATTCTCTTTACAAATACAATACTTTCTCTTTACAAATACAGTACTTTATATATATATATATAGACATGCACTAGCAAATTAATGAAGAAGAGTGGATAGCAAATGAGAAGGAAAGCATATACAAATTATAATTACTAACCAGAGTTAATTTGATTCCTTATTGGCTCTGTTCAGTGTTGGATTAGACCTTTCACCTCATGCAGTTTCACGGCTGTCTGTTTCCGATCCCCTCTTAATTAATTGGCTGAAAATGGAAAGTTTCGTTAATTTCAGTGCAAAAAGCAGAGGACTTAATTAGTTGAAGTAAAATAGAGCGAGCATGCAGGAGAAAGAAATTACATGTGGCTGTGGGTGATTCTAATTGTGGCCACCATCTAAGCAAAAAACTTTTTCGAATGTCGATGTTGGGAATGCGGCATATCTTAGGCCAGTCCTCTCCTGTCTCCTCTCTGAAACGTTCTTTTAAAATAGGACATTCCCAAATCTCCAATTTCTGGAGCGTTGTCTTCTGAAGAAGATGATCGGGCAGTGCCATTAATTTAGGGCAACGACCAATCCTCAAGAAAGAAAGACGTGGCATGATTATTATTTCTCCCTTTATTGCAGCCCCGAAATCCCACATTTCCAGTTCTTCCAGACCAGCAAAAGATAGCACTTTCAATTTGGGAAAGGCAATAACAGAGGAGCCATGAACATCATCTGTATCACTTTCTACTCCTAGAAATTCATTACCCACTCTTTTCACACTCTGCATTCCAGTAATAAAAAGAGATTCAAGGGATTGCAATTTTCCCAATGGAAGCAGTTGCTCATAATTTCTGAAATTCAAGAGAGATAAGGACCTTAAATTGGTTAATGACATGATCCAATTTTTGGGGACAACATTCCTCCTACCTCTGTATCCATCTATCCATAATTCCTTTAAGTTAGGAGGGGGTTGTAGGGCTTCAAGAAGCTTTTCATCCTCCTCGTTTTCCCTCCTCCCAGCGTGTTCTTCAGTAATTCTACGATCAAAATTAAGTTCCAAAACAAAGAGATTTTTCTTTTTCTCGAGTTCAGCCCTTGTAGCCTCAACCACATTTGACACATCACCCAGCCCATGTATCTTACATTTTCGAAGGAGGTTAAGCCTTTTAAGAGACTCAAGCCTACATGCTCTGTCATACCCTCCACCCACAACAAACTTAGCCACACTCCGAAGCCTGATTAATTCTCCAATCCCTACCGGCAAGTATATTAAAGAATGAGTCCCAAAATTTTCCAAATACATTAGCTTTCTTAACTTCCCAATCCCTTGAGGTAATTCTCTAAGATTTTCACAATAAGTAATGTCTAAACGTTCTAAATTGTATAACTCACATAACGTCTCAGGTAATTTTTCTATCTTTGTTTGAGAGAACAAATTAAGATACTTCAAATGCAATAATTTTTCTATATTTGTTGGAATTTCATTGATGAAATTCTCACACAACCACGGGAAATGAACATTTAATTTTAATGCCCTCAAACAAGTCAATTTATCAAATAATTGAGGTAGGATTTCGCTAGACCATGAATATTCATTACATTTAACTAAGAGGCTACGCAATCCTCGTAATTCTTTAACATTATCCCAAATTGAGACAGGAACCGTAGCCCCTTTGTCTGTAGTTAACATTAAATGAATAACATTTTTCTGTCCCCTCATAACTGATTCTTCACCACCATGAATTTCTACTGCTAAACATTCATTCCTACAGATAAATTGAGCAAAATCATGCACTATATCGTGCATTTTGCACGAACTGATTTCACCATCATCACCTCTGAAAAAATCCTGAAAAAATGAACGACTAGCTAACATGTTGAAATACTCTTCACCAATGTCTGCCATCTCTTTGTTTCCTTTCTCACTAAGGTAACCTTGAGCCATCCATAGTTCGATTAACTGAAATTTCTCTATTTCGTGGTCTTTCGGAAAGACAGCACAAAGTGAGAAACATTGTTTTACCTTAGAGGGCAATTCATTGTAACTCAACAACAGAGGGGCCAATAGACCTCTCTCAACCACTTCTAGTTCCCATATCTCACTCTCTAAAATATTTTGCCATTCTTTTTCAGTGTTTTTAGACCGCAAGAGACTAGCAATTGTCTTTGCAGCTAAAGGTAAGCCCTTGCACTTGGTTACAATTTCTCGACCAATTTTTTCTAAATTCTCATGTTGCTCCATGGACTTACCGGAAAATGCTAACGACTCAAACACCGACCAACATTCCTTTTCGGACAATACATTGACAGAGATAATGTCAGTTGATCCCATAATACGGGCAACTGCTTCCTTACGTGTGGTAATTAAAATTTTACTTCCATGATGACAATTCTTTAAGCAGTTGTAGAATTGTTCCCATTTATAGAAATCTTCATTCCACACGTCGTCTAAGACAACAAGAAGTTTCTTCCCCGCAACATTTTTTTGAATATGTTGCATCAGAGATTGAAACTCACCAAAATTAGAGGTATAATCTGTTAGAGCCTCAATGATTGCTCTAGCGATTCTAAACTCATCAAAAGGATCTGACACACAAACCCATATTCTTTTCTCAAAATTCATTTCAACATCGTCATTGTTGTAGGCAAATTGAGCGAGAGTTGTTTTGCCTATGCCCCCCATCCCAACAAGTGAGATGATACGGGGACCTTCTTGTTTTCTACTACTCTCACAAATCAACCTATTAATAAGTTCGTTCTTCTCATTTTTTCTACCAAATATCTCGGACTCATCAATTGAGGAGATACTTGGTACTCGTTCATCCGCTCTCTTAATAACATTCACAGCGAAGCCAAACTGATCTTTCTGTTTGGCAATGTCATCAAGAGTTTCATTGATTTCTTTGATCTTGAGAGAAATGTCACGACGTAGAACAAGTGGTTTGCAACCAAAGCAAGAGGCAGCAGGAAAGAAGGAACATACCTTCTTCTTAGGAACGAGAGCATCATCCTCATGATCATCAACGCCATTGATTTGCAGTTTGAGCCTTGCAGTGTTCCACTCATCCAACACATCTTCCATGTTGTAAGATACGTCTCTGAGTTGATCGAGCCAGAGTCTGACAGTTTCCTCCTTCACTTGCCTTTTCTCTGCATCATTGAGCACAGCTTGAATGGCTCGAAGATTGCCGGTCAGCTTCTTCACTTCCTTTCCGACACCCGTTACAAGCCTCACTTGTTCCTTCGCCTCTTCAACAACCATTGAAGTCAGCTGCTCCAAGAGAGGGGAAATGATCGCATCAACCATGATGAAATTGATGATGAGTGTTTGCAAGAATAATTTATGCTGAAAGAAATTTAGGAGCTTATAATGAATTAATTATGTTGTGATGTAAAGTGGCATGCAGCCATCTTCGCTCAGTTTTTATAGTGCATGCAAAAGCAAAACCCAAAAGAAAGGAATAATCTTATCTCAGCCCATACGAACTGAATAACTTACAGCCAAAACATACAGAAATAAAAAAAGAATGGCGTGAACAGGGAGACATACTTGAAGGTTAGTGAAAGAATATGTTATCCCTTGCTCTTAATAGCAAGTTTGGAATGTGCATATAAAAAATCAAATCTTGTGCTGTACTCATCATCGTTAGTTTTGACCGGATGATTGTTCGATTGGTGTGGAAATAATTTTTCAATGTGTATGTCGCATAAAAATTATTTATGGATTTAGTCGTTATTTGAAATGTGAGAATGATTTCCTAGTATAATAATCTATCCTTACACTACTAACATATCCTAAAACCTCGTCTTATGGCAAGAAAACTCTATTTTTCTATTTTTCTCACATTTGTCCTTTCGAGGTCTAGCTCAAGTCTGACAAGCCTCTCAAGCATTCCTTAAGAACTAGCTTCCTTTTATTCAAGAAACACGTAACGGGCTTCACAAAATCTACCAGCAACCTCACTAATAACATATGCTACTTTACTAAGTCATAATTACATCTGTAATGCCCAGCCAACTCTCTTATATATGCCACTTTAGCTACCCTCTCACTTCAACATCATTTGTTAATTACCATGGAAACTTACCTCTTGGAACCTCCATGAAAGTTGAATTTATATCGCTGCTCTAGTTGGTCTTTTACCTCAACATCATCAATTGAGCAATCTGCTTTCTAATCCAACCAACGTGGAAAGAATATGGCCACCATTCAAGATTTCAGCATTATTATGCTCAACACTTTAACCCCTTCCAATTGAAATGCGCCGCTTTGCTTAGGCTTGGAAGTTGGAACTAGTTCCTCATAAACTATTCCCTTTTGAGTCCACGTTTTGGATTTGTGGTGTGATACACAACAAAAATAAAGTACAAATAGATAAAAGAAAAGTATAAAGAGAATAGGGTGTGCCTTTCACTCTTTTCTTGTGCCACAGCATATATACCTAAGTATAATTTGCTTCTCAGCCTGCTCTTACCTCCTGTTGGCTTGAATGATTGTGCCCAACTGGCCCACCAGGAATAGAGTTCTTAATTTTTTCCTAAGATAAATATTTGGACTTATTCCATTGGTGACTTTAGCTCAGAAAGAAAATAATGAATTGGAAAGTTGATATACATGAATCATTCTATCATGCAGAACTCCATATTTTTTAAAACTCCAAATCTACAGTTTTTTGTACAAAATTTTGACAAAATGAAAATATTTGCTCAAGAGAATATATATAATAGTAGTTGCTGCTTGTTAGAGGTGAGCCTGTGCAGCAACATGTGGTTACATAAAATTCTTTAGCACGAATATTTCTGCTTAGAGACTCAAACCCAGCAGTATTCTCAGAAAATAGATTGTACAGTTCTCGATCTGTTTTTTCTAATTTCTTCCCCTGCTATGGTTCTCAATGGCAAACTAGGTGAATCAGAAACTTATTCATCATTGGGTTTAGTTGCTTCTCCGGGTGAAAAAAAACCATCAACTCCTCTTGTTTTGTCGATAGTTTCATCAGTTCTTGAGAGATCAATCCAGAAAAATGAATCTTCATCAAAGGCATCAAAACAGAAGGAAGTTGTCACAATATTTCATAGCTTAAAAGCACCAAGTTTGTGTTGTGCGGAAGCGCAGGTTGAGCAGATTACCAATTGATGGTAACTGTGACTTCTAGAGAAACTTAAATGTGGTGTAACCAATTTCAAAGAAAATTGACACAATAATTTACGTGGTTCGGCGTAAAGCCTACATCCACGGGCAAAGACTGAAAGATAATTTTACTAACAAATGAGAATTTACAAATTGGGAAAAACTCACAAAAAACCCAATACCCCAATACTCCCAAATGAATTCTCCTAGCATTCAAGTGGAAGCTCTCTCAGCTCTCTCAATTGCTTCACTTGCAATTGCTCTCAATTGTGGGATGCCTTAACAAATGAAGAACAATAACTATTTATAGTTATGCATGGTAGAACTATTTCACCAAACCTTTAAAATTATCAAAGTTTGTTTGGTGATTACCTAATTTTAACCAAACTTTGAACAATTTTGGCCAAACTTTGAACATGTAGTTGCCAAACTTTGAATAATTTGTCTTTGAAAAATTTTGGCCAAGCTTTGAACATGTGCTTTGATTTGAATTTAATTGAATTTTCCAACAATTCTCCACCTCGGTGAAGATTTATCCAAATCTGAGCCGACTACCAACGAACCATCATTCCCAAAGTGGCTGCATCTCTATGACTGCTTACGTACCCAAAATTTGTGATTAAGCCAACCATAGTTCAAAATATTACTGAACTTCCTATAAAATGATCCTCCAATCTCTACCTTTCTCACTACTTTAAACTTTCAAGATATTGACCAAGTTTAGACAATGCTAAAACTTGATCGTTGTCACCACCTTCGTCAACATATCTGCGGGATTCTCTACAGTCTTGATTTTCTGAAGAAGAATCTTCCCTTCATCAATAATTTCCCTCACAAAGTGAAATCGTACGTCGATATGCTTTTTACGTGCATGATAAACTTGATTCTTTGCTAAGTGAATAGCACTTTGACTGTCACAATACAAGTTAACATGCTCCTGGATCAATCCCAAGTTTTCAAGCAAGCCTTGTAACCAAACAGCCTCTTTAATAGCCTCCGTAATTGCCATATACTCGGCCTCTGTGGTTGATAGTGCAACTGTAGACTATAGTGTAGACTTCCAACTAATTGGCCCTCTAGCAAGAGTAAATACATATCCGGTGGTTGATCGTCGTTTGTCCATATCACCGACATAATCAGAATCAACGTACCCAATCACACCTTGACCAAGTGTGTCTTTTCGTTTAAATAGTAAACCAACATCAATGGTTTTCTGAATGTACCATAGAATCCATTTCACAGCTTACCAATGTCCTTTACTAAGATTATGCATATATCTGCTCACCATACTAACTGCTTGTGAAATGTCAGGCCTTGTACACACCATTGCATACATCAAGCTACCAACTGTATTTGAATACGGAACTTGCAACATGTATTCTTGTTCCTCATCTGTTGAAGGAGATAGTTGTGCAAAAAGCTTGAAATAAGAAGCCAATGGGGTACTTACAGGTTTTGTCTGATCATTCATGCCAAACTGTTGTAATACCTTCTTCAAATATTGCTTCTGAGACAAGCTGACTTTACCACGAGCTCTATCTCTGCATATCTCCATGCCAAGAATCTTCTTAGCTTCACCTAGATCTTTCATCTCAAATTCTTGATTGAGTTGAGTTTTCAACTTCTCAATCTCATCTTTGTTCTTAGATGCTATTAGCATATCATCGACATACAAGAGTAAATATATGAAAGTTCCTTCTTGTAGCTTGCAAAATACACACAATGATCAAATTTATTTCTTGTGTACCTTTGCCCTTTCATAAAGCAGATCAAATCGCTTGTACCATCTGCCTTGGAGATTGTTTCAATCCATAAAGCGACTTTGTCAGTTTGCAAACCCAATTTTCTTTTCCAGCAACTCTAAATCCATCCGGTTGAGTCATGTAGATTTCCTCTTCCAAATCACCATGCAAGAATGCGATATCCACATCAAGTTGAACTAGCTCCGGATCATATTGCGCAACAATGGCTAGCAAAATCCGAATAGACGAATGTTTCACAACTGGAGAAAATACCTCATTGTAGTCTATTCCTTCTTTGAACATGTGCTTTGATTTGAATTTAATTGAATTTTCCAACAGTTTGAGCATTAGGCAATATATTGAACGCATATTCAAGTACTCCAGCTGCAGCCCTTCTTGCTTGGTTGTTGCCTACATATACCTTGATCGGTTCCTTCAACGAATTAACGGTTGCCTTACGAGGCTCAACGTTCATCGCCTTCTGATCACGAGCTTTCTAGTGATTTCTACTTTAGTTGAAGATGAGTAAGAACTTGATATCTCAACAGCCCGGTTTGTTGCTTTGATCAAATTTTGACTTTCTGATAACTGAACTTGCTTGTAGCTGCTATAACAATGCATATTATGCAAAAATCGGAGGGATAAGCATTGCAGAAATGAACAAACTTGAGATGAATTTCTTGTTTACTCTGGAGTTTAAGCTTCATGTGACTACAGAGCTTTTCACGAAGTACTGTTCGCAGCTAGACATGGAAGGAGCAGCAGCCGAAGAGTGGCGGATTAGCCCGATGATTGAAGCATTCAGAACTAAACTTGGCCGGCTGAACCAAGACGGTAAAACCTGACGGCAGGTTACAAATACAGGGTCGCTTCACGATGGCCAACAGCATACTGTGATGATTGGAACGGTTTTGGCTCAATCCAGATTCCAGACACCAGCAAACTATCTGGAAATTTGTAAGTGCCCCATATCCCTGAGGATGACAAGTAATTTGTGGCTAGTTCCAAAACAGGGGAGGGGAAAATTGCATAACAATAATTTGTCAATGCACGTTATGATAAAATGCATTTTGTTCTTATCATCTAACATTTTCCATTAACCACGACACAGGAAAAAAAAAGGTTTGAAAATTATAAAATGAGCTCTTTTAGCAAATTAGAAAGATTAAAGGGAAGAAAAGAGTATCAATTTAATAAAAGGGGAAAAATCTGTAGCAAAATTTTTTATTGTACATGTCATTTATGTTCTAGTACTGGAACACTTTCACAAACTAGCTTACTTGATAAAACACTTACAAAAGATACAAAAAAATTTGAAGAGCAAAACTAATGACCTGGCATTTAAAATAAAATTTATCAAATTCTCTACAATTAAGACATTTTAGGAAACCCAATGAATTGGTACAATCAGCTGTATCTGAGGATGTGGCAGGTTGACAGACAAATTTTCAGCATTTATGATGAAGAATAATTCTTCCTTGCCTAGTAGACACGGTATCTTCCTTGCCAAGTAGACACGATAAGCTGCCTGTCCGACAATGGTAACTGCTGCTCCAACTACATCGATGAAACAAATAAAAATTAAATGGTATAAAATTGAAAAAGGGTAGAGGAATATTTTCTACATCCGTTGACACATCTCAAGTTCGAATGGCTGAAACAAAAATCAATAACTTTTTTCAGGAGAGGCTGATAACAAACCTGAAACAACCATAAGAGAGCGATTTATTAGTCTATGGTAATGCTTTCAGAGTTCTCCCACCTTCAGTTTCTGGGATGCTCAAATGAGGATGCTCTGCTGCCTGTACAATCCTCCTGAAATAATGTTAAAACCACCCAACTTCGAGGTAACAGGTATCGGAGCCTCTAGTCACATATCCTGACTAACCTACAAAAGCAAATTTTTAACCCAAAAATTTTTTTAAAAAAATTGTTACTTTAGCCCTGATCCAGACAGGTAATAGATTAACTAGAAAAAGGCTACAAAATACCAGCAATCCAAACAACAATAGGGCAGCCCACTTCAAACCAAACATTTTACAGAGACAATGAGAGAAACAAAGACATAAGAATTCGACTAAATCCTATAAAGGGCAGTGGGGATTGCACGTTTGCCAAACAGATTGGCAGAGTTTAATTTACCTTGCCAAGTTAAAAATTCTTAAAAACATTAACTACACTATTGTTCAACCAAAGGAGACACAAAATCATGTATAATCACGCCGAACAACAAAAACACATAAGACTCTTAAGACTCCAGATGAGAAACTGATTGCTAATAGTTACTCAATTGCTCGTACAATGCATAGAGATACAGTCACTAAAAAAAATAAATACCATGGTAGAATTCTGAATTGCCATTGCAAATTAATCCAGATCATCTTTAGCTGCTACAATAAGGCAAAGCGCCTCACAGCCAGTATCGTCGCCATGACTGGCAAATTCCACAAGCAATTCAGTTGCTCTTTTCCATGAGGACTCATCGGAACTGAAAAAGCAAACAACATCATCATAAAAGAATGAATATATATCTGGTAAGAAATTAGCAAAACCTATGTTATGAGCAGCACAATAGTGCAAAAAGAAAAAAGGAATGTTTTTGTCTCTAAATAAATGTAGACAAAGGCAAGCAGATGCATGAAAGGAAAAGTAGAATGTCTTTCTACATTCTCGTCCATAGACTTCAACTAGCTTCTTCATTAACGGCAGTTAAGTCCTGAACTTGAAAATGCAGAACCATTTAAACTCAAAATATTTAATGGATCATCAATTTATATGACTAATGAAAGAATACATTTCGATCTTTTTTTTACCTATAATGAACAAATACTGCTATGTCAAAGGCAGCCAAAGAATCTTTATTCGACAGCAGTTTTGCAACTGCTTCTTCAGGAATTTCTCGCGACACTACAGTTTTTTTTTATCCCTACCGAAAAAAAAATATAGTAGTAAGAGAACTGAAAAGCCACCCAGTTAATTGTATGAATAACAATTGAGACAAAACTACAAAGAAAATCATATACTATCCATATTCTATCCACTTACCCCAGGTTGATCGACAACATTTACTGCATACCGCTCATCAGTGGTTAGAATATAAGTATCAGAGAAGGACCTGCTTTAAAAATCAACAGATCCAGATTTCAAAGTTATCAATAAATAAACTAGCAATTGGAATAAGAAATAATAGATGTTATCATTGAGGAATCAGTTGATACCTTCCTAGAAAAGAATTCAATAGTGCACATTTCCCAGCCTTTTAGGCCCAAAAACAAAGCACTGGAAAGCATTTGAGCAGATTACCAATATAAGAGCAGACAAAACAGACATGTGAGGTGAAGGTTCCATTCACAACCTTTTTGCTACTTGCAAATTGCAATTGGTTTTTAACTTGCAGAAGAAGCCAAATTAAGCTGAAGAACTGATATTAAAAAGATGGAAAGAAAAATGTTTACTTTGTTGTGTGAAAATTAATTACGTCCTTGTTCTGAATTAGGTACTATCTATGAATAATATCATCCAGTATCTCACTTCATGCATTTCTAGCTATCTAATACTAACTAGATACTATCGGTGAAGTGTGTGAGTGAATTAACAAAACCCAATACCTCAACAAGCAACTGAAAATATACATGTTAGAGATGCAGCCCCATCTTGCCTTTTGCCTTGTTATGAGCCATCCCTATTCACAATTAATGCGCCTGTCATTGGGCGAATTCCAGCTCTGCTCTGCCCCTCACGAGCGTAATTCCTCTGCTAAAAAATATTGCTTTAAAAATCTCAGTGGCTTATGCGTGCCCAGCAAATCAGTGGTTTGAAGACTTTGTACTTGAACATCAGAATATGAAGTATAGAGAACAATGGGAAAACGTAATTAACTAACCAATTTGATTCCTCTGATCGCTTTCATCTAAGGACTGTCATCTGCCTTCCCCTCTTCCATTCCGCAAGCACTTCACCGAGCAAAAGAACATGTTGCTCTTGGCATGAAATTATACATCGAAAGAAATTATTAAATTGCTGAAAATGGACACAATGACCTTTTGGTCAGCCATCAGACAAAGTTGAAAAACGAACTAAAACTGAACAGTAGAACGGATTACCTAGAGGTGATGGCACATATGGCCGTTTGAGAACTCCTGAAAGATTTCTCCCGATCCCTTGAAAGTTATGAATTAAGACGTTTGTGCCGGTCTTCTCTTGTTCCCTTTCTGTAAACTTTCTTTTAAAACAACAGGACAATCATGGCACCCTGCAAACCAATTTCAAGGCAAAGTTGGTCAATCGAATTCAGAAAGTGAGCCTTGAAAAGTCATCGCTCAGCTTAAAAGCGAAATGAGTTTGGACCTGTGATTAGGGTAATCGTTCAAAGGAAACAGTAAGCATCCCCACTCAAAGCCAAAGGAACAAAGTTGAAGAAAATGCTAATTAACCTCAACCGGCATCAACTTAATTTTGATCGGCCACCAGAGCCTTAGTAATCTTCTCAATACCACTCCTGGTAAATAGAATCGGAGCTGCTACCACCTGAATGATTACCAAATACGCAACACAAATCTAACATAATTGTTAATAGTAATCCAAGGCATATATATTTGTATATATTTTAGTTACATGATGTTACCGATCTTCACACCTTTAGCATTCAAGCCTTGCTCTAGAACAATTACTGTGGTCGGTTCTATTGCAGGCCAAAAATTTGATCTTTGAAGCAGCCTCTCTCGTAAGACTCTTACCAACCTAGCTCCAAACAAATTTTTCGACATGCCCTGAAAATCTGTAACATTATATCAAGTATTCAAAAAATGGACCGGGTATAAAAAATTCTACAACATTCAATTCAATGGTCCGTACATTTTTAGTACCCACTGACACTTACCTTGTTCTTATTACTCTAGAGTGATCATGACCAACATTCAATGACACAATCATATAAACTTGTGCTTGTGCCTGCAAAATGGTTATATGATTAAACTAATTTATACTTTGTTTCTACACCTTAATTGGATTACAAATAACATACGTGTAAAACGGAGCAGCTGAAGAAATTACCAGTGACTGGTGGTAATTGCAGACTTTTTTGAGAATTCCTCAAAGAGCCTCCTTTGACATGCTTCCCAACAATCGTGATGTTGGGAATGTGGGATATCTTAGGCCAATGCTCTCTGGTCTCCTTGACATGCTCTTCTAAAATACGACATCTCCCATCTTGCCCCTGCTATTGATATGAGTCACCTCTTAATTTCAATTGATAAGATTATCCGATACACAATAAGCAATTCAAACACCTATCGTAACTGTTTAGATCAATCTAATAGGTAAAGATTTGTAGACATGTTAAAACCTTCAGCAAACAGCAACAGCAGAGGTAGTTGGTAGGTCTATACTGCTCAAAGCTGGCACGCTGCATATACTGAGATTAATTTTGACACATACCTTGAGACATGTCACATTATGTTGTAATAATCAGCAACTATTGAAAGATGTGGAATGTTAATCCTATAAGTATAATGTACACTAATATACCTTGTTCATATTTCAGTCCATCACATAAGTGATCAGACAAACTCCCCAAGAGTGAATACCAACAACCAATACTTTTAAAGACCAGATTGGACTTTACGGCATAAACTTGTGCTTGTACACTGCATAAATAAATGGTTAAACAAACATTAATCTCTCGACTTGTTAATTGGATTAGAAATATATAACAACAAAGTAAAACAAATATATTATTATTATTATTAACGCCTGAATTGGATTACAAAAAAACAACCAAGTAAAATAGAGCAGGAGAAAGAAATTACCCGTGGGTGATTGTAATTAATTGCAGCCATTTAGGGAATTCCTTAACAAATGGAGATGCTGGGAATGTGGCGTGTTTTAGGCCAGTCCACTCCTTCCTCCTGTCCGTAACGTTCTTCTAAAATAGGACATCCCAAATCTGCAATTCCTGCAGTGCGTGATTGTAATTGACTAATTGCAGCCGCGCTCTTTGAGAATTCTTCAGTCACCAAATTTGGATGTTGGGAATGTGGCATATCTTAGGCCAATCCACTCCTGTCTCCTGTCTGTAACGTTCGTTTAACATAGGACAGCTATGAATTTTAAGTTGTAGCAGTGTTGTCTTCTGAAGAAGGTGATTGGGCAGCCCTTTTAATTTAGGGCAGACACCAATTTCCAAGGAAGAAAGACGTGGCATGATTATGATTTCTCCCCTAGTCCCATCATCCCATTCTTCCAGTTCAACCATACATGTGATCGTGAGCTGTTTCAATTTGGGAAATGTAGTAACATTAACAGAGGAACCAATGCCATCATCATGGGTATCACTTTCGATTCCCAAAAATTCTTTACCGACTCTTTTGACACTTTCCATTCGGTAAATTAAGAGTTGTTGAAGGAATGGCAATTTTCCCAAAGGAGGCAAATGCTGGCAATTTGTGCAATTGCGGAGTTCTAGAAACCTTAAATTGGTTAATGACATGATCCAATTTTTGGGGACAACATTCCTCCTGCTTCTATATTCATGTATCCGTAAATCCTTTAAATTAGGAGGTGGTTGTAAGGCTTCAAGAAGCCGCTCATGTTCATGCTCATCATCCTCATGCTTCTCCCTCCTCCCTTCTTCAAAATGAACTTTCAAATTAAAGAGATTTTTCATTTTATCAAGCTCGGATCTCATTGCCACCTCAACCATATCCAACGCATCACCAAGAAAATTTATACGACATTCTCGAAGGAGGTCAAGCTTTTTAAGAGACTCAAAGCTACATACTTTGCTACCTCCACCTACGCCTCCACCCACCACAAAATTTTCTATCATCCGAAGATTGAATAATTCTCCGATCCCTATTGGCAAGTATCTTAAAGAACCAGTACCATTATTCAACAAATACATCAGGTTTCTTAACTTTCCAATCCCTTGAGGTAATTCTCTAAGATATCTACAAAATCTAACGTCTAAGAGTTCTAAATTATACAACTCACACAATGTGTCAGGTAATTTTTCTATCTTGTGACGAGCTAAACTAAGGTGTCTCAAATGTAATAATTTTTCTATGTTTGTTGGAATTTCTTTTATCAAACTCTCAAGCGACGAAATCATCCCTAATTTTAATGTCCTTAAACATGTCAATTTATCAAATAACTGAGGTAGGACTTCACTAGACCATGAATATTCATTGCTTTCAACTAAGAGACTGCGCAATCCTCGCAATCCTTTAACATTCCAAACAGAGCTAGGAAAAGAACCCTCTCTATCTATAGATAACATTAAATGCATGATTCTCTTCTCCCTAAAGGAGCTCATCACTGATTTTTCACTGCCATGAATTTCTACTGCTAAACATTCATTCCTACATAAAAATTGAGCAAAGTCATGCACTATATCGTGCATCTTCCAAATATCTTCGTCAAACAACTGAAAGAATGAGCGGCTAGCTAAGAAGTTGAAATACTCTTCACCAACAACCACCATGTCTTTGTTTCCTTTCACACTAAGGTAACCTTGAGCAATCCAAAGCTCAATTAATTCTTGCTTCATCATTGGGTAATCTTTCGGAAAGACAGCACAATATGAGAAACATTGTTTTACCTTAGAGGGCAATTCATTATAACTCAATAACAGAGGGGCTAAAAGGCCTCTCTCAACTTCTTCTAGTTCCCATATCTCACTTTCTAAGATACTTTGCCACTCTTCTTCAGTATTTTTTGACTGCAAGAGACTAGCAATTGTCTTTGCAGCTAAAGGTAAGCCCTTGCACTTTCTTACAATCTTTCGACCAATGTTTTCTAAATTTTCACGTTCCTCCATGGACTTACCGAAAAATGCTAATGACTCAAATACTGACCAGCATTCCATTTCAGACAATACATTGATTGAGACAATGTCAGTCGATCCCATCATACGGGCAACTGCATTTTTACGTGTGGTAATTAAAATTTTACTTCCATGGAGACCATTCTTTAAACAATTTTAGAATGGTTCCCATTTACAGTAATCTTCGTTCCACACATCATCTAAGACAAGAAGAAATTTCTTCGGTGCAACACATTTTCGAATATGTTCCATGAGAGAACTAAACTCGAGTAAATCAGAGGTAGGACCTCTAAGAGGTTCAAGAATTGCTCTAGCAATTCTGAACTCATCAAAAGGCTCCGACACACAAACCCATATTCTTTCATCAAAATTTCTTTGAACTTCAACATTGTTGTACGCAAATTGAGCGAGAGTGGTTTTGCCTATGCCTCCCATTCCAACTAGGGAGAGAATTTGGATGCCATTTCGCTCTTGACTACTCTCACACAACAACTTGTTAATAAGTTCATTCTTCTCATTTTGTCTACCGGATATCTTAGACTCATCAATTGAGGAGATACTTGGTACTCGCTCAATAGCTATCTCATTACTCTTAATAACATTCACAGAAAAACCAAACTGATCTTTCTGTTTGGCAATATCATCAAGAGTTTCATTGATTTCTTTGATCTTGAGAGCAATGTCACGACGTAGAACAAGTGGTTTGCAACCAAAGCAAGAGGCAGCAGGAAAGAAGGAACATACCTTCTTCTTAGGAACGAGAGCATCATCCTCATGATCATCAACGCCATTGATTTGCAGTTTGAGCCTTGCAGTGTTCCACTCATCCAACACATCTTCCATGTTGTAAGATACGTCTCTGAGTTGATCGAGCCAGAGTCTGACAGTTTCCTCCTTCACTTGCCTTTTCTCTGCATCATTGAGCACAGCTTGAATGGCTCGAAGATTGCCGGTCAGCTTCTTCACTTCCTTTCCGACACCCGTTACAAGCCTCACTTGTTCCTTTGCCTCTTCAACAGCCATTGAAGTCAGCTGCTCCAAGAGAGAGGAAATGATCGCGTCAACCATGGTGAAATTGATGATGAGTTTTTGCAAGAACAATTTATGCCGAAAGAAATTTAGGAGCTTATTATGTTGCGATGTGAAGAGGCATGTAGCCATCTTCGCTGTTCTTATAGTGCATGCAAAGGCAAAACCCAACAAAAGGAATAATCTTATCTCAGCCCAAACGAAAGGAATAGCTTACAGCAAAAACGTTGTTTGGGTAAAATATCAGACAGGCCCCTCAAAGCCTTTCCAGGTATATGGGGTAAATATCAGACAAACTCCTCAAAGCCCTTCCAGCTCGAGCAAGACTCTCCGTGGGCAACCTAGCCCGAGCAGCCCTTCAGGTCAAAGCTGGTCAAGGTCGAGAGCTAAGAGCTCCTTGCCTGCTCGAGGTCGTCCCTCAGGTCAAAGCTGGTCAAGGTCGAGAGCTCCTTGCCTGCTCGAGGTCATCCCTCAGGTCAAAGCTGGTCAAGGTCGAGAGCCGAGCACATCTCTCCTGCTCGCAGAAACCCACGAGCACAGCTGGACAAGATCCGACCCAGGGCAACCCGGCCCACTTTCCACGTGAATCTCGCACACCTTTGATGTCCGACCGTGGTCCCACATGGTGGAGTGGTGATCATCGTTGCCGGTGGCAAGCACGTGCCTCCAGGTGTCATCATTCCTCGCACGCTTCCCGACATGGTGATCGGCCACGTGAATCGGATTAAGGAGCAGTAGCTCATCCCTAGGGAATATTCGCCAAACTCGATCGTCGGAGGGACCCGGATACCATTAGCGTGGGAGTGGACGACTGGAAAGGAAAAGAGCGGGAAAAGAAGAATATAAAAGGAAACGAAGGAGAACAGCACAAGGGTTGGATTTTTGATAGAGAAAGAAGTTGGATTTTCCGGAACTTGACACGAGTTCTTCCTTTTCAAATTTCTCTCATCGACTTTCTCAAAAACACCATTCACATCCAAAAGGGCGAAATAATACCCTTTTATCTTTCAGGTCTCCTCACTAAGGAGATACCAAAAAGAAACCCGATTCTTGACTTGAGCGTCGGAGGGTTTCGCAGAAACGCCCGGCGACCCCGACCGGTTTTACGTGAGTGCGGTCAGGAAATCAGCATTACGAAGAAGGCAGTGAGCCAGGACAAAGGAGGCAATCTCGCTCGAGCTTATCACGAGCGGAAGGATCGGATCTTGTTTAAAGCCATGACGAGAAGGTTCGAGACGTTCTGCTCGAGTTGTTTCGAGTCTTGTTGGAAGGTTGAAGCCTTTGTTGAGGCACGCGGGAAAAGCTGCATCAACATTTTTAGCGCACGTCGTGGGGATCGGCACAAAAGCCTGATTTCCTAATACATTGAAGACACACAACACAACGATGAGGGAAGCAGTAGAAGAGGTGTAAGTCCTGAAGAATCGATGACTCTGAGAGAAGTGGCCAATGAGGCCCAGAACAGGGAGATCCGGGAAAGGATGGATCGGATGGAAAAGCAGATCGAAATTATGACCTCCATGTTACAAGAATTCGGAGAGGGACGAGAGAAAAGCATGCAGCGATGTCCGGAGTCAGTCGAGGAATGTTCATGTTCGGGAAAATCGCGGAGATGAAGCCCAAAGACCTCGGGCACAGAATGTTGCGATGAAGAAGAAAGCGAACATGGAGGAAGGGGTCTCGTCAACATTTGCGAGAGGCACCTGACCTCTCGTCGTGGAGGAGTTGGAGGAGAAATGCAGCGAGTTAGCACAAGTTGTGGAAGATCTTGGAGGCAAGAAAGAGTCCAAGCTAGCGAATAATCTTTGGACAATGAATCTCCTCTCTCCCGGAGATTATAGGTGTCACGATCCACGTGACTTTCGCTTCCGGATCTGCAATATTCGGGAAAGAGTGACCCGTTAGTACACATAGGCGGTTCGATGACATGGCGGGGTGCAAGGTGCATCGGCCATGAAGGTGCGGGGCCTTCCGCTCACTCTTGAGGAAGGGCGAGAGAATGGTCGCATGAGACTCCCACGGGAAGTATCTTGAGTTTTGAGCAGGATGTGCTGGGGAGTTCGCGGAACAATTTCGGTAGCGGTGACCCACGAGGATGACATGATGGGTTGTCGGAGGTGAGGCGGAAAGAAGGGAGTCCCTCGGGAGTTTATCAAAGATACCATAGATCGGTCCTAGATCTTGGTGCGTTCAACCATCCCAAGCTCTAAGGGGATTAAAGAGGGTGTTCGGATGGGGAGACCATGGTATAACCTGCGGAGTCCTTGATCCGTTCAGTATTCGGACGCGTCTGAACAAATAAAGCTGGACATGGTAATTGAAGAAGAAAAGGTGCTAAGGCGAGGTGAACAAGTCACTTGGAGCAAGACGGAAGGAGAAAGGAGTCTGCCAGGGGACCACGAGGCTCCAAGGCGGCAAGGGCCGGACAGCCACTGTACTAACCATTATCGAGAGAGTTCCCCACGCGGATGGTTCCCAGACCACCTCGCGAGGTCTCAGGTCGGGATCACGAGAGAATCTGGGCGTCATGATGGCCATACATCCCATGACCGGCCACAGAGTAGACTGAAGTGAGCCATGCGGGGGTGATCGTTCATCGCCACCCACTGAAGCTTCCAGGGGATAGGGGCGATCAGGTAGTGGAATAGAGCCACTGCTACAGACGGTATCTGAAGTTGAAGGTATCTCTTGAAGAGATACTTGAGTGGGCGAGGCGTGGGCTGCTTGAGCTCTCCAGCGTCGATGACCACGCCCGGCCGAGGCGGAGCAGAGGCGATTCTGCTGTTTCCATGGAGACCGTGGTCACACCGCATCACGGTCTAGTGATTTGAAAAACCAGGTAGAAGATTTAGTTAGAAATCGATACCGGATGAGTTGTAGAAGGAGGGCACCGGTGGTTGAACAACGGTGAGGAAGGTGACCGGGCCTATGAAATGAATCTGGAACCACCATCCACGAGAGTAATTTCAGGTGGTCCAACGATGGCAGGAAGTTCTAGCAGGGCCGGAAAAACTATTGCGAGATATCTTGCATTGCCGTGAGAAGTCCTATTCACTTGCTCCTGCGACCAGAAGGCCAAGGTTCGGCGGTGCCAATCATGTGGACGAGATGAAGATGAAGAGGGGTCTTGTACCCCACGAAGATGCTACAGTGGTTAAAGCCGATGTAGCGAATAAGGAAGTTGACCGAATCTTGGTTGATTCGGGGAACTCGGTGAGATATTCTTTTAAATCCACACTCGAGGATTTAGGAATAGCGGTAGCGAGCCTCGAGCATCTGAGCACTTCCTTGAAGGGGTTCGGGAGGAAAGCTAATACCTCTAGGAATCATCAAGTTAGGCGGTAACCATGGGCTCGAAACCTTTCGAGAAGAACATGATCTTTGGATTTCGTGGTGGTAGATGAAACCGACCCATACCGAGCGATTCTTGGGAGGCCATTTATGAGGATCGACCAATGCGTGGTGTCCACCCATTACCTAGCCCTAAAGTGTCGAGTAAATGGGGCTATAGGGATTCGTGAAAGGCGACGAAGGGTGGCGGAGGCTGCTATCTTTGTGGCCATGAAAGAAACTATCATGAGTCACCTCGCTGAGACACGAGGCGGAATCGAGAGCGGAGGCGAGAGCCGGTGGAGAAGCTGGAGGAGCTCGAGGTGAAAGCAGGATGACCCAGGAAGAAAGTCAAGATCGGCTCGAGCCTTAGCGAGCCGTTGAAGGAAAAGTTGGTGGAATGCTGCGAGCACCGCTGAGATGTGTTCGCATGGACGCATGATGATATGCAGGGATCGACCCGGAGGTGGCGTGTCCGCGGTGGCGATCTGGAGAGATGCTTGGCCGGTAAAGCGAGAAGAGGAGGTGCGTGAACCGGGAGAGATCTGAAGCCATCAAGCTGCGAGGTTGAAAAGCTGCTGAAGCGGGATTCATCTGGGAGGTGTCCTACCCGAATGGATCTCGAGATGTGGTCTTGGTGAAGAAAGCAAATGGGAAATGGAGAATGTGTGTTGATTTCACAGATTTGAACAAGGCTGCCTAGAAAGATAGCTTTCCACTACCAAGATAGACCAGTTGGTGGACTACTGGCGAGAGCACGGGTTGCTTAGCTTCGTGGATGCATTCTCGGGATATAACCAAATTCCATGCACCAATCGAGACGAGGGTGTACGACTTTCATCACCGATCGAGAATTTGTCTTGCTACAAGGTCATGCCTTTCGGCCTAAAGAATGCGAGGGCAGCGTGTCGGAGGCTAGTGAATAAGGTTTTCAAGCCATTGATCGGTCGGGACTATGGAGGTATATGTAGATGACATGATCACCAAGTCTAGAGAGCGGAGGAGCATGTAAAGCATCTAGAGGAGACCTCGCACTCCTAAGGAAGTGCTAGAATGAAGTTAAACCCAGAAAAATGTGCTTTTGGAGTGAGTTCGGGAAAATTCCTAGGCTTTATGGTGAGTCACGGGGGATCGAGGCCAATCAGGAGAAGATCGAGGCGGTGATAGAAATGAGGTCCCTCGTAACCTCGAGGAGATCTGAGTCGGCCAGGCGAGCTGGCGTCCCTCAGCGGGTTCGTATCTCGAGCCAGCGATAAATCTAGAGTCTTCTTCCGGGAAATGAAGAAGGGCGGGAAAGACAAAATGGGCCTTGAATGCGAGGAGGCGTTCAGCGGTGAAAGAGTATTTGCTAAAAGCTCAGATTCTTGTCAACACCTCGAGCGGGAGAAGTCATTGTTACATGCTTGGCCGTATCCCAATGGGCAACGAGCTCGATTACGGTAAGGGAGGAATCGGAGTGCTGATGCCACATGTATTACACGGCGAGGCGTTCTTGGAAGCGAAGCTCGGTATCCAACCATGGAGAAGTGGGCTCTAGCCACAGTCACGGCGACCGAAGCTGAGGCCTTATTTTCAAGCACATTCGGTGGTGGTCTTGACTAACCTGACCCCTCGGGCAAACTCTACACAAGCACGAGACCTCCGGAAGGTTGGTTAAATGGTCGGTGGAGTTAAGCGAGTTTGACGCTAATTACCGACCCAGAGCGACCATAAAAGCACAATCTTTAGCCGAGCTTAGGTGGTCGAGGTGCAGCGAGGGAAAGAGGCGGAGGCGAACCCTCGTCAAGCTCCAGGGCTTCGACCAAAACATGGGTAGTCACGATAGATGGATCCTGTGGAAGTCGGGAGGCGGGAGGCGGGGGTGGTGCTCGAAGGTCCGGAGGGGCGGAGATGCAATCTGTTGTGAGATTAGAGTTCGAAGTCACCAACAATCGGGCCGAATATGAAGGCTGTAATAGCGGGCTTGAAGCTCGCCTCGGTAGTAAAGCGAGAGGAAATAAAGCTTAGAGCGGACTCACGGTTGGTAACTAATCACCTCGGCGAGAGCTTTCGAGGCAAGGGGAGAAGATGGATGCCTACCTTGGAAGGTAAGGCGGTAATGAAAAATTTCGAGTATCGAGGTGGAGCAGATCCAGGGGAAGAATTTTCGGCGGATATGATAGCTCGCATGGCGACCACCTCGGACCCCAAGTTTCCAAAATCTATCCCTCCGAAGTCAAAACACGCTTTCGAGTATCGGCGGGAGGACAGGTGATGAACTAACAGCGAGCAACACACGGATGCGGTAGATCATCTCCTACCTCGAGGAAGGGACGGTGCCGGTGATAAGAAGCGAGCGAGGAAATTGAGGTGCAAAGCGGCCGGTACACTCTCATCGATGGGGTCTTATATAGGCGAGGTACACTCTCCCGCTGCTGCGGTGTTTAGACCAGAGGAGGCTGATTACGTCCTCAGAGAGATACCGAGGAGTCTGTGGAAATCACTCAGGTTCGAGGTCCTTGGCTTTCGAGGCCTTGAGGCGAGGGTATTTTGGCCCGCGTGCACCGAGATGCTCGGGAGAAGGCGAAGGCTGCAAGGCTGCGGAGCTTTGCTAACCACTGACTCGACCTCAGGAGAACCTACAGTGATGAATTCGCCATGGCCATTTGCTCGATGGGGAATAGATTTGATTGGGCCCTGCTTAGAAAGGAGAGCATCCGCCACCCATGCCATAGTCGCGATTGATTATTTCACCAAATGGGTCGAAGTGGGAGCCTTGAGCAGCATCACAGAAGGTAAAACCACTGATTTCATTTGGAAGAATGTGATTTGCAGGTATGGGATTCCTCATGCATTAGTCACCGATAATGGGAGGCAGTTTGATAATGGCAAGTTCAGAGACTTCTGTCAGAACCTGGGGATAGAGTTGAAGTTTTGCTCTCCCTCACACCCACAGGCCAATGGGCAAGTAGAGGCCGCGAATAAAACTATAAAACGCCTCTTGAAGACAAGGCTGGGCGAGCAAAAAGGGGCTTGGGTGGATGAGTGCACGGTGTCTTGTGGGCCTCTGAGAACCACACACAAGCGGCCCTTGGAGAGACCCAGTTCTCCTTGGCATTTGGACACTGAGCGGTGGTTCCAGTGAGATAGGAATGGGGACACACCGGACAGAGCACTTGACGAGGAGCAAAACAACGAGCGGATGTGTGCGGGCTCGGACTTCTTGGAAGAAAAAGAGAAGGATAGGCTGCCAAGATCTCGGAATATCAACAAAGAGTGGCTCGTTATTACTAATCGAAAGGTACACGTTCATGGATTCAGGTGGGTGATTGGGTATTGAGGAAAGTCAACGAGCACGAAAGACCCAAGACAAGGTGTACTTGGACCAAGCTGGGAAGGTCCATATCGAGTCACTCAACTAGCGGGACCCGGAGCATCTGGGCTGGCTCATCCAGGATGGACGAGAGGTCGAGAGGCCATGGAGCAGCGCAACTCACGAGGAAGTATTTTCAATGGGTTTTCTTGTATTGAAATGCTAATGTAAATATTTCATCCGAGATGGGATATGTAAAAGTACAAATGTATGTAAAAATAAGAATAGCATTTATAATGCAAGTTCAAAATAAAGAATGGAAGAAGAAGAACTCCACGGCATGAAGTCCCGAGCCTAACTTCATTAGGCGGGACGGTCTTGAGCTTCGAGTTGTTGAAAACCGAGGCGGGAGTATTATCGGAAGACCTCGAGTCGATTAAAAGGCTCGGCGGAAGAAGAACTCCTCGGCGGAAGTCCCAAGCCTAACTCATTAGGCGGGGACGGTGCCAGCTTCGAGTTGTTGAAAACCGAGGCGGGAGTGTAGTCGGAAGCTCGGGTCGATTAAAGGCTCGAGAGAAGAAGAACTCCTCGGCATGAAGTCCCAAGCCTAACTCATTAGGCGGGGCGGTGCTCGAGCTTCGGGTTATTTGAAAACCGAGGCGGGAGTATTATCGAAGACCTCGAGTCGATTAAAAGGCTCGAGCGGAAGAAGAACTCCTCGGCAGAAGTCCCAAGCCTAACTCATTAGGCGGGACGGTGCCAGCTTCGGGTTGTTGAAAACCGAGGCGGGAGTGTAGTCGAAGCTCGGGTCGATTAAAAGGCTCGAGAGAAGAAGAGCTCCTATGCATGAAGTCCCAAGCCTAACTCATTAGGCGGGACGGTGCCAAGCTTCGGGTCATTTGAAGACCGAGGCGGGAGTAATATGAGAAGAAGCTCGGGTCGATTCTGAGGCCCGGTCGGAGTTCAAAGAACCCCTTGTCCAAAGTCCCTAGGCCTAAGTTCGAGGCGGGACGTTGTATAGCAAGAGCCAAATCGCGAGGCTCGAGCAAGTCAAATGAGCTCATAAAATTGACATAAGGCCTTTTTAGCCTAAGTCGAGGCGAAACTCTACCATGCATTCATGAATGAAAATAGGATGTCCAATACTTAGAAAATTTTTTACTCAGTGAGCACATTCAAAGTCAACTCAGCGTAGAAGACGAGAATGTATGTACACTAGCGATCGATAGAATTGTTCAAAACATGTATCTCTTTATTTCAAGTGAAAAGATTACATATGTAAAAAAAAAAAAAAAAAAAAAAAGTGTCAAGTTATTCGGCAGGGGAAGAAGCGGCATCGGCCGGGAACATCGGCAGCGGCAGGACCAACGGCGGGAGGAGGCGGGAGGAAGGACACCAGTGGGAGCTTCAGCGGGAGCTTGAGGAGCTCAGCGAGAGGAAGGTCACCGGCGGGAGGAGCCTTTGGAAGAAGAGGAGCCGGCTCAGCGACCACACCTAGGGCTCGGATGAAGTAGCTACGGGGTTGCTCATGTACTCAGTTACATACCCTTGACCTTGGACATGTCGGCTTGGGTATGCCTTGCCAAAAGCATACATAAAGCGATCGTGGTTGGAGTGCCTTGAGTGTTGTACTCGGTGTAGGCTGGACCTTGAGTGTCAATTTGCTCCCGAAGGCGAGCGAGCTTCTCCCTCAGTGAGCTGCTCGTAACAAGACTTACGAGTATCCAGGTCTTTCAGGCGTGCTTGACTCGTTCTTGACCTCGATCAACTCCGCTTTCAAGCCCGGAGACCTTGAGTCGGCCCTGCTGCATTTTCTCTGCAAAATTTATATTTTCATCCAGTGACACGATTCTCCTCCTTACGCTCATTCAAAGCACTGCTCAAGCTACGAACGCTTTGCTCGGAGTTCTTCACAGGAACTCGAAGTAATCTCGTTGAGCACAGTCGCGAGATACCGATGCTCGAGAGGAGGCCATTGGAAGATACTGCCGTGGCCTAGGGAGAGCAGGATTCTATCTCGTCAGAAACACAGTCGGTCGACTCTTCATTAAAAGCCTTACGGTAAGGCTCGGGCAGTGCGGTGACTCTGCTCACCTGCACTGCTTGGTTTGAGGACAGTGGGTCTGATCCTCTGTCTCCTACGAGGAGGACCACTGCTCTGCCGCTCGACTGCGAGCCGAAGAAGGAGCGAAGCTCTAGGCTGATGGAGGTGGGGCACCTCGCTCGGCTCGTGGTCTTTGATGTGCTCGCGAGCTTGATTGTCCCCAGCGCTGTGCAGACATCTCACGCATCCTGCGATCATTTCTTCACTTGGAACTAGATTGGACTCTAAAAGCTACGAGGTGTCATGCAGTTCCACTGCCGAGCTCGCGTTTGCAAAGCGATCTGCACTGCGTGCTTCGAGGCGACTCTTAATTGAATAAGAAGCACCCAGGAGGCTGCGAAAAACAACCGAGCAAGACAATGAAAGCAGAGGCGAGTAGAGAAACTAAAGTAAAATTCACAAGGCGGATAAATGACACGGAATGCGAAATGCTAGCGAGGCTGGAGGAACTCCCTCGTTCTGACAGTCAGCGTGCCCAGCTCTCCCAGCGAAGAAGAATTTGCTCTTCCGGTTGCCACAGGAGGTAGGGAGATCGGTGATGGGCTTCACCCTTCAGTTGGAGGTAAGATAATACCAACCGAGCATCCTTTGGGCTACACTTAAGGTGGTAGAGGTGTCGATTTCCCTACCAAGGGCTCATCCGGATCGCGGCGTTTCCGCAAAGCGAAGAGCCGGAAAGGACTCTCCACCCATTCGGGTTCGGTTGCCCGAGGGCGGACGAAACCAGACAAAACCCGGCCAAAATAAAGGTTGGAGGCGGCCTAACCCCATCTGAAGCACTCCGAATAGATGGTTGTAAACCCGTGGGAGACGGTGGGGATTTCACCACTGCAGCAACCTCGGAATTACACTATCGGGAATGTGGTAGGTTTCCACTAAGTCCATTCGACTCCGATTGAGTGGTTTGACATTCTAAGTAGTCGATGGGGTATTCCCACGCTCGGACCTCTGGTGGCCACTTACCTACGATGCTGGTGGGTCTCGGTGCGGGTAATTCCCTCTCGGGACTAGAATCCCTCACGGGGATTATACTCGGAGGCGTGCCTCACTAGAAGAGGAAGAGTCCTCCGGTGACATCCTACGGGGTTCTTTGGGGTGCGACATTTTAAGGGAATGGACTAACAAGATCGCGAGAGGAAGAAGCAGTGGTGAAATGGAAAATTGAGTGGTACACGGACACTGAAGGAAGTGTGGGTGGCCGGGAGCCGCCTTGGCGGAAAGAAGAAGGCCAGATGAGCGAGGAGGCGGATGAATTTTGAATTCGAGATGAAAAGTAAGCAAATAGAGGAGCGAGTGAAGAAGTTGGGAATTTTTAAAGAGGAAGGCAGCGTCCTTTCGAATGGCGGCGTGCGTTTCGAGGACACGACCTTTTAGGTCGCGTCCTTCGAATTTCAAATCTGTGGTGGGATCGACCACGTGTCCGTCTTAAATGAGAAATGATTGAGTGGCGAGACGGTGGGAAGCATGGGGAAGAGTAAAAGGCCGCGAATTGACCCATCATTCTTGAGTTTCAGGTCTTATCTCGCTTCACTCAAAGACTAGAGCGGGGGCTGGTGTTTGGGTAAAATATCAGACGAGGCCCTCAAAGCCCTTCAGGTGTATGGGGTAAATATCGGACAAGCCCTCGAAGCCCTTCCGACTCGAGCAAGACTCTCAGAGGCAACCTGGCAGAGCGAGCCCTTCAGGTCAAGGCTGGTCAAGGTCGAGGCTAGAGCTCCTTGCACTGCTCGAGGTCGTCCACTCGGGTCAAGGCTGGTCGAGGTCGAGAGTTCCTTGCACCGCTCGAGGTCATCCCTCGGTCAAAGGCTGGTCAAGGTCGAGGCCGAGCGCATCTCTCCTGCTCGCAGAAACCCACGAGACACGGTTGGACAAGATCAGAGCCAGGCAGCCCGGCCAGCTTTCCTCGAGAATCACGGCACACTTTTGATGTCGACCGGGGTCCCGCATGGTGGAGTGGTGATCTCATTGCTTGGGTGGTCGGCACGTGCCTCAGGTGTCATCATTCCTGCACGCTTCCCAGACATGGTGATCCGGCCACGTGAATCGGATTAAAGGAGCAGTAGCTCATCCACAGGGAATATTCAGCCAAACACGTTGTCGGAGGGACCCGGATACCATTAAGCGTGGGAGTGGACGGACTGGAAAGGAAAAGAGCGGGAAAAGAAGAATATAAAAGGAAGCGAAGGAGAGCGGCACAAGGGTTGGATTTTTTGATACAGAAAGAGAAGTTGGATTTTCTGGAACTTGACACAGGTTCTTCCTTTTCAAATTTCTCTCATCGACTTTCTCAAAAACATCATTCACATCCAAAAGGGCGAAATAATACCCTTTTATCTTTCAGGTCTCCCTCACTAAGGGAGATACCAAAAGAAACCGATTCTGACTTGGCGTCGGAGGGTTTCGTGGAAGCGCCGGCGACCTGACTCGGTTTTACGTGAGTGCGGTCAGGAAATCAGCATTACGAAGAGGCAGTGAGCCAGGACAAGGAGGCAATCACTGCTCGAGCTTATCGCGGCGGAAGGATCGAATCTTGTTTAAAACCATGACGAAGGTTCGAGCGTTCTGCTTCAGTATTTGAGTCTTGTTAGAAGGTTGAAGCTTTGTTGAGCGCAGAAAATGCATCGACAAGCGTAAGAGAAAAGCTGCATCAACAAGCGTAAGAACAAAAAAGAAAAGAATAGCGTGAACAAGGAGACATACGTAAAGATCGGTGAAAGAATATGTTATAGCTTGCTCTTAATAGCAAGTTTAGAATGTGCAGTTTATCTTTTTGGCTAACAAAGAAATAGAAAACCAAATCTTAGGCCATACTCATCATCCTTAGTTTTGACGGGATGATTGTGCGATTGGTGTGGAAATAACTTTTCAAATGTGTACTTCTCGTAAAAATTATGTATAGATTTAGGCCTTCGCATTTCACGTGTGTGTATATATAATCATTATCTGGTATGGGATCTCACAATTTATCAAAAGTGCAGGAATTTTTATTGAAAATTTCTCTTTATATAGATTAGAAGATCTTATCACTTTAAGTAGCGACTTGGGGAACAATCGACTTTCGGTCTGCGCTACTTGCCATTACCTTGTCAAAATTAGTCTTAAAAAAAACATATTACCGTAGTGTTTGAAAAGTGGACAGTTTTTAATATATTGAGTGTGCACTTATGTCAATGGCAGTGAAAAAGTCCACATTTTATATATTATAAAAGCTTAAAATATAGTCCTTAAACATCTGATATGCATAAAAATATAATTATGCGTATCAACTTTCCTTAAACATGTTATATGCATAAAAATAAATATTAAATGGGTGAGTTCATTTTTTAAGCTAAAGATTTCAGTTTAATAATGTTATTTAAAAAAAAAAAAAGAAAAGGACTTCTTACAAAAATTTCACCCATTACATTATATGATCCTCGCACAAATGCGTGGGTCCTCGTGTTGCTACTCCCTCTTTACCATCTAATAATCTATCCCTTTACTACTAAGATATCATAAAACCTCGTGTTACGGCAAGATAACTCCTTTTTTCTGCAATACAAGAGCTCTCACTCTTTTCCTATCGAAGTCCAGTTCAAGTCTTACAAGCCTCTCAAGCTTTCCTTGAGAACTGGCTTTCTTGATATTAAAAAAAAAAAAAAAAAAAACAGTTAATTGGTTTGACAAAATCTACCAGCAGCCTCATTACTGAGTTAGGACCACGTGTTGCACGTTACGTATGGCAAAATTACTCCGGTAGTACCCAGCCGACTCGCTTATATATACCACTTTAGCTACCCTCTCACTTCAGCACCATTAGTTCATTGCCATGGAACCTTACCTCTTGGAACCTCCATGGAAGTTGAATTTATCACCAAGGCCACTTTATCATCAAGCTCTATTTAAAAGCAGTAACATAATAATAAGGGATATTACCATTTTTCAATCAAAATTTTTTCTGAAAAATCAAGTCAATACTATAATTTGGTAAAAAATATATTTTACTATCAAACGTTTACACTGTAAGCATTTTGCCACTATTTTGTTAATGCAATTAAAAATTTATTGATGTCATAAGGGTATTTAAGAAATTTCATATTCAATTATAAAAAAAATATTATCATTTGTCTACGAGAAGTTTTCTAATATATCAATTCAATATTAAAATTTCATAAAAAATATTTTACCACCTAATATTTAAGCTATTGTCACTTTATTGCCAAAACATTAAGGAATTTCACATTGAAACAAAAATGTTAATACAATTGTTGAATGATAAAGCATTAAATTTGGAGTATTTGGTTGTCACTGTAGAGTTTGAAATGACTTAAGGTTACTAGTGTTAAATGATTTTATCAAAATTGAAATGTTTGACTTGTATTACTTGAAATTTGATATTTAAATGTACAACAGCATATTTATATAATAAAATAAAGTAGTTTTTTTTTAATATAACAATTACTTTTCTAGGATAATTTCTCTTTTGTAATTTTTTTTTCAAATGACAAAATTATTATTTTTTATACCTCAAGTTAAATATTTAGTTAATTTTAACGTTTTAGTAACAAAGTGATAACAACTTAAATATTATGAGATAAAATATAGTTTTGAAAAAATTTTAGTATTAAATTGATATGTTAGAAAATTTTTTGTGGACAAATGATAAATTTCTCTTTTGTAATTTCTTTCTTTTCAAATGACAAAATCAACTTATATGCTCTAAAGGCAAAAATCGACTTTCAACTCATATTTCGTTAAATATTAACTTATTTTTAACGGAATGGTAATAAAGTACTAACAACATAAATGTTTATTAGTAAAATGTAATTTTAACTAAACCATATTACGAAAAAATTTTGTGGGAAGATGATAGTATCCCTAATAATAATAAAAATGTTAATAATAATGAAGAATCGAATAAATGAAATATCATTGGAGCTTAAAGCCTTAAATTCTGTTGTTTAATTATATATGTGTGTTTGCCTGAAATCTTTATTAAGTTTCTATTTTGTGATCTCTTTTTCTTTTCTTTCCCTTAACATATTTTTCATTACATCGCTACTCTAGCTGGTATTTTACGTCCTCACCATCAATTTTGCAATATATCGCTTTTTAATGCAAACAACGTGGAAAGAATATGGCCACCATTCAGGATTCCAACAATATTATGCTCAACTGATTAAGCCCTTCCAATTGACAATTAAATTCATTTCCTCCTTTTGTCAAATACTAATTATGATACCCCAATTGTAAAGAATAATCTTTGTTTCTTTAACTTTAGATTAAAATATATAATAAAAATAATGTGGGCAAATCCCTTGCTACCTATAAAATTGATAAGATCTTTTGGCTTGTTTATATAAAAGAAAAAAAAATACTGATCGTGCAACTAAGAATAGACAGAGTCAGATCACACTATGACTCGATGCCCCAATTGAGTTTTGAAAAATATTTTGATGTGTAATATCAAAAAAACTCTTTTGGTCTTAAAATTTGAAAAAAAAAAAAATGTTTCTGTTTACGTTTTCAGAATTCTCTCTTATGAAATGCGCTGTTTCGCTAAGGCTTTGAAGTTGAAATTAGTTCCTCCTAAACTATTTCCTTTTGAGTCCACATTTTGGATATGTCTTGTCATGTGATTCACAACAACAAAAAGAAAATATAAATAGATAAAAGATAATGAAATCAGAATATTAATCAATTCATTTGTATATTATCGATTAATTTCTAATACTCGTGTGTAATTTGCTGCTCTTATCCCCTCTAAGCTTGAATGATGGTGCCCAATTGGCCCACCAGGAATAGGGTTCTTAATTTTTTTTCCAAGATAAGTATTTAGATTTATTCCATTGGTGACTTAAGCACGAAAAGAAAATAATGAATTGGAAAGTTGATATACATGATTCATTCTATCATGCATATTTTTTAGAACTCCAAATCTACAATTTTTAGTAAGAAAGTTTTGAAGAAATGTGAATGTTTGCATAAAAGAATATATATAATAGTAGTAGTTACTTGTTAGAGGTGAGCTTGTGCAGCAACATGTGGTTACATTAAATTCTTCTTAGCAGGAATATTTCTGCTTAGAGACTCAAACCCAAGTATTCTCAGAAAATAGATTGTTCGATTCTCGATCTTTTTTTTTCTTTTTTTTAATCTCTTCCCCTGCTATGGTACTCAATGGCAAACTAGGTGAATCCGAAACTTATTCATCACTGGGTTTAGTTGTTTCTCCAGGTGAAAAAAATTCATCAACTCCTCGTGTTTTGTCCATTCTTTCATCAGTTCTTGAGAGGTCAATCCCGAAAAATGAATCTTCATCGAAGGCATCAAAAAATAAGGAAGTTGTCACAATATTTCATAGCTCAAAATCTCCAAGTTTGAGCATTAGACAATATATTGAACGCATATTCAAGTACTCCAGCTGCAGCTCTTCTTGCTTTGTCGTTGCCTACATATACCTTGATCGGTTCCTTCAACGAATCAACGGTTGCCTTACGAGACTCAACGTTCATCGTCTTCTGATCACAAGCTTTCTAGTGGCTGCAAAGTTTGTTGAAGATGAGTAAGAACTTGATATCTCAACAGCCCAGTTTGCTGCTTCGATCATATCTTTCGTTTTAACTTTCTGATCACTGAACTTGCTTGTAGGTGCTATAACAATGCATATTATGCAAAAATCGGAGGGATAAGCATTGCAGAAATGAACAAACTTGAGATGAATTTCTTGTTTACTCTGGAGTTTAAGCTTCATGTGACTACAGAGGTTTTCACCAAGTATTGTTTGCAGCTAGACATGGAAGGAGCAGCCGAAGAGGGCAGATTAGCCCGATGATTGAAGCATTCAGAACTAAACTTGGCCGGCTGAACCAAGACGGTAAAACCTGACGGCAGGTTACAACTACAGAGGCGCTTAACGGTGGCCGACCGCATACTGCGATGATTGAAGCAGTTTTTGGCTCAATCCAGATTCCAGACACCGTCAAACCATCTGGAAATTTGTAGGTGCCCCATATCCCTGAGAATTACAAGTAATATGTGGCTAGTTCCAAAACAGGGGAGAGGAAAATTGCATAACAATAAATTGCCAATGCACGTTATGATAAAATGCATTTTGTTCTTATCATCTAACATTTTCCAATAACAACGACACAGAAACCAAAAAGGTTTGAAAATTAGAAAATGAGCTCCTTTAGCAAATTAGAAAGATTAAAGGGAAGAAAATGGGAAAAATCTGTAGCAAAATTTTTTATTGCACAATAACGTGTTCCATTGTACATGTCATTTATGTTCTACTACTGGTAACACTTTCCCATATTATCTTACTTGATAAAACACTTCCAAAAGATACAAAAAAGGTTGAAGAGTAAAACTAATGACATGACATTTAAAATAAAATTTATCAAATTCTCTACAAATGAGACATCTGAGGAAACCCAATGAATTGGCACAATCGGCTGTATCTGAGGATGTGGCTGGTTGAGAGAAATGCTCAGCCTTATGATGAGGAAGAATTCTTCCTCGCCAAGTAGACACGGTAAGCTGCCAGTCCGACAATGGTAACTGCTGCGCCGACGACCGTGATGAGACACATAAAAGGTCAATGGTATACAATTGACAAAGGGTAGAGGAATATTTTCTACATCCACTAACACATCTCAAGTTCAAATGGCTCAAACAGAAATCAATAACTATTTTTAGGAGAGAATGATAACAAACCTGAAACAACCATAAGAGAGCGATTTATTAGCCTATGGTATTGCTTTCGGGTTCTCCCAGCTTCAGTTTCTGGGATGCTCAAATGAGGATGCTCTGCTGCCTGTACAATCCTCCGGAAAATAATGTTAAAATCACCAAACTTCGAGCTAACAGGTATGGGAGCCTCTATTCCCATATCCTGACTAACCTAAAAAAGCAAAAAAAAAAAATGTCACTTTAGTTTCAGCCCTGCTCCAGACAGGTAATGGATTATTTAGAAAAAAGCAACAAAACACCAGCAATATAAACAACAATAGAAGAGCTAACGTCAAACCAAACATTTTACAGAGACAACAAGAGAAACAAAGACATTAGAATTTGACTAAATCCTACAAAGGGCAGTGGGGCTTGTATGATTGCCAAACAAATTGGCAGAGTTTAGTTTACCTTGCCCAGGTGAAAAACTCTCATAAACATTAACTACACTATTGTTAAGACATCTTTGTTCTACCAAAGGAGACACAAAAATCGTGCATAATCACACAGAACAACAAAAACAGATAAGACTCTTACAAAATGATTTCTTGACTCCAGATGAGAAACTGATAGCTAATAGTTACTCAATTACTTGTACAAGTCACTAAAAATCATAAATACCCTGATAGAATCCTGAATTGCCATTGCAAATGAATCCAGATCATCTTTAGCTGCTACAATGAGGCAAGGCACCTCAAAGCCATTATCTTCACCATGACTGGCAACTTCCACAAGCAATTCAGTTGCTCTTTTCCAAGAGGACTCATCGGAACTGAAGAAGCAAACAACATCATCATAAAAGAATGAATATATATCTAATACAAAATTAGCAAAACCTAGGTTATGAGCAGCACAGCAGTGCAAAAAGGAAAAGGGAATGTCTTTCTCTCTAAATAAATGTAGACAAATGTATGCAGATGCATGCAAGGAAAAGTAGAATGTCTTTCTACATTCGCATCCATAGACTTCAACTAGCTTCTTCATTAACTGCAGCTAAGTCCTGGACTTAAAAATGATGAACCGTTTAAACTCAAAAGATTTAATGGATCATCAATTTATATGATTAATGAAAGAATACAATTTGGTCTTCTGTTTACCTATCATGAACGAATACTGCTATGTCACAGGCAGCCAGAGAATCTTTATTCGACAGCAGTTTTGCAACTGCTTCTTCAGGAATTTCTCGCAACACAACAGTTTTCTTTGCTCCCTATGGGAAAAAATATAGTAGTAAGATAACTAAACAGCCACCCAGTTAATTACATTAATAACAATTGAGATAAAACTACAAAGAAAATCATCTACTATTCATATTCTATCCAATTACCGCAGGTTGATCGACAACATTTACTGCATACCGCTCATCAGTGGTTGGAGTATAATTATCGGAGAAGGGCCTGCATTGAAAATCATCATATCCAGATTACAAAGTTAACAATAAATACACTAGCAATCGGAATAAGAAATATTTGATGTTATCATTGAGGAATGAGGTGATACCTTCCTAGAAAAGAATTCAATAGAGCAGATTTCCCAGCCTTTTTAGGCCCAAAAACAAAGCACTGGAATACAGTTCTTTCGGATTGTTGTTTTTTGCGATCTATTCGTCTTTTCCTCGTCACACGGATAGCAGAAGAAGGGTCACCCGGATATCCAATGTATATCAAGTTTTCCACACTACGAGCAGGGTCTAAGAGCGTCATAAGTGTCCACTGCAACATGATTTTTGTCATTTATCAAAAAGCACAAGGCACTGGAGTATGGAAAAATGATAGTTCTTTGCTTATATTAGTGGAAGTTAGCATTGAAATAAATAACCACACAAATAAATACCTCTGACAGAAACCCATCAAGTGATAGTCCTCCCAATGCAGTTTTTCTGCAGCATCCTTATACGGAGCTTCATCCCAAGGACTAAAGTTAAAAGAAATGGGTCAATCTTCGATCAATTTCAAAGTAGGAGCTTTGCATCGTGGAAATTCACTAAATCAAGAAACTAGTTACTCAGAATAAGTAATAGCACTTACACCCCCCATTACTGTGACAGGTACTGAAAATAAGGTTCATTCACCATCAATAAAACTGTGTCATCAGCAGTTCCAAAAAATTCATAAAACTAAATTTATTTCAATATTAGATAGGTTTTTAACATGCATGGTCAAACAGAAAACAAAAAAGTTTAAAAGACTATCAGGTCCAACAGATGATATGAAAAGGGTGTCTTGCATTTAGAGAGAATATATGTTTCCTAGAGAAGGATTTAATTACAATAATAATATATATAAAGAAAAACATATACCATTCTGGTGCAGTAGAAAACAGATCCTCAACTTCAATGGGACGTAGAGAATTATCCTGGTAGGAAATCCATCAGGTTAGGATTTTTGAGAACCCATAAACTACTTGGCTACCAGGAAATAAGCATACTATTATCTGATAAAGGTTTTAATCATTCAAAGGAAAATTGAAACCCTGTTAACATGTTAACAAATAATGTATTCACCAAAGCACATGCCAGGACATACATCATCACCGTCAAACAATTCAAAAATTCCCTTCAAAAAGTCAATAGCTTCGGTAGTCAGCTCCACGCTCTACACAAATAGCCAAAGAAAAAAGTAAGCAATCTAAAGTATTACTCAGGGAGGACTATATCACAGAAATGAACCAAAAAGTACATTACTACATTCAAACACAGAATAAGGTGGAATCTTATCAGACATTTAATGATAGATCAAATCACTGGGAGCTGATTATGACAGTTGCAACAATTAAACTGTAATTTCACCTGGTCAGGCGCTCGTTTGAATGCTGAATATGGAATCAAGTCATCCGCAAGTTTAATATCATTGTTATAGCCAAATTTCCTTAGGACAGTCCACGTCGTCTCGAGACGCCCTTTTTCTATAAATAGTGCATGGAGGAAGAGGAACCCTGCCAATGTAAGCCCACGTTCATTGACTCCTTCTCGCAATTTTTCTTGCACAACCCTTTTAACACCTACTATTTCAGAAGGTTGTAATGGAGAATTGAAGCATTTGACCTGATTACAACTATTATTAGCATCATCACAAGCCTTATGTGCAAGATATTCCAACTTCATGCAAGAAAAGAACATGCCTCTAAAAATTATATTATCAAAACTCAAATACATGAATTAACAAAGATTTTATATGTAGGACTATCTAGCACCCCACGCTAACAAAGGAAAGCAAAAAAAAGGAAAGTGAAAGAACCTGAAAATCATTCAGCTCTGCATCACTAAGGGCACCATCCCTGTCATGATCACAAAGAATAAAGATACGCTTCAAGGCTCTCACACACCGAGGCTTCAAAGCTTGTGATTCCTGGTCAAATAAAGGGCCTGTTGGATGAAGCACTGCCTTCTGCGCATAGTAGAAAACCTCGGGGATCTACAAAGTGGGAAAACTCAAATTTCAATTTATTTTTTTTTTGGAGAGAAGAAATATACTGTATTAAAGATGAAAAATAAAGATTACAGAGGTGGACCAAGTGTCCACAAACATAATCTGAGAGAGAGGGGGGAGGAGAAGGAAGGAAATAATCAATAAAAACCTCATCCACTTGCCCCCAAGAAACCATTCTTCCCAAAATAAAATCCATCTATACAATATTATCCAATTAACTGAAAACCCCCTCCCAATTTAAATGTAGGAAGAAAACAGCCTATCTATGTTTTCTCTCTCTTTTGGAAAATATGATTGTTTCTTTTTTGCAATAACCACCAAAAAAGAACAGAAATTAGCAGCACGGGGAAAGGACTTATGCCAAAAGCCTAATTCTATCCCACAACCCATCTATGTTTCTTTCAGAAATTCTTACTATTAAAATGTCAAATTCAGGACCTGTGGCACTCCTCTAGAGTACATGGATCATCCAACTAAAAAATTCATTATACTCACAACTTATTAATGAAGTTAATTTTAGATTAAAGCTAAATTCAGGACACTAAAACATGGATCAAGTATATACATTATTATGAAATTATCAGCATGAAGGAAACTCAAAATGCAAAAAATAAAATTAAATAAATAAGAAAATAGATATAGTGATGGCTATGAATGTCAGTATGGTGCATACAACTTCCAAGGACATCCCTCTACCAGTACAAACAGATTCCAAAACCTTAACATTATCACTAGACTAATCCCAACATCAAAACATAGGAAATACGAAAAAAGTATAGGGACTGAAATATACCTGAATTTGTTTCAATGCTGAACATTCTATGCAAGTTTCAATCTCTCGAAACTGTTGCATTATTGGCATCATCACCTGTTCCAGGCTTACCTGCTGGTTCTCATCTCGTAAATCAAGCTTACACCCCACTACTATAACTGGCACTTTCACCTATTCACAAGATTAACATATAACCATTACAAACACAAAAATGCCAGACACAAGACAGCTCCCAAAATCAAGTACATTATTTCCAATTACTAAAATAAGGAGCTATGACAAGTTTAAAAAGAATATTTGTCCGTTTGTCGCATTGTCAGAAGTATATTGGGAGTTTGGTACAATCAGCTATGTAATGCATATCTTCTCATGCATACAATATCCCCAGACAAGTCATCAAATAAGGCATCAGGACCAGGAGCAAAACTACGATAATTTAAATAAATGACAGAGATAAACCTCTAATCGGCGAAGTTCTGGAAGCCAGAAAGTACTCAATTCGTCAAGAGTCTCAGATCGATCACACGCATAAGTTAGCACAACAGCATCAGCCCGCCTTAGTTCTTCACCTAGTTTACCTCTATCCTCCACACTGGTAGACAAAACACACACACAAAGACAAAGAAACATTCAAGTTTATGCAGAAAATAACACTACCAACTAGCAAAAACAACTTCATATCAACCCTAAAAACTAAAGAAAATATATATTAGCATTGAAAATATAATACACAACTAAAAACTTCTACAAGAAAAGGCTCCTCATTCAAACTGGCGTGTCACCACCATTACATCACTCTACATCATCTCTTCAAACAATTTTATCTTTATATATTTCCAACTATAATATATCAATTTGTACAAAAATAGTCCATATTATTATCAAAAATTTAAATATGGAACACATAGAGAGAGACCTTGACGGAGTATCGATGATAGTAATGGGGACGCGGTCCGGGTAGAAGTCTTCGGGCAGCCTGGTAGGCGGCAACACCGGCGGGACATTGGCTGGAAAAGTATCCGCGGCGGCTGTCACAATCAAACTCGATTTTCCAGTACCCTTTTCTCCGCATACAACAATTCTTACTCCTGTTTTACCGCCTGGGCCTGGATTTGCCGCCGAAGCTTTTGCCATTTAACAACAACTGTTTACATTATCAAAGGAGAGGCATCAATAAGAATGAAAATATATTGTAAAAGAAAAATTACTTAACAACAGCAGATAAAGCTGACCTTTTGAGCTAAGATTAAGATTCTATGAAGAAATTGAAGCTCAACAACATGAAAATAATAATACTAATAACAATCGACAAAAAATTGATTTTTTTTTTAATATTATGGATAAGTTAAAAGTTAAGGCTGCTGGTGCAGTGGCAAAAGCGTAAATTACCAAAGTTTTGATGAGAGACAGAACGAAAGAGATGGAAGCGAAGGAAAAGCAGGAAACAAAAGACAGAATGAAAACCGTAATAGGGTTTAGTGAATATTGCGATGGCGTAAAAGTAAATAACCTGAAGTCGAGGGGTGAAAACGTGACACCTCAGGACAGAACTAGATCTCGGTAATAAGAGAGGAGAAGGAGGAGGCAACGGTGGTGGTGCTTGTGGCGGCGCCGAAGTTGAGAGAGGAAGTGTTAAGAAGTTTCAGCGTGCCAAAAAGGTAAAATTATATGAGTGTTTTTTTGAATTTTTTGTTTTGCAGGTTTTTTTCTTTTTGAACTTTTTGTTTTTTGTTTCTATGGTGGAGTGATCGGACGTTTGAGATGAAAGGAGAACGTACTCCTTAGCATATGTACCGTCACATGGCATTATTTATAACAACTTTTTTTTTTTTTGAAACATAATAGTTTTTTTGATAATTTTGTAAAAATGACAAAAAACTATTTTTAAATTATTTATAAGTTAAATATTTAAGATTTTAGTTAATATATGAATTAGGGTGGTGATATTTCTACCACTTTAATTGTGTAAATCCATCCTACTTATAAAAATATTTTCAATAAATTTTTAATATTTTTAATAAATATAAATTAACAAAAATATTTGTATAATTAACAATTAAATCATTCTTATATTCTTTTTTACTTAGATTTTTTTTATTAAGATTACTTTAATATAAGTTCTTTTAACTATTTTACTTTTATGACATGTAATGATCCGCTTGATCGAATAAATATATTTTTTATAATATACATACTTAATTTTGTAATTTATAATCTAATATTTTAATGAAGTCTAATATTTTTAATATTTTATATGTAAATAACATAAATTTGACAGCTTAATAATTTATATGAGTATTATCTTATGAAAATATTATATTAGTTTAATTAAAGATTGATAAAATAAAATAAAAATGTTGAAGTTAAAGCAATTTTTGGTATTTTTAAATTTTAAGGGTAATATAGTCAATTTAAATTTAGGCTAAAGTAATCTTAGTAATCAAATATATATAAAAAAAAAAATCTAAGTAACAAAAATAAATTAAGATATATTTAATTGATTAATTCTTCAAACTTCTTCTTTATTTGAAATTTTAAAAATAATGTGAACTTTATATATTTATTTTCTAAAAGTGGGTGAATTTATAGAATTTATAAGGTAAAAATATCACCCTCCTATGAATTATTGAAATTTCTTATGAATTTTATCTAAATTTATGCTTCTCTTCCCCTTTGTATTTAGCCTCTTTATAGTTTGTTTTAAAACTTCACTTGAGTTTTAAAGTCCAACTATAAACCTTTAAATGAGAGTTATCATTTTTTGTTTGAAATATTTCACAGTAGAGATTGCTATAAAGGATTAATCAAGTGCTGATTGTAATTATATAATATTAAAGAAACGTAAAAACACACACACACACACACACACGTGTGTGTATATATATATATATATATATTAGGATTTTATTAAAGCCCTACAATTGAAATTCATTGAAGCTCAACATAAAGAAATCACTTCTCCAACCATCGAAGAGATTTAAACCTTCTTTTAAAGTGAGATGGAGTCAAACTAACCCAGCTAATGAAAAATTAGTAATTATTTTTATTTAAGTTTCTTTTAAAGTGAGATGGCATAATTGCAAATTTTCTCAGGTTAAACTCTACTTATAAACTTCTCAAAATTTAATTTCTATTGCTTTCTCTTATCACAATTCTTGTGCTTATCGATTATTGCACGACTTATTAATTTATAGTTTATTAAAACGTGTATAATTATTGTTGGGTTGCACATTGCGGAAACAACTGAAAAAAATACCAGTTTTTATTTTCAAAATATGAAGCTTTTTTTTTAATTATATTGCATCCTAATACATAATTTTATTACGACATAGCATCAAATGTTTAATACTCGACTAATGTATGGTTCCCAATAGTTGTCAAATATTTTCTAAAATATTTCATACAATTTATAATCAAATATCCCATAAATTTAAGAGAAACTTTCACTTTGAAAAAAACTTTTCCTTTATTAGATATGATATTTTTTTCAAATATAGACATGATACCCATTCACGTATTCTCTAATGGGTTGAGCTGGCAATCAAATTCTCAATTTTCTATTTTATCCCATCTAAATTTCATAATTTTATTTTTATTCTCAATTAAAATATTATTATATTAGTTCATTATATTATTGTTCATAATAAAGTTGGTGAATATGTTATATTTTTAAAATCATAATTACGTCTCACAAATTTCCTGAAAAATTGTGGAAACTTCCATTTGGTTAATTACCGAGATGTCGCCCACTCAGTTGTGGGGCTGCTTTGGCCCACAAACAAAAGTCCAATTTGAAGATACATGGGCCTCCAACTCTCATGGTCAAACTTGGACTAATAGTTGAAGACCACTAAATGGTCAAAGTCAAATAATGTTGTAAATTCTATATCAAATTTCCTAATATGAAAATGATATTTAGATAAATATCAATTAAAAAATTATAATGCACGTAGTAAATTTTGATTTTGTCCGAGGATTGATTATGGTCAATACTAATATATATATTTTTTTTAAATAAATCAAAAGTATACTAATATTATAATGTATAGTCTAAAAATTAATTATCACCTAATATTGAAAGAAAATATATAAACAACTTTTACTTAATATATAAATATTAGAAGCATGAGATATATAGATAATTCTTACTTAATACTGAAAAGAGATTTATAAACCCTTACTAAAAATGAGAGATGAGTTTTTAAGATTCGAATCCATATATCTAAAATTATTGGGTGTACAAATAGACTACAATCTCATTGACTTGATCAATACTAATATTAAAGTAGGTAAAAATTATCTCTTTGGTTAATGATCCATCATGAACATCTGCGCGTATACATTGCTCTATGTAACTTTAGTTGATTAGTTGTTGATCATTCAACAATCATTTATCATATCTGCTGTCCGCATTTTACATGAATTAAATATATATGAAAATGAAGTCTTACATCTAATTTAAATCAATTAAAAAAATTAAACACCAAATCTTTTTATTCACTCAGATTTGAGACTGTATATCTCAATGAGTTTTATTTTATTTAACTTTAAAAATATTTAACCAAATCCATCTTTATGTTAATTAACTAATTAAGCCCGTTGAAAAGTCAAAAAGATCAGATACATAACAAATATTGGGGGTAATAGTACTGACATCCCCATTGTTGTATAGCTTCTCATGCTAGAATATAGTAAAGTCATTCATATAAAATAGACCCGTAATCCCTATTGAGATTTTTATTGAAAAGCTGAAAACAATTTATTTCATACTTTCTTAAATGAAAAGGTGTTATATTTTTAAAAAATTAAAATTAAAATTTTGATAGATAAATTTTATTAAATAAATATATTTATTTTATAATGTAAGTTATTTTAAAAATTTGTCAATAATATCGGAATTAAATTAAGTAATTTTATTATTTTTATATTGAATTTAAAAGAAAACAAAAGAGTGAAGAAAGTTTAAATTAATTTCGTGTAATAATATTTGTACTTATAATAAAACAAATGCTACTAAGACGGTCAAAATTAAGGTACTTTTTTGTCATTCAATAGGAGTAATCGCTAAGGACCTATTTGATAAAAAATGAAAAAATAGATACTGAAATGATATTATCCATAAGAAAATTTTCATGTAACACATAACGTCATTAAACACAACTTCATTTCCCCGTGCTGAGTAGGAGACTATAAACATCGAACCGCGCGTTACACGTCAGGAAAAAATCAAACAACTTGGTCGGCGAAGCCGAAAACCGAACAAATACGAAACGAGAAAACCGAAAATCGCTTTCAAATTCCTAACAAAACGCCAAATCCTTTGTATCTCTTTCCCCATACTTTCACAGTTCACATTCAATTCCTTTCCCAGTTGAAAGAACCAACCTTTATTTTTATTTTTATTTTTTCATCTCTTCACGTCTACGTGAAAATTATGTGATTTGGTTGATGAAAAATTAAATTTTGCTTTACCCGAAAGAAAAATGGGAGTTGATATTGAATCTTTATCAGAGGCAACGTCAGGAGCGATAGGATCGCTGTTGAGCACCACGATCTTGTACCCGCTTGACACGTGTAAGACCAAATATCAGGCCGAGGTTAGAGTTCATGGCCGGCAAAAGTACAGGTTGCCCATCTAATATTTCTTCTTATTTTTGTTAATGTTTTTTTTTTTTAATCATGTTTTGTTGTTTCTTGATCTGGGTATGTGTTGTTTCTGTTTGGTCATGATCCAGTTATTGAAACTGGAAGTTGATATTTGAATTTTAGAAGTTGGCAGGAAGTTTTATAGGCTGGATTGAATTTAGATTATTGATTACCTGTTATTTAAAAGCAATTTGTTTGTCCTGATCGCTTGTATGAAGAATTTATACACAGAATCTCCTTTGGTTCTCATTTCTCTTCTGATGTGTGTCTTTGTTTCGCTGTTTGGTGAAAATATTCCATTGACTCAGTAGGAACCTTTTATGATGTTGTAAAAGGGTGAGTTGAAGCTATAGCTACTTAAGTTTCTTGGCAATTTTTGGCGTTGTAATTCTAAATCCTTGTAACCTGTTTATGAACGTGGGTATGTTTGGGATTGCGGTGTTGTGGTGAGCAACTGCTGTAGTATGAAATCACTAGTATGAATATAAGTGGTTTTGTAAATATTAGATGTCAAGTAAAAGTAGGCGGTTACCGGACGCTTGGTTGCTGTTGTATCTGAACTAAGAAGAAGTAAAATACTTACAAACATACCCTTAGTTGTAAAAAATTTTGCTACTCAAATGCAATTTTAGAAGACGTAACTGACCTCTGCTCGTCTCAACTCAATATAGTTTTGGTCTAAACATAGTTTTCAGGAACTTCAGCACCGTATATATTTTCTTTTCCTTTGTAAAACAGTAAGTTTTCTCTTCTGGCTCAAAAATGGGATGATATATGCTCCTGTGAGAGTCCTTAGGATATATTTTCGTAAATTCTGTTGGATGGCTGCTAAAATCTGGATCATTCAGTAGTTCTATTTCCTTCCAGATGTAAGATAATCAAAATCTTTCTCTAAAGGCACTAAAAAAACAAGTGTTTATGTCAGCAGGTGGGGCATCGATTTGACTTACCATCAATTTGATTTTTTTTTCCCTCTTTGGCTCTTGTAGGAAACTCTCAGATGTTTTGTGGGAAGCTATATCCAATGGTCAGGTTCTTTCACTATACCAGGGCCTAGGAACGAAAAACCTTCAGTCCTTTATTTCGCAGTTTGTATACTTCTATGGATACAGCTACTTCAAAAGGTTATATCTAAAAAGTAGTGGTAACAAATCAATTGGAACAAAAGCAAACTTGATTATTGCTGCTACTGCTGGGGCTTGCACTGCCATCATCACTCAGGTGAGACATCATTTGGCAAGCTCCTCTTCTTTTGGTCGACAACCTTGGTTTCTGATATTGGAACCCAACATCTACGTGTGGCTAATTTCTCTCTGATTATGAAGAACCGATTTTCAGATGTCAGTATTCGCTAGATATAGGAAAAGAACTGAAAAGAAGTCATAGAATACAAATTTTTTTGTCATGAAATTTCAATTCTAATTTCAAGTTGTATGGCATCGTGTGTAACATGTGTTCTATTTCTTAAATTTGATATTTGACTTCATCTTTTATTGTTTTGTAGCCCTTGGATACAGCCTCCTCAAGGATGCAGACAAGTGCCTTTGGAAAATCCAAAGGGCTTTGGAAGACCCTCACAGAGGGCACTTGGAGTGATGCATTTGATGGCCTAGGCATCTCTCTTTTGCTAACCTCAAACCCTGCAATTCAGGTACACAACTTCACCTTATAGTTTAAATCAAAAGAATGTGACTCAAAATACTACTCGAGTCATATAGTTCTTTCACTTGCAACATTCGAACTAGACTGAGATTAGAGTTATTATATTCTCTGCAGTATACAGTATTTGATCAGCTGAAACGAAGAATGCTTAAGGGAGAACAAAATAAAGCAGGGGGCTCATCTCCACAGGCCCTTTCTGCCTTCATGGCTTTTGTGTTAGGTGCAGCTTCAAAGAGCATTGCTACTGTTATGACATATCCTGCAATCAGGTACATATACACTCTTTGGATCTGTAGCAACTAATTGCTTGTTACATACGGAAAATAAAGATATTTACTCCTTACAGGTGTAAGGTAATGATTCAAGCTGCTGACCCAAGTGAAAATGGGACTGAGAAAACACAGCCAAGATCCCGCAAAACATTAGCTGGAGTCATTTGTGCTATATGGAAAAAAGAAGGGGTTCTGGGCTTTTTTAAGGGATTGCACGCCCAGATCTTGAAGACTGTATTGAGCTCAGCATTGCTTTTGATGATCAAGGAGAAAATTGCTGCAACCACATGGGTTCTTATACTTGCAATCAGAAGGTATCTATTTCTTACTAGGGGGAGACTGAAAAGTGCTTGATACCGAGGTCATTGACGGTAATATGCTTGAATTGTATGACACAAGACCCATGTAAATACTGTATCTGCCTTTGTTGTAGACTAAGCAAATTTATTTGTAGCATCGGTTTTAAATTCTAAGGTGAGGAGCCCAAACAATAGCAAATAAGTTCATCATTTTTTGTTGGATAATAATTATGATTTATGCTGCGCTGGCCAACTATAGCTGCAGCACCGGGACTAATTTTATTCGAGAGAAATAATCTACTACAGAAACCTTCACTCTCAGAAGAGTGTGCTTGATTGTTTCATTTGTATACTCTTATAATATGTACTGTTGATGAAGGGAATCGATGATTCTTTATATTGATTCAGTGGTCATCTGTTGATTGCAGCGCATCTTTGAATATTCATCATTTTCCAAATTTATTGAGTTTTCTTCCTTGTGAAACTAAAACTAAAATGATTGAAAGCAATACATGAATAATAAGATGATTGAAAGCAACAAATGAATCCATTATGTGAATCTGCCCATGTGAAAAAAACTGAAATAGCTCATTTCTAACTTGTGGGAATCAAATACCCGCTCACACCTGGAGGGCAGTTTGCCATTACTTGAAGAATGGAAAATTATTATGAATAAAATTGACCATTATTTACATAAGTCTTACAAAATTTTTTTTTGCACCTGAGATACAAATTTAGCAAATTTTGTCACAAAGGTAAATTTTTTTCAGTTATATTCTAATTTAAAATTCTTGGGTATAAAAGATTCCCATTTTTGTTATCAGAATAAATTGATTCATAAGTAAAGAATAAATAAATAAATAAAAAGATTTTCATTATTATATAAATTCGTTTCTAAATATGAATTTTTATCATAACAATTTATATTGAAGACGATTTCATAAAAAAAAAAAAAATGAAAACGGTACCTTGAATATTCTTAAAAACGAGTTTAAGAAGTTTGAGGAAAATAAAACCAGAAGACAAATAAAGCGACGCGGGATAGACCGAGAAAGAGAGAGGGCGAGAGATAGATCTACTTGAGCAGAGAACAGAAACGACGCCGAAGAAGACGGACAAGTAGAAAGAAGAGGAGAGAAAAAGAAAAAAAGGAAGGAAAGATGATGTCCGGAGGCAATTACACGAGCATTGATAATCAAAAGCTCTCCGGATCCGTTCCTGTTAGTGCTCACATCTCATCTCTGATCTCTCCTTCTCTGTCTATATAAAACAGGATTCCATTTCAATAACGTATAAGCAGATCTAATTCTGTTATTTCTTTTAATTTCTCAGGCGGTTCCAGATCCAGGTCAAGTCACCGTCAAATTCTCAGGTCACTTCTTTATTTGTTTATTTAATTGTGCAATACATTGAATCGAGTGAACTGAATTTTGTTGAATTTGTGTTACTGAATTGTAGTAGAATCTAAGATTTCCTTTCGGTTTGGTTGGCTAGTTATTTAATGTGATGTGATTATATTTGTTTGCTGATAAAATGTCGGAGAAGCATATGTAAATTATGATTATTGAATTGTCGGAGCTGGATTGTTGTATTAGCCTTAGCTGAGAGAGAATCTGAGATTTTCCATTCCAATTCTGAAAATATAGTGAGAATTGAGAAACTAGGATGCTCGTGCTCAATACTGAAGAAATTAAAATTATAAATTTGAACTTTGAACTGAATTATTTGCTTACACTTAGCTCTGAGAGACAATTTAAAAATATGATAGCTTAGGTTTCTCAATTTACTACTTAAACTCGAGCTTAGTAATTGGATTTGGATTGAGACTAATGATTTATTACTGTGTGCGTGTGTGTACTATACGCATATTTTTGCTGATCTGGTGAATCAATTGTTGCAGACTCTAATCTACAGACATTTCCACCTTCTGATACGCGAGGGAAGATCTCTGGTGTTTCTGGCCCTCCCAGTGATGTCGACGGTATGTGTATCTTTAAAACTAATATGATTAAGAATGTAGTTGTTCAAGTTATGAATAAACATATGGAAAGATGATTATGTTTTATGCTGTTACTTGTCATCATTGTTTTAGACATCTCTGTGAGGGAATTGTGTATATTTGTTTGTGTATCAGATGGAAGATTTATTTTTGTGATTTAGTTATTTGTGTGGACGTGAATGTAATGAAATTAGAGATAATTGGGCTTTTCTGTAGAGTGTTTTACATGTCCCTGCTGTGTTAATTGTTAACCATTTGGAATTTTCATGTTGACACTGAATTCTATTTTCCTGGTTTACTACCTAATTACTAATTTGTATTGATGCAGATACATTTTCGAAACCAGCATCTGGTTCTTCTGATGAAGCTCAAGCTAGTGGTTGGTTTAGGGCATTCACAGTTGCTGCATACAAGCCCTACTTTGATGTTGACACATCAGATGTTTTAGAGAGGATTAAGGACTCACTCTTTCCATTCAGAGATACCTTTACTGAAAAAACATCTGATAACCCAGATTTGTAAGTTGTCTTCATCAGTTACCGGTTTAAATTACTGAAATGTTGCGTGTTGAATATATGTACTGTCAACTGGAAATATTTTAATCTTGATACTCACATAGATTCAGCCAGGAACATATTAAATTGAAAACAAAACGTACATATGATACTTTTTGAATATTGATCATTTATTATTGTAATATTTGCTACAGCAAGCTGGATATATGACTAGCTAGTCGATTGTCATAATGAATATCTCATTTAGTTCCTTCTTCTCCAATGCTCTCAATCACCAGTAACAAAGTTATATAATTTCAAGTTGATATGCTTTGCAGGTATGGACCATTCTGGATATGCTCTACCCTTATATTTGTGGCCGCTTCTATTGGCACTTTCGTGACATACGTATCACACAAGGTGAACAACAAAGATTGGAACTATGACATAAATCTGGTGCCTTGGTCTGCTGGCTTGTTCTATGGTTACGTCACAATTGTTCCTCTTTGTTTGTATGTCATCCTTAAATACTTTTCAGCACCATCCGGCCTCGTTCAGCTGTTTTGTCTTTATGGCTATTCCCTATTTGTCTTTATTCCAGCACTGGTGAGTTCTTTAATTTTCAAGTAGCTGCTCTAAGTCATTCCTTTTATTTTTTGATTATATATCAAATCCTTTTTCTTACTTAAAGGATTCCTGCTGTGCATTATTTTCTTTTTTTTTTTTTTTTTTTGAAACATAAGACTATTGCTCAAGACTACAATTCATATACTATGAGACTATAACTGATATTTACAAATCAGACTATGCCTGGGACTAGTTTACATTAATTCGTATGAAGTACTGCCCAGATTTTAAGCTCTCACTAATATTCGAGGGACTGTCCAGATTTTAAGCCTTCACTAATATTCGAGGGATGTCTACTCCTCACACTTGGGTAAGGAAGTAGACTGACCTCCACTCAATGTCCGAGGAAGGATTTACATTGTGGGGTTTGATTGTTGCCCTCACCACCAAACCAAAGGCTTGGTGGCTCGTGCTTTTTTCAATCAGAATAAACTATAAAGCCTAGATATTGAAAACTCTGAAAAAGGATCTCATACTTTAAGGCCCAAAAAATATACGAATGCATATTCATATGATCTAGAATATTTTTGTTGAACAGATATCAGTGGTATGACATGGTTTATTGTCTATCATTAGAGGTTGAGATTTAAAAGAGAGAAGAGAGAATTAATGAGTTCATCTAACAAATAGATGAAGTGAAATTACTAGGGTCGTTTTCGTGACTGGTCATTCACTATGGAACAATTAGAGGATTAAAGGTACGTGAGAGTATGAGATTTTGAGAGGATTCGCATAGCATGTTGGTTGTAGCTTGAATATGATAATGTTGGACATGTGAGATAGTCTTAAATGAAACTGAATATAGATTATTGGACTACTTTTAATGTTCCATTGTTGTCCATGTTTTGGTTATGATGATTGGATGGAAGCTGACACCTTGCAGATTTGTGTTATAGTCACTGGCTTGATTGCTAGCCTACAGGCTTACAACAAACTCTTGAAATAGGCTCCTGTTGGTATTGCTGAAATTCTTTTTATGTGTTTGCAGTGTCTCTCTGTTGTGCCGTTGGAGATTTTCAGATGGGTAATCGCAGGTGTGGCTGGGTTTATGTCAGCAACCTTTGTGGCACTTAACCTTCGAGCCCACATTAAATCTGCTGGAGAAAGGTGGTTTTTGATTGTAGCCGCGATCTTCCTGTTACAGCTGGCCCTGGCTGTGGCATTGAAGATCTATTTGTTCACGGTCACAGTATAAACTGTTCTTTCAATCTGGGCGCGTAAATACTCATCTCATTAATTTGTTCACTGTTACAGTAAAAGATTGAACTTTTATTTGGTACATGAAAGCATGAACACCGTCACAGTATCCAAGCAAAAACCGGTTTTGGATATGGAGGCACGAACGGACAGTAGATCATAGAGGGAAAAAGTTTTGGTCCGTTCACTCCATTGTTAGCAGGAGCCTTATACATCTATTAAACCATCCTTGTATTCATTCTTTTTTGGAAATAAAATTTCAAATCGCCATTCTCTCTTATGATAGTAATCTGTTTTTTTATTATTATTATTGGCTTACAGTTCAAGTGAAGACTTTAGAGTTAAGCATTTGCTTACGCTGTTAGTTTTAGCCTAAAATTTCCGCATTGATTTCCATGCCTTTGAAATTTTTGGTTCTTGTAGGATCTAATCTACTTTCAGTGTGAACTCTCAACTTTGTTGAGACAGTGCCGTATATTATTATTCACCTTCACATCATTTGATGAAATAAGATTCATGTAAATAAGTCCTCTCTGAATAAATGCTAGTGGACATTAGAAATCGTGTTCCATGAAGTTTGTTTGATACGCACCCCAAGTCAAACATGTGGGCTTTTTAATCTTTCATTGGCTTGGGATTCTCGAAAGTTCTAATAATGTGATTATAGGTTTCAAACTTAATTATGACATTTTATTATTGACTTTATGTTAATGTAAAAAAGTTCACTAGTGTTTTTTCACACCAAGCATGGGACTTGTCGGTGAAGAAAAACTGAAGCTTCTTCTCCTCAAATTAGTAAGAAACTATCTTCAATTGGGGTTCGGAATTGGCTTAATTTAGTGAAAGTTTTAAGAGAGAAATATAGGATTAAAATAGAACAAAAATGGGGAAAAAGAAAAAGGCGTACAAGAGGGTAAAGATAAACAAAAGGGAAGACATTGGACATACAACGTGAGTGAAGATAATGATCAGGTAAGACAAGATCAACATGAATATAATAGAAAATGACGTGCAATATGAGAGCGGCCACAAGCTAGTCCAATAGAAGAAACAAAGGATACTAAAATATATATTACTTGAAACCTAAACCCAACAAAACAAACTCTAAAGATGCCTTTTAATCAAATTATGTTGTTTCTTCAAAAGGCAAGCACCTTAGTTTGTGAAACACAAACACATTTAACAAATCAAAATACTTGTAAGCAAGTATTAGTAGCCCTAGAAAACTGCATTAGCATGGACATTAGCATTTGGACTTTTAGGAAAAGGAAAAATTATGAAGAAAGTGAAAAACAACCCAATGAAGGGTCAAAGTAAGATCCTGAAATTGAGGTTCCTTTAGTAGACAAAACTGTATACATTTCAGTTGGGTTTGGTTTCTAATATTTTAATCTTATATAATAAGTTGATATGTATGATATTTCTTTCTGAAACAGTCATGGGCATGAATGATTGTGCATAGAAAATATGTACATTCTTCAGTACTATTACATAATCTATAAGCAAGCACATTCATGTGTCTTACATCCCTCACTGTCTCTGCTAGCTAGCTAGGGAATTTGACCAAAATTTTTCAATCTTCACACACTCAAAAATCTCTCTCTCTCTTTAAATTCATTAACTTACACAACAAGTCCAAGCTCTCTCTTCTCTCTCTCTCTCTCTCTCTTTCTCTATCTGAATACAAAATCCTAAAATAGAAGACATGTTCATCTCAAGAAAGAATCAACCTATTTGTATTCTATTGATTGTCTTAAGCCTGTCATCTCTATATTGTAATCATGGGGTTGTAGCAGCTAGATATCTAAAAGATATGCAAGAAGTTGCAGAGAAGAATAATAAGCCTCAGATTTGGAACAACAAAACTTCTAGCAATAATGCTTCTACTGCTGCTGCTGCTGATGGTGGAGGGTTTTTCGCAACAATCAATAGAGAAGTTCCCTCTTGTCCTGACCCATTACACAACAGGTAGCCCTTCAGCTTTCAAGCAAACTGCATGCATTATTCAAGTCTCTGACGAAGAGTTAGCTAGCTGTATATAATTTGTTGGTCAGTCTTATGGATTTTGAGAGAGCTTCTAGAGGATATAATTAAGGCAATGAGTTTTGAGTGATAGAAGAATTTGTTTTCTTTTTCTTTTTCTCTAATTCATAATCATTATTCATATATCAAGAATTCAAAAAAGTGAATCTTGGTTTATATATGTGAGCTATAATGTTATATTACTGCAAATTTACAGGAATATAATTGCTTTGTTGAGATATCAATTCTTTTGTGGTTTCGGCTTCTGATTGGCTATATTGATGTTTGTTAATTCATGCCCTTAATTCCATTGATATTTTGAGATCAATTCAAGCTTTATCAATGGAGTTTTTAGTTGGTTAATTTGTTTATAATCTCTTTTGTACTCTTCTACCTACCTATTAGCTTTAACTTTCTAACAAATTTAATAATGCAAATGATAAGACATGCTTGAAATTTATATAGGTTCAATACAATATATTAATTGAAAAGCTCTTACTCTTGAACAAGATTAAAAATGCTTAGTTAGAATTTGGTGATTTGTTGACTATTGAGAAGATCAACATATACTAGTGTCTCATGCTAATATTTTAAATTTTGTGTCTAAACTTACCAATGCAGTCCAAAGGAGCTACCATTAAAATATCAAACAAGATATTGCTACTTTGGTAGGTTTAGTTCTTCTTCTTCCAAACTTCAGTTTTATTTCCACTAAAAAATTATTTTATTTATTTCTTAAAAAACTTCTTTTTTCATTTTATTATTTAATATTTGCTATTTTAAAAAGGAAATATTGCTCTATCTTTTATATCTTTTCCAATAAAGAGAGAGAGAGACAACTAAATACTAATCAGTAACTTCAATACCTGAGTATCTCCATTTAAACAAAATATTAGGTATCTTAATTTTTACCAAAAAAACACTTAATGCCTAAAAAATTCTAAAATATGCTTACATTTTTATCTATTTTTAATTTTTAATCGGAGATTAAAAAGAAATTAACTTCAATCTATGGAAAACATAGTCAAATTTAAGCTTAAGTACATCAGTAATATCATTTGCATCCATAAGTCATGTTTGCATCATCTTAACGTATATAATGTTTGAAATAATTTGTTCATATAAATAACTTTATATTAACTTAATTATAAATAAAATGTGAAAGTGATTGGATTATCAATTGTGAGTGAATTTTGAGTGAATTTTTATAATTAACCTAGAAAGTAAATGGTTTTATTTTATGAATATGATAATAACAAATCAAATTATAAAAGATTAATTTATTATGGTGGTGCTCCACATTGACCCGAGAAAATGGAACATATGGACCCGCTGGTTCATGTTCGTGAACGCGGTTTGTTCCCCTAAGATTTCCCTTTCATTTTCACCATTCCGATCAATCAAATAGACATGTTAAATGGGCCCATAATTTAGAGGCCCACATTAGAATCATGCTGGGCCAAGGCCCGATAACAAAAAAAAATTATATTTTAAAACTTCGAAAACGTTCATTCCTCGAGAAAGAATAATCTTATTTGTTGTCTTAAGCCAGTCCTCTCTTTATTGTAGTCAAGAATACGAAGTTTTAGCATCCAGTTACGTATGTAAAAGACATGCAAGAAGCTGCTTGCAGAGAAAAATAGCAAGTCTAATATTTTGAAACATATCAACTAAGTCAATCTCTTCTTTTTCTTTTTCTTTTTTTTTTTCAGTTTGAAATATAATTTCTTTGAAACGGTGTATTGAAAAATAAAGTCTGACTATGGTACTTACGAGTACTGTACTTCACAATTTAAGCACTATTAAATAGTCAAATAATCAATAAAAATTAATAAAAATATAATCATCTAATAATATGCCATTTATGAGAAACATTACTCTTACTGTAATAATAATTTTTAAGGATTTTTATTAGAAACGCTTAGGATAATAATACTTTACACGTTGAGTGTAAAAGTTGCCAATGTTATGTATTCTAGAAACATCGATAAATATCAATAATTATATCATACACGGGAGTGACTCCTCGGCTTACTTCTTTGATCGTTATGCCCAAATAATGTATTTTAGTGTCGTACTCTTTTGACACTCGAAACGGAACACGTGGACCGGATAATTCATTTTCACAAACGCGCGCTGTCGCCCTTTAAAGTTTAAAATAAGAGCGAAAAAATAGACCTGTTAAATGGGCTCAGGATGTGAAGGTCTATGTCTGTACTGTTTGCCGGGTCAAGGCCCAGGGCTGGCCCAAAAATATTAAAGGAATCCTGGCAAATCAATCAACCGGGAAGTAAAAATTGTAAGATTTTTTTTAATTAACCAATTATATCACTCATTTAAATATGTGGGGTAATTATTATACTGAATTGAGTTAAGAATTAATCTCACTATACTAAAATGCACTTAGGTCATAAACTTATAATTATAAAATCACATGCACATGCGCATTTGTGTACACACAGAATACTTAGATGGTAATTATTATTGTTTTTTTCAAAAGGACATTTAGGTGATGATTAATACATCTCATGATTTTCCAAATACAAATTATGTGTTCAAATATGTAAGTGAGTTGTAATAATATTATTGATTTAAAAAAATAAAAACACGTAATCCGAATCACGTTACTACAGTTTAATATATTGTATAATTGAATGGAGTTAATTTTTATTTTTATAAAATATAAAATAATATAAAGTGATCCCAATAATAATTAAATTATAAATATATCAATAATAATATTATATAATTTGAATTATAGTCTTATTATAATATCAATAATTAAAAAAAAAACACGTACATTTTAGAAGGATAAATGATTTCACCGAAGCACTTTTATTAAAAAGCACGGCAATAGAAAGTAGTCCCACTCCCACCGTAACAACATAATAAGTTAATAATATTGGAGTAATAACATCCAAATCCTTGATGTTTTTGTTTTCTCAAAGTACATAAGATCTGCTCTAAATAGGATAAATTTTAAATAATTTTTAGAGACTAAAAAAATAATTCTTAAATTTTTAATAAGATAAAATTTAATTTTGTACTCTCTATCTTAATCCTTATTATATGTAAATATTTTTTAATTTTTATTTTATTAATTACATGTTGGTTAATAATTTTTTTTATTGTCACCTAAAATAAATAGACTATAAATAAAAGAAAATTATACAATATAATTCTTATTCAACTTTAAAAAATTATTATATTTTCTTTTCTCTTTTAAGATATCATGCTTTTGTTTTTATTTCTCTTTTAAGATGCGCTTTTTAAACATTTTACAATTTTAATATTATTTGAACATGTTATTTCAAATTTTTAGAATTTTTTTAATAATTTAAATACTTTATATATATAATGATGATTTTATTTAAGTTTTTAATTTTTAATTTACTAACATTATATATCTATATCTATTATAAAATAAATAAAAACATAGCCATTTCTCGTAATATAAATAGGAACACCTCCTTGAAACAACAGGGATACTGGCTAGGACTCGTTCAATTGGTGCTCTGGCTGGGTCAACTACTAAGCTGAATCAACAACTTACATTAGTTTAGATGCAGTTGTATCCGCATTGCCATTGGGTCAATTGGATCTGATTCAAATGCTTCCGCCTCTGCTCTCGACTGATCCACTTGGATCTTGTAGAGATGAAAAAATCATTCATCATATTAAGATTCTCCATCCTCACTTCACTAAATTTACTGAAGAATGAGAGTAAATTTTTAATAAAATAGAGAATGGGGGCAAAATTTTTAATGGGATAGAGAATAAGATAGACCTCTCCACCCCCATTGTCATCCCTACCCTTAGCGCTGTTAAAATGGTGGAATTACTGTGTATTCTCATGTATGGTTTGATTTTATTTAAAATATAAATTGACATAATTTTGTATAATTTATTTGAGTTGATCTAAATATATAGTAGTATGAATAATATATTTCTTTTATTTATTAATGTACTATCCCAAATTCCTTAATCATACATATTGTGTAGGGAAAAATAAAATTCTAATTGAAAAATTTATGATTTAGTATGGAAATAAATATTTCATAAATTCAAAGTCAACCTCAACAGTAAGTTAACAAATTAATTAGACAAATTTATCAAATCTTCAATATTAAATTAAGTATAAAATGCTGAGCATAAAATAATAGAATGATAGTATGCAAACTTAAAAACAAAATATAAGAGTAAATTGGTAATTTCTAAATAATTTGGTTATTTCTATAAGATTGGGCTATTGAAACCACTATTTTTATTTCAACACTCACTTTTCAAATTAAAATAATTATAAATTATAAATTATTATTTTAATTCATTAATTCTTAAAAATCATAAAATTATCCTTGATTAACTATTTTCTCTCTCTATCATAATAATAGCCAAGGCCTAAACTATTTTTTTTACCTCTTTTAATTTTTGTTATTCCTTTTTGTAATTTTTCTTTTAATCAACTTTATCATTATCTTATTTTTCACTAATAAAAATATTAGTCATTATATATTATTATGATTCAAATTTTATGTTTTTGAATGGAACAAAAACTTTTACTTTAAATTTTTACATAATGGGTATTGTTCTTTTCATTTTATTTTAGATTACTGAATTTGTTAATTTTTGAACAATTTCATAATATTTACTTCACATATCAGAATAATTTTTGATAAAGGAAAAGGGGTGGAGGAAGAGAGTTCAATGTAAGTAGTTGATCAGATTATAATTTTTACAATAAAAACTTTAATTCAAAAAAGAATGTAGGGTAGAATTTAATGGATTCGGAATAGACCCACATTTTCTACAAGGTTACTGGGTTAGAGACTTGATTATAATCATTTTATAACTTGTGCAAGGAATAGTAAACATTTAGGGACGTAGATGTAATTATCCTAACATCACTCAAGTGCTACTGTTTATTTAGTATTTATAAAGAATTATATTTATTAATATGTTTTCAAAAATAATCACTCTCCACTTTTTCCTCCTCTCTCTCTCTCTCTCTCTCTCTTTTCCCGACCAAATGAAACATTAACAAGTAATTACAACTCACTCATTCAATTCACTCACTGTGCATTCACACATTCACCAATGCAAGATCTCTTCGGCTCAGTACGCCGATCACTTGTATTCCGCACGACGGCGGAAACCACAACCGACGCACAAACGACCAACCCACTGACGCCGTTTTCCGGGGGAAATTTGGTGGAAAGGTTCAATTCTTGCATCCGCAATTCTCGAGTTTTTACCAAACCCATTTCGCCGTCGGTAACAATGTCGCCACCGATCCGATGGCGGAAGGGCGAGTTGATCGGTTGCGGGGCTTTTGGAAGAGTGTATATGGGCATGAATCTTGATTCCGGCGAGCTTTTAGCGGTGAAGCAGGTCCGGTTATTTTTAAGTTTGATTTTTTTTTTAGCTATTGTTTTTCTTGATTGGGTCTTCTTGTCGATGAATAAAATTTGATTTTTGGGTATAAAGTTTGGTTTTGAAGTTGCTTCTTGTCAATTCTTTAGTGGGCATTCTTTGTGTTTCTTCACTCTTTTGTGCTTGGGTTCTTATTGTCCACGAATAAATTTTGATATTTAAAGTTTGGTTTGTTGAGTGAATTCTTTAGTGGGTGTTCTTGATTATATGGTTGCAATTTGTATCTAAAATATAAGTCCTGTAATTTTGGTATATTTTATATTAGGTTTTGATGGAGTTTGTTTTTTGTTGTTCTTTCTCAGGTCCTAATTGCGGCGAATTTTGCTTCAAAGGAAAAAACGCAGGTTTGTTAATGGACTCATCGTCCTAGTTTGATTTTTGATAATTTAGTCATGTTTTGAGGTCTTGACATCTTTTGTACATGTCTGAGTTCAATTGGTCTGCTTCTTGCTTTAAGTAGGATCACATCAAGGAGCTTGAGGAAGAAGTGAAGCTTCTCAAAGATCTCTCTCACCCGAACATTGTTGTGAGTTAATAAGTATGGTCTTCTGGTTTTATATTGAATTATGAAATCTATTACTTTTCCAACAGAGTATGTCATTTTGCATCTGTCAGAGATATTTGGGCACTGTTAGGGAGGAGGAATCATTAAATATTCTGCTGGAATTTGTTCCTGGTGGATCAATATCATCACTTCTGGGGAAATTCGGACCCTTCCCAGAGGCTGTAAGTCTCTGCTAGCTGACCTTGCAAATTCTAGGTGTTTTGAAATGCTAATCTTATGCATCAATTTGTTAAGTAGGTTATGCGAACTTACACGAAACAATTGTTGTTGGGGCTGGAGTATTTGCACAATCACGGAATTATGCACAGGGACATTAAGGTGCTTCACCCCCATCTACCATTTATCGATCATATGTTAGGGAAATGTCTACGGTTTCTTACTCGTCTTTTGCTCATAATCTAATGAGCGTATTTCATATTCATCCATTTTCAGGGAGCAAATATCCTTGTAGATAATAAAGGATGCATTAAACTTGCAGATTTTGGTGCATCCAAACAGGTTGCTGAGCTGGTAATTTACCAATCACTCCACTTAATTTGGAAACTGCTTCTTTGAATTATTAATTAATAAATGATTTCTACACTCTAATCTATCTAACAAAATGCTTGTTACAATAGGCTACTATTTCGGGTGCCAAATCCATGAAGGGTACTCCATATTGGATGGCTCCAGAAGTCATTCGGCAGACTGGGCATAGCTTGTAAGTTGACTCTGCATTGAACTTATTGGATAATGAAGATCATGACTTTGGTTGATGTTATTCATTAACAAATATGATGGACTAACTTTTCCTAATTCTTTATGGCTGTGACTTTCTAGCTCTGCTGACATATGGAGTGTTGGATGTACGGTAATTGAAATGGCCACTGGAAAGCCTCCTTGGAGTCAACAGTACCAGGAGGTATTCATTTTTCCATTTGTTAACAGCTTGTTTGATATGGTGTTCTTTCTTATGTTGGACTGACATGTTTCTTCAGGTTGCTGCTCTCTTTCATATAGGGACTACAAAGTCTCATCCACCAATTCCAGAGAACCTTTCTGTGATGGCGAAAGATTTTTTGCTGAAATGTTTGGAAAAGTATATTACTTAATGCTATAAATTTTTCTTTGCACCTCTCACACCTATTATAGCAGCATTGAATATAGACTGTCTAAATTACATGAGGCACTAAATTTTCTTGGAGTTACTGTGAGGTTTGTTTTTAAGTTACAACCTATAACGGTTATTCTAATATCTTGATACATGTTTCTTTTGTTCTGTGGCAGGGAACCAGATTTGAGGCCAACAGCATCTGAATTACTAAAGGTGATTCAATTTTGATTTCCCTTAAATACTAGAACATTTTAGTTCTTCAATTATGTTTTAAATATGTCAAATGACAATGATTATGAGAAAAACTGTCCAGAACCAGTTAGACTTCATATAGTTTCAAACACTTATTTGTCAACTACATGCAGCATCCATTTGTCACTGGGGAACATGGCGATCCTGTTTTACATGCTTCTGTCATGGTTAGTATATTTAAACTATATTCTCGTATTAGTCAAGTATTCATTATCATCATTAGTATTCTTATAAACTAATTTTTTGGAATCAAATCATTTTTTTCTAATGACTTACATTGTGATATGTTTAGAAAAGTTTTGAAATCCCTTCGTCATCACATGCCACCAACTTGGAAAGCTTGTAAGTATTACATATATTCTGAATACACGAAATAATGCATTGTTTTTTTCTGTTTTACCTGGAGATTTGTGACAATAGCATCAATTTGTTGCCAGTCAAATGTTGACCTCCCCTGGCTCAGCAGATATATGTAATTTGGATAGTCTGAGCTGCTCAAGAGTAATTGCAGAGAAATTTTCTGGAAATAGGCATGGATGGATAACAAACATAAGTAATGATGACATGTGTCAGCTTGACCAAGAGGGTTTTGTTGCTGGTGATAGAAAGCTTAGTTCTATGTTGGCACCTAATGAACTTGACAAGGTGAGCAATTGCTTTATTTTCTTTTGCAGCTTACATAATGTTTTAATGATGTAACAGCTTTAACAATTACTAGTTATATGCTTTTTGCTTTTTTTTAGAGTTGTAATCCAATGTGTGAGCCTTCTGATGATTGGAGGTGGAAGTTTGATGGACATCCTGAACCAGGAAAAAATGAACTGAAACCAAACAGTGATGAATCACTTAAGGTGCCTGCAAGTCGCATTAATGCTTCTGGTGAGGGAGACAATGAATTTTCGTTTCCTTGTGGTTCCTCACTCTCCGAGGATGACGATGAACTTACTGAATCAAAAATCAGAGCCTTTCTGGATGCAAAGGTACTGGTTTGCATCAGAACTGTCCTTTTTCATAGTCATGTTAAATTTGATTTAACATTACATTGATGATGTACTAAATTATTTCTTCAGGCTTTAGAACTAAAGAAACTGCAGACGCCTTTATATGAAGAGTTTTATAACAGTTTAAATTCAGCTTGCTCTCCCAGTTTTGTGGAGAGTGTGTGTGATGAAACCTCTCCAAATTACTTGAAATTACCTCCTAAAAGCAGGTCACCCAGTCGAGCACCTGTTGGCACTTCGCCTGTGGCAGTTGACGCAGTTAGCACAGGAAGCCCGGGGAGTAATGGCAAGCGTGTATCTAATATTGGTGCTGCAAGCAACAGATCTGCACAAGAAAATTCCTCCCCTCAGCGAGAGTCATGTAGCCCCAGGTTGCTCCATGGGTATTTTTAAGTACTTCTTTATATTGATTTCTTCTTAGCTATTGACTAATATGAATTAGAATCGGTCTACTATTTACAGTATGAGTTTTTCCGAGAGACAGAGAAAGTGGAAGGAAGAGCTGCGCCAAGAACTTGAGAGAGAGCGAGGTATACATATCTTTGTTAGCAATTGCTTTGTACAGAGCAAGCTTAAGATTTCATGTACTTAAACATGATTGTGAAAAACATTGTTTGCAGAGATGATGCGCCAAGCAGGCGTTGGGGGGAAGTCATCGTCTCCAAAGGATCGAGTTGTAAACTGGCAGAGAGATCGAACAAGATTTGCATCTCCAGGAAAATAATGTTGTGTCAGAACATTTCAGTGCTGACCCTCATAGAGTTCATCTTAAAAAAATACAGTTTTGCAGAGCTATGTTGGTTTGGCAGATCCTTTAAATCAACAAGCAACATCTGAAGCGTTCTTTTCAATTTCTCATTGTTCAGCCTATATATGTATGGCCATTTTTTTTTAAGGGCCAAAGCTGGAGATTTGTTGTTGATTCTCTGCCGCTGAAAAAAAAGATTAGAACAGTACATCCTTTTTCTTTGTGTGGTTTTTTGCTGGGAATGTGAATACACCTCGAGTTTGTATCTATCTATGCCTAGAAATTGTATTGTCAAATTGTCAAAATGTAGAATATCATGATCATCGATATTGATATGGCATGTCGTTTCTCTCTCTGTGCCATCACTGAAAAGAGTCGCATTTTTCACGCTTCTGTTTCAAAGATTCATTCAACAACATCATAAGCAGAAAAAGGGTTTTACGGAATTCTAAAAAATTAAACTCACCGCCCGAAAGGTAATATCAATTGGAATTGCTAGCGCATTCACGTGTTATTGCTGCAATGCGTACACAAACAATGAAAGAAGAAACTCACATCTGTGAAGGAAAAAAAGAATCAACTATGAACACCATTTGCAATTGAATCAAAGAAAAGAACATGGCACCCTTAGATTCTCCCTATTGAGAATCGCTTAGGCATGGAAGTTGGACGCTGTTTCAATCCACTCATTTGCCCATCACACTTCTGTACAAATTTTCTGCTCTTCAACGGAGAAACCAATCTGTTTGCCAGTCTTGAAGGCGAAAATGATCGACGCAGTTTTGATGCTGTTGACAACTTAGGGGACTTCCTTAAGTTTGTTGATCTTGTGGGAGAAAGAGAAGAAACCACTGGTGGACTTTTGATTTTCACTTGAAACTTGGAGGCCGATGGCGGGGACTTAATCAAGAACTTGTGTGGAGTAGTTTGCTTGTTTCTTGTAATAACTGGAGACCTTGTCTTGGTCGGTTTTGCTGCTGTGAAGAGGGTGTTGAAAGAAGCACAAATTGCTTGTTTCTTGCTATAACTGGAGACCTTGTCTTGCAAAACTTTTGCTGCTGTGAAGGTGTTGAATGAAACAAAGGATTTGGAAACAATACAGTCTTTTTAGCCCAAGGCTTGTTTCTGGGTGACACTCTATTTGCCAAGTATCTGTTGTTCTCCTTATCAAGTTCTCTTACTTTTGGAGGTGAAACCTTGAAGTTGATACGTGATCGAGCCCTTTGAAGCTTTGGAGAATCAGATTCTGATCTAATCGATTGCAGTTTATTCTGCTTTTCCTTCCTTCTTCTAACTCTTAGCTCAGTGTTTTCAGGGTTTGGCCTTTGGTTGTGTCTCTTTTGAGTCACCGGTGTTTTTGGATCTTCAAGGGTAATTTTCTTGGTCTTGGTAGCAACTGCAGCCACTATTTCTCTTGCAAATTGAGTTGCTTGTAGAATTTCTCCCACTGTTTCACCCACTAGCATTGCCGGTAATGACATTCTACGCCACTCACCTGAGTAAAAGGATTTAAATTGTTAGCAGGCAACTCCATTGATATCAAGCTTGGTGATGAGCAAATAATCTGACTATCAGACACTAACCTCCTGCAGGTGCTGGAAATTTTCCCTTGGGAGATTTTCTAGGGGTAGCATTCTTGATCCTACAAATTAACAAGCAAATGAATTTATTCATACAAAATGATTAATTATCACGCTGATGACCTCATAAAACAAACAAAATAAAAATTCAAACCCAGAATTGATATCATACCTTAAAGACTCTTGCTTGCACCTGAGACTAGTCCTCAAGTAACCTCTAGTACTTCTAGGACTGAGACTAACCCCAGAAATCACCTTAGTCCCTCCTGTTACTGTGTATTGCAATTCTTGCAATCTTGCCATACATTTGTCCACCTTCATAAACCAACCAACAAATAACAAACCAACAGGTTAAAGAAAATTAAAGAAGAAATTCAAAATTCTCTGTCTGGCTGCTGAGAAGACTAAGGAAATGAAAAAGAATAAATACTCTGATATCTGAATTATACTTAGCTAGGCCTAGAGCTAGGCCAAGAGCAGATACTGTTTATGTTCACTCACAAGTTTAGAGAAACATAGAAAACAATTAAACTCCCATAGAGAAAATATTTATTACTGAGAAAACAATGGAAACAAAAATAATTCAAAGATCTTGAATTTGATTTGTTGGCATAAATGGAAATGATCACAACCCCATCTACTGAAAAAATGAAGAAAACCAGAATAACTAAAAGAAAAATGCATTTGAACTTGTGACTCTGATAGGCTTAAATGCAACCCCAGCAATTGAAACACCTTAAAAAAGGAAAATCGAAATCAAAGACCCCAGCAATTTTTTTATGCAACATTATTATTGTACCTTCTTCACAGTTTCTCTGAGAAGCACAGGATTAAGAGGAGCCAAAACTTTCCTCTGCTTTGGTGGGGTTCTTGCAACCATTATTATTATTATTATTTTAGCCAATGCTAGCCCAAAGCAAGAAACTCAATTGTGGGTCTCTCTCAAGCTCCGCTCCTCCACTTCTCTTTTTCTTCTTCTCTTAAGGGTCCATAAGCTTTTAACTCAAATGGGGTTTTATCCAATTACAGTTTATCTTCTTCTTCTCCTGTCTCAATCTCTTGTTCTGAAAAAGAAACTCTTAGCTTTGGCGTTCGCTTTCTGTTGAGTTTGAGTTGAAGTGTTTAACTCAGAAAGTGAAAAAAGTCAAAATAGAGATATTGAACTTAAACTTTTGTAACGGATCTTTTTGTTCCAACGGTCCAATCTATCCTGTTACGAGTATTCAGAACGGATGCAAACGGCTACTTTTTGTTTGTTTTTTTTTTTTTCAAATTCTTTCTTTGTAGCGTTATTGTATTTATCACTTTTATTGCATTAACTTCTCTTTTTCTTCTTGAAAGTGATGAATTAATGCTTAGCCGTTGATCATAATGAATCTAACGGTCGAGGGACTTTGAAATTTGACTCTATGAAGAGTAGTTATAGGATGGTTGACGTACACTATGAGCTTGCATCGTGATCCACGTGTCATTATCCGAACGTGATATAAAACAGATCCAAACCGTTCTCTTAGATAAGCACTTTGTAGTTATTTGCAACGATTACTCTTCATAAAATTTTTATCCAGAGAATTTTCTGTTTACTATATCCTAAAACATTACCAAGATTTTTCAATAGAGAGAGAAAAAGAAATGGAACTCGAACACAATAAAAAAGAATTGATTTTAGTAAGCAAGAAGCATACACTTGAATTTACCAAAAAATGAAAAATAAAAATAACCATACACTTGAGAGAGTTTTATAACAAAAACAATCACAGGACAAGAAGACGAAATATACTTTGTTATTGTATTGACAACAATGGCAGTGAAAATTTTGTTTTAATTTTTCGTTTTTCGTTCATCGCATCTCAGTTGAAGGTTTGAGAAGGCAATAATGATCTCCTGTAGTTCTTCATGCCTCTCACCTTCAAAGGACTCCACACAAGTGTTTTCCTTTGCAGTGCAACAACAGTTGGATGCTTGGGCTTCCAAGAACCCGGCGCTTGAGTAGGGGGACTTCCCATGAACTTGCTACTGCACCCCATTGCTGTTGGTGTACTTTCCAAAGCTGTGTTGAGCTCCGGCATGGGAGAAAACAGCTTCGAGTATCTTGCCTTTCGCGGATCCCTCACTAATGACTGCCGGCCGTTTGCATTTCCATTTTGATGTCGCGAGAGATAGGTGTGGAGTGGTGTTGTCATGTGTGAGTTTGTTTCTGGGCGGAGGGTAGCAATGGATACCCGTCTTTTTGGCTGAATAGCTTGTGTTGTTGAAGGAGTAGGTCTGACAGCAGTTGACATCCGCCTTGGAATCATAAGCATTTTAGCATTTGTTGGGGCGGCCATTGTGGTTCTATGATTGTTTTCTTTGCAATCAGTTGCTGCCATTGTGGTTCTCATAGTGTTCTTTTTCTGAGGCGGGCGAGGAGAGGGTGGAGGCATGAAGTTGCTGATTCTTCGTAATGGCATCCTCATTTTTGAAGGAGCCAATGGTGGCTTTTTCTCTGTCTTGGTCTTCACTGTAGTTTGTTTAAGAGTTGTCTGAGACGATGTAGCAGCAAAAGCTCTCGTTTCCTGCTTTATTCTTGCTTTCCTTTCCTCTGCCAATTGATTTTCAAGATCCTTCACCTATTATAAAAATTCAGTCTGGTTAGTAAAATGAACAAAAACAATAAAAGCAAATAAATACTAGATACCTGCGACGCCTATGTGATAGAACAGACTAAATTAAGAATATGATAAGAAGTTTTGAGCTAGACCATAAAAATTAATTACCTTTTCTTGAAGGCCTCTGCAGATATGTTCTCTGGCAGCGAGCCTTAATTGCACAGACTGCAAATTATCCTGCAGCTTCTTTGTCTCCTTCTCATCCTGCTTCAGCTTTTCGGCCTGTCATATAGCATGAAGCTTGAATTTCTGCAATTTGAGAGATCTTCTAAATTGTGTAAAGACTTAACAAGGATACATACCATTTGCTTGTACTTAAAAAGTTCAGAAACGTCTGCCTGTTTACGAGCAGGACCACTTTCAATTCCCCGAACTCGGCTCGCGAAATTCAGTGAACAAAGGGTCTCTCCAAGGTCTGAAGAACTTGGGCTGATCTGGACAAACATCAGAGTCTTGCAATCTCCACCTGTATTTTGTGTTCCAGTTAGTATTATTCCTTCAGGAGAAGACCCATGGATTCACTTAAAAAAGAAAAAAAAAAGAAAATTGGCCAATGGAGATTTTAGGGGCCACAAAGTATATCTTGGAATCCTCCACAACAATGGTGCCAAGAATGTCTGGCAGAGTAAATAAACTTAGTACTTGCAGGGAATGGCAAAAAAAGTTGTGAGGATTCCACTCTAAATATAAGAATTCTAAGACCAAAAAAAGCTCACCTAGAGAGCTCTGCAACATATGAGTAAGCTTCGAGTTCCTGGCATTCGCATAAGAAAACAATGTTTGTAAGATATTTTAAGTAAACAGTAGTTAATGGGGGAGAGAGAAAAGAGATAAACCTGTATGGAATGTGGCCTGATTTAGATGCCAGAGCAGATATAACATCACCAAGTGCAGAGAGAGATTTATTTATAAACTGAGATTCCTTCAACCTCTCACCGTCAACTTCAATCTTTCCCACACGTTCGCTACCTGCCAAGTCTACCAGCCAGAGGTGACTCTTATTCTTCTGCCCATTTATCAGATTCTCCCCCTTCACAGTCACTCGTAACAAGCTACAGGAAAAGCAAACAATGTTTATCAGCTCAATCTACGGATATTTTGGTGACCTCTTTGTTTCATCACATAGTCTTCACTCTTCCCCAAATCACTCAACCAGAATTAGAAATTACCAGTGAGACCGGCTACTGAGCTCATTAGCATTGGTGGATCCAACAGATCTAACTCTGGCTCCAGACTTGAGTAGCTCCCACACTTCCTCCGTACCATATACTTGAGCTTCAGTTAGTCCTGGCACTTCTTGGGTACCACCTTCTGCTGCTTGCTTTATCTCCAACCTTCATCCAAATAAAATTTCAGTTCATTTGTCTATTACAACATAAATGAGTTATGCCAGAAGTTACAAGATCAGAGAGCTAAAAATATATCACCACATCCTAAAACCAGAAAAAAACTGTAGATTGTGTAAAGTAGAAGCATTTTATCGGAAGCCTGGATACATAAATTTTAAAAGGAATCAGCTTGGTGCCATTAATGGAATGAAAATAATCGATTGATATCAAAGCATCTTACAAGTGAGATAAGGGAACTCACTTCTTAGGAGGCTGGTTGGAGTTTTCTACCAAAAGGTCCCTTATCTTCTCATTGTATACCTCTAACATGCTAACAAATAGCTCATATCTGGTGATACCATTTCTGTCTTTGGAAACACTGAACAACTCCTCCAAAGTCCTGTAATTCACACCCCTATTTTCAGATGTTCCTTCCATTGTAAATGTCTTCCCAGTTCCTGTTTGTCCATATGCAAAGATGCATACATTGTACCCATCCAATACCGAAGTCACGACGGGCTTAGTTTGTGCGAATACAGCCTCTGCATATTTTAGAAATGCAAGATTAAGAACTTAAACATTTTCAATATTTATGGAAATTAATTTCTCATCACTAACATAAAAAGCCCTGAGATTACTGATTACCTTGATTGTCCTCCGGCTTAAACACATAATCAAACTTGAATTGCTTTTTGGAAGAATCAGAGGAAACAATTTGCAGTTCATTTTCTTGTGATGAGTCAAACTCAACTACAGATGTGCATCCAGTAGCATTTTCAGCTTTGTTTAGAGGCCTACATCTGCAGAAGACCCTAATATTTCCTTTCAACTCAATCACTTCATTATAAAGACGCTTCCTCTCGGAGGACTCATCTACATACTTCTTCTTCAAAAGTTCATGTTCATTACCTAGAACCAAGAACAGCAGTCAAAAACCAGTTAAAATCAAAGAGAGAAGAAATAAAAGAAAAAAAATTGTTAAAACCAATACTAATTTCTTACTGAGAAGCCGGAGAGTATCTAATACATCGGGGCCAGGAAAAGTATCTGTTTTTATTCTCTTCACATGATCTAAAAGACTTCTGTGATCTCTCTTCAAATTCTGAAACAGAAAGCATCAATATCAATGCAATAGCCAACAAAAAATAATATAAACAATGAGAAAGCTCAAAATTCTATAAGCTGAATTGAATATAAACTACTCGAGGGTCATTAATCTTTTGAAATGATGAGTAACAAAGGGTAAAGAATCAAACTTTTACCTCAATTTCAGAGCTCAAGCATGCAATTTTTTTCAGTATTGGAAGGGCTGGCCCCTGCACAGGAGAAATTTCTTGTCTCCCATTCGATACACTATCCTCATCCACAGAATTTGTAGTATCTTCAACTCTTTCTAAAGAATTTGTAGTTTCTTCAACTATTTCTAAAGCAACAATTAAATACCAGTCCATGAGTACACAAATTATAGTAAATAAACGAAGCAGTATAGAATCCTGCAATGGTCCGTTAAAATTAAAATATTGGGATTAAAAATGGAAAATAAAGGTTCTAAAGAAGTTTCTTATATCTGAGACTGAATTGAAACATTAACCTCCATTAAAGTGCATAAAACTAAGAGGGAATAGAAATCAATTCTCTCCGTAGCCAAACTAGGACTTAATAAAACCCAATCTTTTTTTGAAATAAAAACCAGAATTTGAAAACCGAATTTCTACATTCAACTCAAGTCATAGAAAAAGAAATTTTATTATCAACATTTCTTCTTCTTGAATTAAAGAAACAGTAACATAATTAATATTAAAAAAAAATCATGAAAGATAGTAACCTGAGTCACAAGATTCACTCTTTAAGGTATGATCCGAAGAAAAAGATAAAATCGAAAACAGAAGCAAAAGAAAATCATAAATCTAGGGTTTTATCTGAAACAATAACAATAATAAACAAATAATTCTTCGAATTGCGACAAAAATGAAGTAAAGAATGAAAATCAAACCTGTGTTAGAAGAATCGAAGTTGGTGTCGCGGTTCTCGGAGTCCATTTTTCCAGCGTTTGATTTGAAGAAAATGATTTCAAAAACTGAAGATCTTCAAAGCGAAATTTGATTTTCTAGAGAGAGAGAGAGGGAGAGAGAGAGAGAGATTTGGAGCGTTAAATGGAAAGGAGGGATTTGATTTTGAATTGAAATGAATTTGAGCCGTCGATTGAACTTTGAAATCGCTTCTGAGTTCCGATTTTCTAACGGCTATATATCATGTAATAAGACATTGCATTCGGAGCGGGTTTGGTTTTACGGAGCTTCAAATCGCTAACACGGTTTGGGTAATCAGGTGATTTTGAGTTTTGGCCTTTTGGGTTATTTTGAGGGGCGGTGAAACTACCAGCTTCCCTCGGACCCGGGTGATCAGCCGGGTATTGAATGAGGCCAATCCGGTCCTGAGCATTATTTAAAAACTTTAAAATTTATTTTAGAATCTCAATTTTATAAATAAATATTATAAAATATATTTTATTTTAAGTAATTATATTTTTTTACACATCTGTTTAATATATTTAAAATTCATATTTTATATTTAATTTTATTAAAATAAATAAAAAAACAAACATATATATAATATTTTAATATATAAAATCTAAGCTTAACAAATCTTAATAAAAAATTCATCCCATACAAGGCTTTTTAAATCTGGCCTGATGTTAAAAAAATATGTTTGAACTAGATTCAAGTGTTGTCAACTCTTGTTAATTTACTCATTTTATTTTAAATATTAATTTTAGTTAAAATTAATAATTTTTCTTTTTTATTTGAAGGGTGAAGAAGATATAATTATGCAATTAATAATTTAAAATTTACAGAATGCATTACAATTAAAAGTAACCATGTCTTATATTTGAATTTCAAATTATCTATATGATATTAAAAATTTAAAACTATTTAAGTGAAATCTTTATTAAATAAAATTAAAACACTTGTATTTGAAGATGACGTGACATATCAGTGCGATGAATTATCTGATGGGCGATGCTATTAAAAGTCACGCGTGTCAATAATTCATTTGTTTGCAAATTATTACAATCTTAATACAAAGCTATAAAAGCTATCCAATTCAAGGTATCCAGCAATTGGTTGTTAACTTTTATGGCTTCTTCTTCAATACCAAGCAGCTGTTTCTACAGCAACTATCCATTAACGCCAAGCAATTCAGCTTCAACCTCAACCACTCATTTTGCCTTATCTTTTTCTCACACTATCTTTGATGGGTCCACTGGTATTTCGTCACTAAAGAAAGCACCTTGGTCTAGCTCAAGAACTTATGCCAAGTTTGACAAATTCCAAGGGGACAATCTTGAGGAGACCCCAAACACATCTCCTGTTGAAACACTGGAACAAGCAGTTGAAGAAGAACAACAAGAAGAAGATGACAGGTTTCTTCTTCTTATCATTTTTTTCCATTGCACATGGGCTCTTTGGATATCGTTGTTATTTGGGTATTGCTTCTTTTTGGCATTTGGGTTTTTGTTACTTAATCTATAACTAATCAACTTTCTCCCCATATGGTCATAAATGAATACTAAGGAGGACTACTAGGTTGTACTGATACACTTAGAATTCACTGCAGTAATTTGGGCTTGAAATGTTTCATTTTTTATTGAATTGTGGGAGATTTGACTGTTGATGTTATTCTTTCCATGTTTCAGCTGCTTGCCTTCTGATTTGGAAGGTGCTGTCAGGCAATCAAGTCAAGCAAGCTCCTTGTTTGTTTCTGGAGGAGGGATGAGAGCAATTGTAAGCCACAATTAAAAAGTGTTATTGGATATCTTTTCTCCTTTTTCCATTGAATATGCTAAAAACAAAAGTTCAGTTTTAGCCTTTCCAGAGTGAGTTCTTGATTGCTTTTATGTTCTTTGATTGCAGGTCGAGCTCTTGATTCCCCAGCTGCAGTTTCTAGATGATGAAGGTGCACAGGCTGAACTCTGGGAATTGTCGAGGCTTTTTTTGGATACTCTTATTGAGGAAACAGGATCTCAGGTTAGTTGTAAGTGTTAATTCAAGTTAAACTGCTTTAGTTTAAGGGTATCAACTCTTATGTGATGATAAAATGTGAGAGAGCCTCAATAATGATCAAACTTAACTTTTGCTATGAAGCTTGAAATGCTGTAACCAAAGTTGAGAAATATAAGAAGTGCAATCTTCTAGTTAATGTAACATAGAAACCCATGGCAAGAATTGCTTCTATATTTAATATTACCCCCATCACCACCTCCTATCCAGTAATACGTACCAGGACACATATATGTTATATCAGGAGCTCAAGCCCTTCAATTTCTTTATTAATATTGTAACTTAATTTTTGCACGTTCAATATGCAAGCTCAATTGCTGCCTTTTAAACTTTGATTTTCAGAGAGTAAAAGCCATATTTCCAGATGCTGGTGCTGCTGCACTTCTAAAATATCGATGGAAGGATGCTGCTTTTGGATTCTCCAGGTAATTTCCCCATATTGATGATAAATTACCATATGATATTTTGTAATTTCTGTGTGATAAATCATTTTGGCTCACTCTAATATATTGAACTCCATGGAGAAATTGATCTATGATTCTTCTGTCGCTCTATACAGCTTAAGTGATCGAAAACCTGTGGAGAAAGAAGATGAGATTATTGTTATGGTTGTTCCAGACTATCAGATGTTGGGATATGTAGAAAAAATTGCATCAGATCTCTCAGATGATCCAGTATGAATCTGAAATTCTCTTCTCTTTAAGCAGCTGCTTATCACACAAACAATGCTGATAGAAGTGATCAATTTTTATTATCCTTATGATGAAATAAAGCAACTTTTAGAGACCAAGAGAAAAATATTCCCAAATTTTATTTTATTTATTTATTTTTTTTTTGCAAATTGGAAATATCATCCTACCATTATAATTCTGCTTACATTTATCGTTATAGGGTAAGCCTGCATCACTTAAATGGTATATAGCCTCCAATAGAATATCTCTCGCTCTTGTACGTGTCCAGCTAGAAGTACAATCTCTCTCATAGTTTCTCCTTGTATATTGCTAGCCAAGGCCTCTTATCATGTGGAACCCACGTCTCATTAGCGAGGATGTTGGAGTTGGTATTAATGTTCGCAATTTGAGGCGGTACTTTTTGAGGTAAAATTTTCATTCATTTGACATTTTGATGTGTTCACGCATTTTACTACTTCGTGTCTTATTCAACTTGCATAAAGCCTTAATTTTATGTCAAATAAATAAAACCATTTCCTTGTTGATAAGTTGGTTATATAAATTTCTTAAGCTATTTAGATTTAGTGCTCTTTTGGCCTCACTCTGTCCTTCTATCTTCAAATAGAAGCATTTGGACTTGAGTGCAGACTCAGATAACATTTTGTCAAATGGTCTTCAGTTGATGTCTCGCGTAATTGCAAATCTTCCATTGGTATTTTTGTCCTTTCTTTGCATCCAACTTTCGATTTTAATATCCTTGCTTCAGCTATACTCAAATCTTTTGACACCTGGAATTGGTTTTAGATACTGCTGCATTTCATAATATTGATATTTTCAGTTTTACCTCATAGGCAGTGGTTTATTATTTACTGCCCTCATGTGATAACACTAACTGATATTCTACATGCATGTTTAAACAAAGTTTTCTATTGATTTTATCGTTAATAATTTTTTAGCAATTAATTATGCTGCGGTAATTAAATCTTATCCTGGTTTATTTGCAGCACTTTCACTACAGTTTACTCAATGAAACCTCTTCCATCTGGTGCCGTGTTCAGATGTTATCCGGGGTAACTGTCATTTTACCTTTTATCAGAAATCTGTCATGTAAACACACATGCAAGTGGTAGATGAATGTTCAAAATAATCCCAGTTGACAATGTGAGTTTTTTAACCAAATCAACATTACATGTTCACTTAGCATTGCCATAATCTCTCAGCTCAGGGTGGGTTGCCTGATTTAGGCCAGCCAGTTAAAAGTTTCTGCCTTGTTTTACCTGATTTAGTTGGGTCTTGTTTATACCTCTGCCTCTCATTCTATCTTTTCTTTTAAGCAACAGATTGTGGAAGGTGTTTTATGATGATAAAGATAGGCCGAATAGGTACCTGCTAGCCACGGAATTTGTTAGCCGTCCGAATGCTGAAGATCTTGAGGTCAGATACAACAAAACTTTTCTGAACTTTTCACTCCAGATGAACCCTTTACGGACTACACTTAGCTTCAATGTTTTGTTTCTATTTTTTTTTTTTAATTTTTTGCAGATAATATTTGGAGAGGTCGAAGGAAAGTCAGACGAGGGTCCATCTTTGTTCAGTCAAGCGGCAAGTATTTTCTCATCACTAAATCGATTCATGAAAGCAATTTCAAAATAATGCTTCTTTAATTTATATAATTGGGTTAGTTTTATTCCTCAAGCTATGGCTCTGATCAAGTCTGTCGTAACATTTATTTATACTACATTCTGATGTTAAATACAAAATTTTTGAACACAATCTCAGTAGTACCAAGGATTTCACCCATCCAATGTTGTGATCTTAAGACTTTGAAGTCTTAAATCCCGTTTGAACCCAGGAAGATAAAAAGAAAGCACCGCATCTGCTCCCATATTTTGCAGTTCATTTTTACACTTTCACCACACCTTCCTATTATCATTAACAACAGTTTCCTATAGGATATGATGCTTTTGTAAATTAATAGTGTCAGTTTTTTTTTTTTTTTATGCCGCATTTCGTTTCCTTGATGCTTTAATTCTCTATGTTTCACGAGTTCAAACGGTACGAGCTCAATGTGTGAATTTAAAGTATCCCACAAAATACACCAATAATGAAACCATTTTGGGATCAATCTCAATTCTCACTTCAACCCATCTTCTAAATTCTTCCACATCTCAAGTGAGAAGCCTTGTGGAGTTTCGAAATCAGTTTTATTTGTTAAGATGATGCGACGCTGACATAGACTGATGAGCTGAGAGTTAAATGGATCCACTTTGCATAGTTAGTTGTAGTTGGTTACCACAGCAACAGAGACTCTGAAGCAGGGGCTTAAAAGGCTGGTGATCAGTATTACTTTGCCGGTGAGCTACTCTTTCCTTGGTGAGAACTGAGAAAATTCATGCACTGAGTGATTTGTTCTATGCAACGAAATCTGTAACTTTCGTCCAAGCATTGTGATTGAACCTTACCAGATTTTAAAGTTACCGCGTTTGAAATGTGATGTTCACGATTTATTACCTACTGTTTCTACATGATCATACCCACTTAAAAACCATGCAACATTTTATTGACAAAACTAGCGCTGGTTTATCACAAGCCAATGCAACAATGGTAAAACTTGCCTGATCTAACCGATGGAAACCTAATTCAAGCAAACCTTAATAGTTCATACAATTCCTCAAAAACGCCACTACAAAATACTTCATATAGGCAAATCATCAGACAGCTTAACTGCATTAGTCATTTGATCACGTTTAAGTAAATTCACAAACAATGACATTGCAATCTTATTTAATACTAATTAAACGCTATCAAATTCAAGCAATTTAGCTGTTGGTAGCTAGCTTTTATGCTCCTCCTTCAGTACCAAGTTTTGCTGTTTCTACAGTAAACAAATTCTCCATAAACACCAAAGCAATATTCAGCTTCAACATCTATCACTCATTTCCCCTTATCCCCTTATCCTTTTCACGCTCAATCTTTGGTGGGTCCAATAGAAATTTCACAAACCAAAAAAAAAAAAAAAGCGGCTTGCTCTAGCACAAGAACTCATGCCGTGTTTGACAAATGCCAAGGTGACAACCTTGTAGAGCCCATAGAAAACACCTTTTTGAAGCACAAGAACAGTCAATTCAAGAAGAAGATGACAATTTTCATTTTTGCGTTTTTTTTCCCCTCTTTGCATTAAATATAAGCTCTTCGTATATAGTTCTTTTCTGGATATTGCTTATTATTGAAATATAGATTTTTTGTTGGATTGCTTGCACAATCCATTAACTAATGAATTTTTTACTCTGTTTGTTCATAAATGAAACTTAAGGTTGTATTACTAAATTTGTTTTTGGCTTTTGTTTTTTTTATATATTTTCAACCACAGTAGCTATCAACACGTTTGGTTCCCTTTGGTCATCTGTCAATCATCATCTTAGAAAAAAGTCCACCACCACCAGCCACTACAGGCCGCCCTTCAAAAGTAAACGCTCATGAAAATTCTTATTTTCATAATAATAGTGGGTGATGATCATATATAATAATAATCCACTACCCCTTTTTATATATATTTACTGGCCATTATAATATCAACAACTCAACGTCACTCAAACACGCACTCTATCTCTTTCTATATCCGCCCTGTGGTTGAGTCAATGAGGGGCTTACTGGAAAATGTGCCTTGGACTTGTCTTCCCTTTTCATCTCTTCATCTGTTGTTATTCCTCTTCTTAACATGATGATGGTGGTGGAAAAACAGCCAAGATTGGGCTATGTTGTTATTGTTATTGTTGGTGTTGTATTTCCATTCTTACTTTGTTCGCCTTGCTGGGCTGCAGCAGCAGCTTGCCACCTGAAAGATAGCAGCACTCTGCTATCCTTTTACAACAACTTCTCATTTGTATCATTGAATTGGTCTGCATCTGTTGACTGCTGTTTATGGGATGGAGTTACTTGTGATGATACTGATGGTCGAGTCACACATCTTCGATTACCATCTAGAGGCCTAATTGCCACACTGTCTCCATCTTTAGCAAGCCTCCCAAGTCTTTCTCATCTTGATCTTTCACATAATCTTCTCTCTGGTCCCATCCCTTACCAATTCTTCACCTCCCTCAACAATCTCCAGTTTCTCGATCTCAGCTACAACCATCTCTCAGGTGAATTGCCAATATCCAATCTCAATACTATTAATATCCAGTTTTTGAACTTGTCTAGCAATCATTTTCGGGGTGATATCCCATCTACATCTTGGAACCTGACCAGCTTCAACATGAGTAACAACAGCTTTACGGGCACAATCCCTTCATATATATGCTCCAATTCTTCTAGTGTCAAGCTGTTGGATTTTTCTTACAATGACTTCAGCTATCAAATTCCTCCTGGATTAGGCCAGTGTTCACAGTTGGAGACTCTTCGGGCTGGTTTCAACAATCTCTCAGGTACTGTTCCCGATGAAATTTACAGCATTGCCTCATTGAAGCAACTTTCCTTAGCTGTCAATAATCTGTCTGGAACCATCAGTGATTCCGTTGCTAATCTCACCAACCTTCAAGTCCTTGAGCTTTATTCCAATCGATTCAAAGGGTCTATCCCCTTGGATATTGGTAAGCTCTCCAACTTGGAAAATCTTCAACTTCATATCAATAACCTCACTGGTTCTCTGCCTCCCTCTCTCATGAATTGCACGAAGCTCACTCTGTTAAACTTGCGTGTCAACAACTTGGAAGGACGTCTTTCAAATTTTAATTTCTCTACACTCATCAAGCTCAGTATTCTTGATCTTGGAAACAATAACTTCACAGGCATGTTGCCTCTGAGTCTTTATTCATGCAGGTCACTGACTGCTGTTAGACTAGCAAGTAACCAACTTGAAGGAGAGATTTCGCCTGATATACTCACTCTGCAGTCCCTGTCTTTCCTTTCACTTTCTTATAACCGCCTAACAAATATAACTGGGGCAATAAGGATTCTAATGGGCTGCAAGAGTCTCACTGCACTCATCTTGTCCAGGAGTTTTATAAATGAACCACTACCCCAGGATGAAAACACAGTAGACTCTAATGGATTCCGAAATCTTCAGGTTTTGGCATTAGGTGGTGGTAATTTCACTGGTCAAGTGCCCAACTGGCTGGCTAAACTCAATAATATTGAGGTCTTGGACCTGTCTATTAATAGAATTACAGGTTCTATTCCTGGTTGGTTGGGCAATCTAACAAAGCTTTTCTACATAGATTTTTCGCAGAACCTACTGTTTGGAGAATTTCCCAAGGAACTTACAGCATTGCCAGCACTAGTTTCTGAAGCAGCTAATGAAGAAGTGGACCGAAGTTATTTGGAACTTCCTGTATTTGTGATGCCCAACAATGCAACAAATCAGCAGTACAATCAGCTCTCTAACCTGCCACCAGCTATATACCTAGCAAACAACAGCCTCAGTGGCATTATCCCTGTTGAAATTGGCCAGTTGAGGTCTCTTCATGTGTTGGACCTGAGTAATAACAATTTCTCAGGCACCATACCAGATGAACTATCAAATCTCTCTAACTTAGAGAAATTGGATCTCTCAGGAAATCATCTAGTTGGAGAGATCCCCATATCACTCAAAGGTCTCCATTTCTTGTCTTATTTTAGTGTAGCACGCAACAATCTCCAAGGAGCAGTTCCTTCAGGAGGTCAATTTGACACCTTCTCCTCCTTCAGCTTTGAAGGGAATCCAGAGTTGTGTGGTTCAGTTGTGCAGCGCCCTTGTGCTATTTCACCTGGAGCCACCCATCGTACAGCACCTCATAAAAGGACAAACACAAAACTTGTTGTTGGACTTGTCCTTGGTATCTGCTTTGGTACTGGTTTAATTATCAGTATGCTAGCATTATGGATACTGTCCAAGAGGAGGATCATTCCAGGAGGGGATCCTGATAAGATAGAATTGGATACGATTTCTAGCACCTCTAATTTTGGGGTTTCTCCTGAGGCAGACAAGGATGCCAGCCTAGTCATGTTGTTCCCACACAATACTAATGAAATCAAGGACCTTACCATATATGAACTCTTGAAAGCTACCGACAATTTCAGTCAAGCTAACATCATTGGCTGTGGGGGTTTTGGTTTGGTTTATAAAGCAACATTAGCAAATGGGACCACACTGGCTATCAAGAAACTCTCTGGAGACTTGGGTCTCATGGAGAGGGAATTTAAAGCCGAGGTGGAAGCTCTGTCCACAGCTCAACATAAGAACCTGGTTTCCCTGCAAGGCTATTGTGTGCATCAGGGTTTTCGGCTGCTAATATATTCGTACATGGAGAATGGAAGTCTGGATTACTGGTTGCATGAGAAAGCTGATGGTGCGTCTCAATTGGATTGGCCAACTAGACTGAAGATTGCAAAGGGTACAAGTTGTGGGCTTGCTTACATGCATCAGATATGTGAGCCGCACATAGTGCATCGGGACATTAAATCCAGCAACATCCTTCTTGATGACCAGTTTGAGGCACATCTGGCAGATTTTGGATTGTCCCGATTGATTCTTCCCTACCAAACACATGTTACAACTGAGCTTGTTGGTACCTTGGGTTACATTCCTCCAGAGTATGGGCAGGCATGGGTAGCTACCTTGAGAGGAGACATGTACAGCTTTGGGGTGGTTATGCTCGAGTTGCTCTCTGGGAAAAGGCCTGTGGATGTACTGAAGCCAAAGATGTCAAGAGAATTGGTTGGCTGGGTGCTGAAAATGAGAAGTGAGGGCAAGCAAGACCAAGTCTTCGATCCTATCTTGAGGGGAAAAGGCTTTGATGAAGAAATGCTGCAGGTTCTAGATGTGGCCTGCATGTGTGTCAGCCAAAACCCTTTCAAGAGACCAACGATCAAGGAAGTCGTTGAATGGCTAAATAATGTGGGAGCAAACCACAGAAATGAAAACAAGGGTTTCTAGAAAATACCCTTCAACACATCTTTTGTACACAAAATATATGGATTTTAAATGCAAATTTTCCCCTCATTCCTCTTATGTAAATGAAACTTGTATTATACAATGGGTTTTAAAGTTATATAAAATGAAATTGGGTTTACTTTAGAAAACTTGTATTGTATAATTTCCTTGATATAACTTTCTTCTATCAAATAGAATTCACGGTAGTAATCTTGGTCTTGAATTGTTCCATTTTTTTTTTCAATGATGAAAGGATAACTGATTGTTGATGGTATTTTTTTGATTTCTCAGCTGCTCGCCTTCTGATTTGCAATCAAATCAAGCAAGTTCCTCTCTTGTTTCTTCCAGAGGAATCAGAGCAATTGTAAGCAACGTTTAAGGTAGTATTATTGGACTATTGTTTTCTCCTTTTCCATTGAATATTTTCAAAATTCCAGCTCTTTTTATTTTTATTTTTTTGAATTCTTAAAATTTCTTAAGCTTGAGTCAATTATAAGAATTTAAATTATAGATAGTATTATGCACTTTTTTGTAATTAGGTGAAATTTGAGAAAACAATGTTTGCGGAGAATTTTTCTGCAGGGATTCTTATTCCATGTTGTGCTTCGATTTATCCTCTGTGGTTCTTCTTTCTGTTTTCATTTTGTTGTTATTGCTTACATTATTCATTATTTGAGGCCGAGCTCTTGATTTCCCAGATGTGGTTTCTAGATAACAAAGGAGCACAGGAAAGCAATTTCAAAGTAACTCATGATGGGGTTAATTTGAGCCTCAAGCTATGCTCTGATCAAGTCTGTTGCATCTATTTATAATACATTCTGATGTGCAATACAAAATTTTCAAAACATAATCTCAGTTGTATTAGTAATTCTGCACATCCTATGTAATATAAGGACTCTTTTATCTCATATTAACCCAGAAAGATAAATGAAAGCTCCAATTTTGCTCCCATAATTTGCTTCTGCTTTCAGATTACCGCAGGATATTTCAGCAGGGCAGCAGGGTAGATGTGAAGTTGTTGAACCTAAGCTCTGAACTGCAAATTACCACAGGATATTTCAGATTTCAGAACCAATCAACATGCTGAGAGGAAGTGTTTGGTTTCTTCTTTGGCTTTTGATACCGATTGTTCTCAAACCTAGCTTTAACAATTAGAGAATACAGCAATTCTGCCTCGGCTGAAGTATCATAAGGTGCCTCCAAGATACTAGAAAATCAAGATAACATTTTCACCAAAATCAAGATAACATATACTGCAATATAGCAGCCACAGGATAAGTTCTTTTGAATAAGCAAATTATGATGGTGCTTACCTCTCAAGTAACTCCTCAAGAATAATTCTTTGTGAAGGTGTAACATAATGAATGCAACTTCTTGGGCACTGACCGACTGCAAGCTGGACTTGGTAATCTTGGCCATGTCCTATTGAAATGAATACAACTATGAGTCAACACTCAATAAACAACTAATGTACTCTCCATTGTATTCACAAGAGTTTTTTTCACTCATATGATGCCTTCCTACATTCAATGGCACAAGTTCAAACCCTAGGAAGCCAACCAACCTTGTGAACTCGCCCTTGCAGTTCCAGTTGAAGAAGAATAACTGAAGGCATTAGGGGCTGTATTTACACATGAATATGGACAACCTGCGTGCATTTTAGAATAATACAATGAGAGTTTAAATACATAGAAATGCTCTGGTGGTTTTGCACCTAGCCCTTGCACAGGATTTTGTTCCATGAACAAAAGACGGAATGATAATGTTAGTACCTTTCCCAACACAAAGAACCTCATTAACAAAGACATCCAATGCTTCGCATTCTGGATAATCAAAAGGATCTATACATTCCCTATATATCAAATACATCGCATCAATTAGCAATGTATATAAACACTGATGAAATACCGAAAATGAATCAGCTTCAGAATAAATACAAAAATAAAAATATATTAAAACAGTCGACAGCAAGTTCACCTTTCAATGATCTCTAATCTGCTATACTCGGTTAATATCTGCAAATATAATTAAAACACACAAAAGACTCAGCGGCTGTTGGGTTTCATTTTCAAAATGAAAAATGAAAACAACTACTTTTGCCTCAAAATAACTATTTTACTCCTATCGAAAACATTACCAAATACTTTTCTTCCCCTTTTCAGGTTTTTTTATTTTGTTCTTTTTTAAACTACTTTTAACAAGTACTATCAAAAGCTTTCAAAACCCTTCTCAAAAATCATTTTTGTTTCTAGAAATAGTTTTTAGAAACACTATTTTGAAAACAATTTGATTATGCCAAACATGCTGAAACAATAATAACATTTTTGTAAATAAATTCTACCTCATAAGCTTGAATTACTCGTCGAATAATCGCATCAGAATCTCTTCCATCTCTATTCACATCTGGATGGTATTGTTTCACCTTCATTTGTACCAAAATATGAACAATAACCGTAAAACAAAAATTATACACTGGAATTAATTAATTTAAGTTAAAAGGAAAAAAATATTTTTGTACTTTGGCTCGAAAAGCGGCTTTGAGCTCCGCGGCTGAGCAGCTTGGCTCGACGCCGAGAATCGCGTAAGCAGAGGAAGTTGAAAGAGGAGTGAAGCGTCCTCTCCGGTTCTCTCAGTGCAATTTACGGTGAATTTTGACGGGAAACGACGTCGGGTCGATGAATTGGAGGGAAAATTGTGACAGTTGGAATTCATAATGGTTTTATGAAATGGAAGAATTGGAAGGGGGGAACCGTGCAGACACGAACACTTCATTTCACCTCGTTTTTGAGTTCCGGTGGTTATTGTTGTTTGCTTCCTTTAACTAACTACTGGTTGCCAACGAAGCAGCGTGAAACGGTGCGTTTTGGTCCAGATGATATACTAAATTGAGTAAATTCTAATATTTCAAAAGGGGTAAAGGTAAATAAAAACTGAGTTTAAAAATGATGCTTATCGAAATTAAAATAAATAATAAAACGCCAATATAATCTTGTATTACTACGTTAGTTTACAAATAGTGTCAAAGTTAAGTTAAAAAAAAAAAAAAATGAAAAAAAGGAGATAAAAAGGGGATGTTGATCCTGACCCTTGTAAAACTAAAATTCACCATTTTCAAATAGGAGTTTGTTAGTGTAGCTATTGGCTATTACTTCAACTTGATCCAAGCAATGAAGACTAAATCTCTTATTTTGTACATAACCTTCATCAATCATGAGTCTAAGCAATCCTGCCAAAATCCCATCAATTGCATCAGCTTGTGGATGCATTTTATCATCAACAACAAAACTGTGGACTTGCTTTTCAATTTCAATCCAACTAATACCAGTTTTTTTATCCACCCCAATTTCCTTCATTCTTTTAATAGTCTTTGCTCTTTCTTTCCATCTACCTTTAGAGGAATACATGTTGGCCATCAAAATGTATGGTGCTGGGCTATCAGGTTGTGCTAAAAACAACTTGTTGGCAGCATATTTTCCTGTTTCAGAGTCGCCATGAATGCTGCAAGCACCAAGCAAGGCTTGCCAGACCAGCACATCGGGCTTCACGGGCATTCGCTCAATGAAACTTCTAGCTTCACTGAGAAGCCCTGCCCGGCCTAACATGTCAACTACACAGGCATAGTGCTCTGCCCTGGGACTAATTCTGTGAACTTCAGTCATTGATTTCAGGAATTCGATGCCCTTGTTAACTAGGCCTACATGACTACACGCATGAAGCAAAGAAAGAAACGTAACATCAGTTGGCTCGACACCTTCCAATTTCATCTCTTCATACAGCGCTAGTGCTTTAAATCCATTCCCATGACGTGCAAAAGCTGCAATCATGGAGTTCCATGAGACTGAGTTTCTTCGAGCCATTCGACTGAAAACTTTGATGGAATCCGCCAGATCTCCACACTTAGAGTACATATTGATGAGACCATTGTTGACAAAGGGATTAGAGGTGAAGTCACTTTTAATAATCAATGAGTGAATTTGCTTTCCTAGTCCCAAAGAAGTATCAACACCAAATATCCCAAGGACAGCAGAAACCATATTGGGATCAATCTCAATTCCCGCCTTCACCATTTTAACAAATAATTGCATTGCTTCTTCCTCAAAGCCATTTTGTGCAAAACCCACGAGAATTACAGTCATTGAAACAGCATCAAGCTCTTCAGCAAACTCAAAAATCCGCAAGGCTTCTTCCACACTTCCACATTTCGAGTACATGTCCATTAGTGCACTCTCAATGCACAAATCAGATTGCAACCCCAACTTCCATAAAATCCCATGAATTTGACGCCCTTCACATAATGCCCGCAAACCAGAACAGGCCATTACTGAGCTCAAATATGTCAAAGAATTCGGATTAGACAATCCCCAACGCATTTTCACAAACAATTTCAAACCCTCCTCATATAACTGACTTTGCACTAGCCCAGAAATAACAGCCGTCCAAGTAATAACATTCCTTACCCTCATCTCACCAAAAACCTTCTTCCCTGAACTACCACTCCCACATTTAAAATATGAAGTGATCAAAGCATTACCCACTGTTACTTCCTCCTCGAACCCACATAAAAACACTAAACAGTGAATCATTTTACTGACAAAACTAAGCTCTGGTCTATCACAAACCGATAAAATTGTAGTGAAACTTGCTTGATCTAACTGATAACAACCCAATTCAAGCAATCTTTTAAAGAATCCAAAACCCATGTCAAACTCTCCATTCGTCAAAAACCCAGATACCATCGTATTCCACGACACGGTATCTCTCGCGCGCATATCATCAAACAACTTAACTGCATTTGTCATTTGATCACATTTCATATAAAAGGACAAGAGGGAATTCCAAACGACAGTGGCATTAGGTACATTGTAAACATTTTGGGTGTCAAATGTCTCGAAGTTTTTGATAAATGACGCATGAAGAGAAGGACCCAGATGGAAGTGACCTTCTTTTGAACTAATAGATAAGAGGTGGCTAATGTCTACATGGTTGTCGAGCAAAAGCTTTGAAGTGTTTGACGTTGGATCTTGTATGATTTTGGTTATGAATGGAGATATGAGAGAAGAGCAAAAAGGAAAATTGGCGTTTAGTTTTTGAAAGACCCATTTGGATTTCATGCATGAAAATGAACGAGATGAATTGTTTTCGTTCGTTTATGGGAAGGCAGTACCCGGAAACCAAAGGTTTTATATTTTTATATTAAGGTTTGCCCACGTGTGAATTAGGTGTTTATCGCATCCAATACAAGTTTGGGCTATTAATAACAACTTAAGAAATTAATTTATAAATATTATAAGTAATTGCTACGAAAAATTGGTCGAAAATTAAAAAGGAAGAAGAAAATATATGCACTCTTAAATGATAAATATTGCCAATCTGTTAATTTATTTACAATTGGAAGAACAAAGTCACACATGTTCTATACCAAAGATGTTTTGTCTTAAACAAACATCAAAATACAGAGCAAAGAAAGAAGTTGAATAAATAGACAAATAACTTGAATATCCTCTCCATTTGCACTGCAGCTTTATTTCCATAATCACCGAGAACTTTTGAGTAGAACTGTTTCAGAAGCAAGACAAGGTAACTATTTGTGTAAAAATGGAACCTCAACTCTGAATGCTTTAAGATCTATTAGTAACAAATGTAGCTCTATATCTAACAACCCTGTCGAATCTGCAAGCTTGCATGCTATATAGATGCCGAAAAAGAATTCTTACCGGCTCATAGTATGGTTTGACCGACATGGTAATTCCAGCCATGAAGAGTTACTTTTGGGGTGACACCGTCCGGGACCTTGAAAGAGATCTTGATGGGCATTACCTCACCTGGTGCAAGTGAAAAATAGTTATCCGTGTAATGCACGGGAAGAATTCTTGTGTCTTCTCCTTCCTTGTGAGCTGTACTCCAGCCACGAACTGAGAAATGAAGGAAGAAAGCAACTCCAGAATCAACTCCATTCAATTCAGCTACGTTCAAACTATCAGTGTCCTTTGTGAAATGTCTGCATATTCTCCTGAATAAACCAGCTTCTTGTTTTTCCTCAGCCACGCCATTTACAGGTTCTGTTAACGCCATATTAAAATCACCATCAACAGGTACAGTTGTGAAATTATTCTTGTATGTCAAACTCTTAGGGTCCTGCTTCTTAGATCTGTTGTGCACTTGCATCTCAACTTCATAAGTAGACCCTTTGATAAAAATCTGTGATGCTAACTTGAGGGGGATATTCTTCTTCCTGTATGGCTCCAACAGCTTGTAATCTCCACCAGGTAGATGCAACCAATAAAAATTCCTGGATATAATGCCATAATCTGACATTTTGTAAAGTTTGAGAAGAAGAAAGTAGACTGGCTTTGGGTTTTTGGACTTTGGATACTTCATCTCTGCAATGGGCACAACTTTCTTTGGCGGCACGGAAAGCTTCTCAGTAACTTTGTAGTATGGGCATGCTCCATCCAGATCCCAAACTGATGCTTCTATAGCTACATCAGAGAGTTCGTGTGACGTAGTGTTAACTACCTGCCAAAAAAGGAAACTGTTGGCTTTAGTCTGTTAAAAAGAAAAAGGCAGGTTTCGGCTTTAGAGAGACATTCTGGCTGCAGACAAGGGTTGTAAGGATATGAATGATCAAACGTTGATCATTTGATAAACATTTTGTGCTGAGCAAATGAAGAGTTCGGTTTATACAATTCAGCTCATTCACTTTTAACTTTTAATTCTGTAGTCTACTTACTTCTATGAAATACGAAGCCAGATTCAGCTGGACGTGAACTGGTTCTGCAGCACATCGACAGCCATAGAATCCTGCTGTTTGGTCGAGAAGATGATCATAAAACTGACCTCTGAGACCTGTCCATGGATTCTGATTCTTCCAAATCAGGACACCAGTGTATTTGCTCCACATTCGGGAACTCCAGCCCTCCAACAGAGCCCTATACTGAATGTAGTTAACAAGTTGAGCCTGCAAACGTTGTTCCAGAAAAGTAAATAAGGCTAAGAGTTTGGTAAAAGCAGCCTAACCAATTTAAAAGAAGATATTGAAATTACCTTCAAACAAAAATCATCAAGATCTTTTGGGATCCCATAAAGTAGGATCTGATTATGAACCTTCCCTGGTTTCGAATAAGCAATATACTTATGGTATTTCCAAATAGGGTTTGGAACTTCTTCTATGTAACCATCAGAGCCCTTTTTAAACACCGGAATTTTCCATCCTTCTGGAGGCATGGTTGCTCTGATAGTAGCTGCAACTGGCATTCCCACTGAGCCAACCTCAGGATTGAATCCATATTGGTAAAAACTATCCTTAAAGAAGTCTTCAGGATATTGGATTTCATATGGACCATCAGTGAAGTTCCCCTGTCCATCTGCAAAGCCATCCCACATGGATCCCTGTATATAAATGCGTGTACCATCAAGATATTGGCTAGGATCCTGAACCGACAGAGACAAATCTTCTGTAAACTTTCCAGTTTCATTTGAATTCTTAAAATAAGGATGGAGCTTCAAGTCATTCTTCAAAGCATTATTGATGTCCTCTGGTGGAACTTGTTCATTTCCACCAACCCAAAGAGCGAGACTTGGATGGTTTCTTAGAAGCTTCACAGTATCTCTTGCACACAGCATAAATAGGTCATGGTCCAGGGGACCATCTGGGTTCGATACTGGCACACCCTTCCGTCAACATCTCCCGTAATCCAAAACTCTTGCCAGACCTACAGAAATCTAGTCATATATTTGGATCTAATTCTGCTGTAGCTATTTAATTTCCCCTGAACATATCCTTTCCACCAAATAACAAACCCCCCCCCCACCCATAAAAAAGAAAAAAGGTGGGAGCATAATGCACAGACGGATAGAGAGAGAGAAAGAGAAGCAAAATTTACCAGCAAACCATAAATATCACAATAATGATAAAACTCAGGCCGCTCAGCCAGGCCGCCACCCCAACAGCGGATCATGTTCATATTCATATCTGCATGAAACTTTATGTCTGTTTGGTAACGCTTTTTCGAGAGCCGCAGTAGCCCATCTGACACAATCCAATTACCACCACGAATAAAAATAGGCTGCCCATTGACCTTGAACAACCTGTCAAGTAGAGATGTGTATGTAGGTTGCAACACAATGCTAGAATTGATAGGTAAACAAAGAAATAAATTCATTACTAGGATTGGTATATGAACTATACCTTCCACCAGTGGCATTATCAATGTGGCTCTCAATTTTGCGGAATCCAAATAGATGGCTCCATAAATCAGATTCTCCATATCCCTTTACATCAACACTAATACGGACAGTGTATAGAGATTGCTTTCCCATGCCATTTGGCCACCATAAATTGGGTTTGTAGAAAAAGAGCTGCAATTTCACAATGTTAGCACATGAACAGGTGCAATTGATGCCAGAACCAAGCAATTGCAACTTATTTCAATCTAGGATAATTGGGAGCTCTAAATAATAGAGCATTCATTTATCATGAATATTCAAATTTCTTTCACAAAACTGTATTCCATATATTACAAAGACAGACATGTAGTTTTGTCTTTTGATATCCAGACAGGAAAATTTTGCTGCAGGAGTACAATTAAAATATGCTACAACTATTCAACAACAACAGAAGACTACATTTGAGACACAAACATACTATTCTGCTCCCTAAGATCAACAAAATCACAAGCTACTACTGACCTGAGGAAATGTATACTGTACATGTGCTCCTGGAGAGATTGATAAATGTTGAGTCTGAAAATGCTCCACTAGACAAACACCTCCCTCAAGTTCAGTAGTCACTTGGATACTTAGAGAACACTCAGCAACCCAGGTGCTTCTGTTTTGCAACTCAGTTGTAGCATGCAGATATACCCTCGTGTAATTGTCAAAAAATGATGAAACCAAGTGAGGAACAATTATTTTCACAGGCTGCAGGCATCATTGAACAAAACAGAAGATCATTATTCTATTCAAAGAATGGAAGCATAATCAGTGTTTGGAAGCTTCAATTTGAAAGAATTACTTGACAAAATGATGAAACCAAGTGGGGATCAATTATTTTCACAGGCTGCAGCATCATTGAACAAAATTGAAGATCATTATTCTATTTAAAGGGATTGATAACTACAATTCAAAAGAATTACTTGACAAAACGAACAAATTGCTCAGACAATACAGAAGCCTGAAAAAATATAATAATATTCTTCACAAACATACACTGATAAGTCATAGCTATTTGTTTCTGTCCATTAGTTTCAGTTAAATCACTTAGTTCGGAATCTTTAGCCATAAATAATTTAATTTTGATAAAACCAACAACTTTTCATCTCACAAGACCACATAAGGTAAGAAGGTCCACTGAAAAAAAGAAAAAAAAGAAAAAAGGTGACATGCAAAAAGATTAATGCACAGAAATCAGCAAAAGACCCCTATCAATCTGTTAGCAATAACAAAGAAATGAACTCAATTATCATGTCTAAAACTCACCCCAGTGACTGAAATTGACACTTCATCCCATATGCCAGTGTTCCGATCCCTGAGATAATTCAACAATGAAATACATTAGGCATCAAAAATTATTTTGGTTCAATGTGAATGTTTAAAGGAGATTCTTGAAAAGAATGAAAAATTGCATCGCCACCTGTTAAAATAAAAGAAACGAGAAACAACAAACATCAAATTATAAACCAAGTAAACCAGTTACCTTATAGGTGCTATCCAATCCCAGCCCTCTACATATTGTGCGGCTACATCTTTTCCAATCTAACAGGCAACCAAATGATGTGCAGTTTGCAAGTTATAATAGACTCCGATGCATCAGCCAAGTTATGAGAGATCCAAATGACTTGGTGAGATTTGTGAGAAAGCTACCTCATGATCACCACCTTGTCCCGCCCTCAGGAGGAATTGTTCCAGGATGATCCGGAGGATGAACTAGAACAGCCAGTAAGTTTTGACCTTCAGGATGAAGAATATCAGTAACATCAAGGGAATGTCTTGAAACATTCCTTTCTGGAGGACCCTTTTTGGCCATTCAAGTAAACATCGGCAGAGTAGTTGATTGCGCGGAAATTCAGATCCAAGTGCTGATTCCCTGACTGAAAAATGTTAAGTTATTAGAAACACAGTTAGCCCCAAAGGAAAAAAATGAAAAACCTGATATTCAGAAAGTGTCATTCCATTCATCACATACCAGCTTACACTGAAAGGTTGTAAAAACCAGAATGTGTAGTATTCCCTCCCGGAATCAGCTATGTCTAAGATCGCCTCATTCTCCAACCCATAAAAAGGATCAGGCACGACTTTGTTCTTCACCAGGGTTGCCAAAACCCTATCGATTAAATCACCATTACCCCAAAACTTCAGAAATATTACAAGCTCACGAAATTTAGCCACAGGTTTAGTGATGTGAACTACTTTAATTGCCAAAAAAAAAAAAAAAGTAAAGTACCTGAATTATTTCTCTTAATACATTTATATCAGTCATTACAATCATCATCACCACAAGAACACTCAAATTTACTAAAATTCTAAAAATGTATATCAAAGTCCTGTGATAAAGTCTTCAATTGAAGCGAAATTTCTACTTTATAATTTGAACAATGCTAACAAGGATTTTAAAGAAGTAGCTAAACAAGCACACTGAATCATGAGGTAAGTGCCAAAACGACATCGTAGAGATAACAAAGTGAATCTAACGGAGAATGTGATTAGTATATATTACGTTCCGGGTACTACAGCCTCCATCCAGGGCTTGGTGGGCCCAGTCGGAGGGTGAGACGTGGTGAGCTGGGTCCCACTGTGTCGAACCTCCGTGGATCTCGCGGCGAGCCATCCCGAGTCAAGCTTCGTCTTCCCTATTGACGCCGATAACGTTGCCATGTCGACTCGAACTTACTGAGTTCCCAGTTTCAAAAATGATAAAAGTGATTGCGAGCGTTAAGTGAGTGTTAAGCCTTTTATGAAGTGAGAGTTAAGGCTTATGTCTAGTGAGTCATTGAGTGCCAAGGAAACAGAGGCGAGTGAAGGACAGGGCGAGACAATTAATGGCCGCGTGGCTTCTGTCTGTTTGTCTGTCACGCAGATATGTCAGCTGTGGCTGAGGGAATCTTGCTATTGTTAGATTTTGAGTCAATTTTACCGCGTTCGAAATGGAATTTTCCTTCAAACGGTGTCGGCTTAGGTGAGGTTATGCTAAGTTGGCGGTTGAAGCAAAGTTAAAAAAATTAACGGAAATGCATTTTTTTCAGGTTAAGATAAAGATCTTAAATTATTCTCCACATCTAATGTTAGGAATTAGGATAAGAAGCATTTCATAGAAATTTTATCCTTATCTTTTCAGATGTACTCGCACCCTTAACCTTTCAATAAAATTACAATAATAGTTTTTGGGCTTTTTATTATTATGATTTTGGTTTAAAAAAAAAAGTTACGACATTTATAATTCAATTAATTTCCTATTTATAATCATGAAGTGTTGTGATGATTCAATTAAAATTCAGGATTTACGAGGTAATAAACATTGAAATAAATGAAGGAAAATAGGTAAGCTGTAAATATCATATTGGGCAAAATCTGACTACGATGCATCAGTGATTCAGTGTTTGGAAAAAAATAAAAGACAATAAATTTGATTTCGATGAAGAAGAAAAATGCCATCTATAAAAAGCTAGGTTGATAAAAAAAGGTCATGAACCTACCAAACCGTTTCACAATAGAATAGAATAGAAAGTGACTGGTCTCTAGAGATGACCAGGCGACCGTTATGGTCCCTACGTCCTATCATCCCGTGCCGTGCGGTCTAAGCTCAGTCAAATCGAAACGGCTCATAACTCATAAGCACGACTTCATGGGCTTTGTCGTGCCCAAAAAAGGCCCGCGAGCTGGGCCTGTTGCCCTGGTCAATTTTTTTTTATTTTATTATTTTTTATAATACCCTTTAGTCAAGAAAGAACTTGTGTGAGGGTATTCCACCACCGCACTGCTAAGATGATGGGACGGTTCAGTGTTACTCTGTCATGTAACAGAGTTACGTGTCAGTAAAGGAGCACCAATAGAGGATCAACATTGGATTCATCAAAATTATTATTAACAAAGTTGGTGTATCTCTCGTATCCACCACTCTACCCGCTCCACTGCTTGGCAAATCTTTTCACTAAAGTAATGGATGTTCTTATATTTTTTTTTTTCTTTTTGGTCAATTGGTTTTATAAATAACATTAAAAAATTTTATTAACAAGGGACAAATAAATAATATTATTATTTAATCGTAGCTATTATTACTTATTTACTTTTTCTCATTAACATAAATTATAATTAAAAAGGTAATTTTCACTTTGGTTTGGGGCTCTTTCAACTAGATAGAATATATAAGGATATTTTTATTTTGTACACTTACCGTTAGTATAAAGTTTAATATATGAAGGTAAGTAAGTAATTTTACGTTAAACTGATTAAATATGAAAACTTGTTTTGAATTTTTGTACTTTGAAATCTGGAACATGTTAGAAATATTTTAATACCCAATGGGTAATAATAGAAAAATGTTAATTGTTTTAAAATTTTGTACTTTGAAATTTGGAGCATGTCAGAAACATTTTAATATCCAATGGGTAATAATAGAAGAATGACAATGCACAACGGTTATTAGACTAAAACAAAAACAATGGTTTTATTTTTAATTTTAACATATCGATCTCGTAATTTCAACTCATCATTACAGTTCATAACAAATGCATTGAGGAAATTTGTTGCTATGAAGAATAAAATGACGGCAAAGCAACCGGATTCGATGACAATGTGAACTAATGTAAGAGATCAAACATATTCGACGGCTGTTATCGAATATCGATGACGGCCAATAACCCATCCACTCTGAAAGGAGTCTGGTCCTACGTTACTCAAACTTTAAAGTAACTATTGATTTTTTTCCTCTTTTTATAATGTTAAGATGAGTTTAAAGTAAAGCTAAAGCTGTATAATATTGCTATTTGGGTTTGCAGAGTTCGTGCATTTTTTTTTCTTCAAATCATGAAAATACATGTCAATAAATGATGTTTTAGTTAGCTATTGTTTTGGTGGACAATTATTTTGGAGGGTGATTGCTACTGTGACATTTTTTTTTTTGCATAACTGTGTTGAGATGAATTATTTTCATTTTTCTATAACTTATGAATACTTATGACATACATAGTTATTTGGTTGGTTAATACTCTATTGAAAAATGATATTTGAGTCAACAGTTAGAGCAATAACATGAAAATGAAAATTGCTTGGGTTAATTTAAACTTATAAAATATGAACTAGATATTTTTTTTTTGTTTTTGTTTTTAGAAATTGTTCAGCATGTAAAGTGCTAAGTATAATAATGTTGGTATGTGTCTGGAATTGGGAGTACGATCTATGTTTTCACTGCTGTTAATAATCTAAAATTGATGCTAAAATTGTCTTTAAAATTGATTTTTGCACTGACTTTGTAAATGATAGTGTTGCTCTGGTTTTGTGAGTGAGTGGTCAGTATGTAGAGTGCTGAACTTGATAATATTGGTTTTTACTGCAAGGCCGAGATTAAGCTTCATTTTATATACTCAATAAAGTAAAACTATTGCTCTGATTTTGAAACATTTTTGAAGATGATTTTGAAGATGTCAGGGTTTTTTAATGCTTGACAATAGTTAACTGCTATTTATAAATGATGTTAGTTGTTGTTAGGTTGACTGAATAATAATTATAGATGATATGTTTAAGGTTTGAGCTGGATATTGAGCTTGTGGCTATTATTTAAGTAGTTGTGAATATTAATTACACAATAAATATGTGTCTTATATTTTACTTTCGTTTAATGACTATGTTTATCATTTCACAGCCTTATTTATATGGATATAGAGGTAGTCGTGGATGGATAAACATATAAAGTAGGCTCAATAATGCCAGAATGATACGGTCTTAAGAGACTCTAGGAAGATATCAAGGATGTCTACTTTGACAACCCAATTAGAGAAGCTGAAGATGTAAAGCTTAAAGTCATGCTGTCATGGGAAATAAATGAAGTTAGTTTGAAAGGGGACTCAGATTGTCAAGCTGCTTTCAATAAGATGAGAGATAAACCATATCATTGGACAAATTTTATTGTAACCACTGAATTGAACAAAGCCAACAATACAAGTAAACAGTCAAATGAAGCTAATGCTAAACAAACTATATCCCCTGAAGAGTAACTTTTTGTACATCTAGATGATCAATCTGAGTGGTTGGATTTTAGAGAAATAAATGAGCCTGTAATGGTAGGTGGTGATGTTACTGTCTTAGATGCTGGACAATATGAAGATGAAGCTAATGTGGGATCAAATGAGGGTGACTTTAATACTGAAAAGTATGTTGATGGTGTATGGGATGCTGGATTAGATTACTATGAGTCAGCAAATGATAGTTGGAGCTGAATCAGATTGTAATGCTAGTGATGGTGTCATGGTAGCTTATAACAGATATAAACAAAACTCAGGAGGCTTCATATTCAATACGGATGGAAGCAAAATCATCCTAAAGCCTGGTCATCTTTGTAAAGACATTGATGAGTTTAGGACAGTTGTCAAAGCATTTGCAATTCAAAACGGTTCAGGCTTCAAAGGGTTAAGAATGAGAAAGTGAGGATCACATTGAAGTGTGCTGCTTCAGGTTGTTCATAGAGGATACATGCAAGCCCTAATTGGAATAAAAGACATTTTCAAGTGAAGACTTACTATTGTAAGCACACATGTGAGAGAAATAATGACAACCATGAAGCTAACTTCACTTGGATTGCTATAGCATTTCTCCATTTAGTCAAAGCAAATAATCAAGTTACTATCGATGTCATAGCTGCTAAATTGTTCAAGCAATGTAAGATTACATGTTGTAATACACGACTGTACAGAGCAAAGAACAAGGCATTGGAGTTGTTGGGGCAGGACCACAAGGCAAGTTACTCGAAACTATTCAGATATATGCATGCAATATTAGATTTTAATCCTGGTTTAACTATTAATTTATATAGAAATCACTTAGGTGATGGTCAACAGTCACATTTTACGAGGTTTTTTGTTATGTTTGATGCTAATAAGAGAGGGTTTTTTGAGGGATGTAGACAATTGATAGGAGTTGAAGGCTGCCATCTTAAGGGCTTATACAAGGGTGTATTGTTGACTACTGTTAGCATTGATGCTAATTATGGCATCTATCCACTTGTTTTGTGTGTTGTAGAAAGTGAAAACACGGACTCTTGGGTGTATTTCATGGAGAGTTTGTATGAATAAATATGATGTAATAGGGGAGAAAGTTTATGTTTTATGAGTGATAGACAAAAGGGTATTTTAAAGGCATTAGACATTGTATTTCCTGCTTCTCTCAAAAAATATTGTTGTAGACATATTTATGCCAATTTCAAGGACAAATTTCTTAGTCTTTTGTTGAAGTTTTCATTTTGAAAGCATGTATAGCATCCAATTCATTTGAATTCCATAAACATATGTCGAGTTGTATAGCATTAGCTCACTACACACCATCGGCTTATGCAAATTCGGTGGCTATTGAGCTAAATACATGTTCCCTACTCACACAAAGTGTTCTCATGTCACTAATAACATGATCGAATCATTTAGTAATTAGATTAACGACTTGAGAGGGATGCCAATTGTTAAAATGCTTGAGGAAATAAGAAGAAAAGTCATGGTTTTGATTCAAAGAGGGATCGATGAGCAACTACTTGCAAGATGAGCTGCCACCATTGGTTAGGAGGAGAATAGTTGATGGGAGGGAAGAATCTAGGTTATTATTTGTCATATTTGGTCATAACGACACGTTTGAAGTTATGAAGGATGCTTCTAGTAGAAATATTGTTAATTTGAGGAAAACATTATGATTGCGATGAGTGGGACTTATCCGGTTTGCCTTATCCTCATGCTTTGTGTTGCATTGATACCATGAGGTATAATGTTAGTGAATATGTGCATCATTTACTAAAAAAAGAAGCTTTTAAGAATACTTACAAGCATCAATTATATCTAGTTCCTGATAAAAGTAATTGGCTTCTCCTTCTATATGACAACATGTTTCCACCTATTATTTTAAAGGCTCTTGGAAGACCACAAACTAAGAAAATGAGAGAGGCTGGTAAGACAAAGACTTTTCAAAGAAGTTCTAGTCTTAAATGCTCAAATTGTGATGAGTGGGGACACAATGTTAGGACTTGTAAGGCTGTTAAGGGATCTAAAACAGTAAAAAAATTGGATCAGACAGCAAGCTAGGTTATATATTTTAACTTTTATGGTATTTTTAATGGTTAAACAATATGTGGTATTTACAGTATATTGTAATATAACTAATACAATTTAAATGCTTTTATTGTAAGATATGAGACAAACATCAAGCAATAATTATGAAAGAAGTCATAGTTCAGGCTCCAAGAAACATAAAAGCCATAACTCAAGTGCCAACAAAAACAAGATTCATATTCTAGGCAGTAAGTCTACTGAACCACATCCATCTGCTCATACTGTCTACCATAATGGTTTGGCTTTTAAATTTACTAAGTTATATGTATAGACCTTATGTCAGTTGATTGTTATTCTTATATATTTCAGTTAAAACTAACAAAAATAAAAATATTACTGTTATATAGGGCAATCTGGCTAGCTGTAATCAGAATATATATATATATAGTAACAGATGATCAATATGACAACATATGAATGGAAATGAGCAATGACAACCTAGGCCTAATTAATCTCATAATACTATTTTTTGGAGGGATTAGATGATACGACACCTTTGACCTGTAAGCATTGCACTAAAGATGGTATATCGTCTTTCTTTCGTTACTAAAAATATGAGTTTTTTTTTTGTATATTTTGTATAGGGTGAGATACTACCAAACTTACTAGCTTGATAGAGCTATTGTTGCTTTACTCAATGTTAATCTTGGTAAAGTATTCATATTTTGTTACTAGTATATGTAGGTATGTGTTGATGTTACAGGCTGAATGTACAACTTGGTTGCACTGTTTGAACAACTTGCTGCTGGAATGGAAATTTATTTATGATGTTGTGATTGTGTTTAGTTGTATTTTTTCTAATTTCTTTTACTTTGTTCTGGTGACTGATGCAATAGCATTTAGTTGCTTTTTTTTTTTTGGCAATTTGCTCTTAGTTATAAATTGGTTATACAACCTACATATATTAGATTATATTGTGTTTGTGTTTAATTGTATTTGTTCTGATTTCTTCTGCTTTGTTTTGGTGACTGATGCAATAGCATTTAGTTGCTTTTTTTTTTTGGCAATTTGCTCTTAGTTATAAATTGTTTATACAGCTTACATAAAATTTCTAATATTTATTATGCTTTTAATTGAAGTACAAATTGCTTGACCTAAAATGATTATATACAGCTGTGATGTATTAGAAATTTTATGCTATTAAATTTAAATTATTGATATGTTTGATATGATATATTATGATTAGGATTGCAAGTTTTCTAAGGTTATTATATGTAGTTTTATGTACTGAAATTATTCATATAATGCATTTGGATTAAGAAATTTAAAAATGTTGTTTACTTTGAACTAATTATAGACAGTTATGATGTATTAGAGGTAATAGATGAGGATCAATCATTATGTCACATGTTTAGGTTGCTAATTAAGTTTGCTAGGCATAAAACAAAACTTTAGGAATAATATAGAACTTGATTAGATTCATAATACAATAGGTCTAAAAGGTTGACATTAGATACATCATACGAGTAGAATAGGAAAAATACCACGGTTAGGATCATAAATAACTTAGCGATGGTAGTACCCTTAACTAGGCATGGCGAGTTCCTTAGCATATTTTTCAGCTCTTTCACCTCATATCTAAGTGCATTTAATAGCTCGTGATCCACAACTGTTGCCACACCACCTTCAAAAATAGCACCATTGTTAAAGTAAGTCCTATCTAGTATCCACCACTTAAAATATCCACATCATTTCTTCTTTGCGCATCGATAATACAGCATGTGTGGGTTGTCATCAGATTCGGAAATCCTCAAATCAGCTCTCATCTAACATTTGCATATCCTATTTGAATATTTAATGAGCTTGCTATTTAGACAATTCCTCCAAGATGGTCGATAACATGTATTTGATCCTGCTGAAGTCTTTGAGCTACGAGAATCCATGAAATTTCAACTATTTATACGAGTATCTTATAAGGTGAATGCTTGTTAATTCAGAGTAGAGATTAAGATAGATAATGAATGAGAATGCTGAGGTAAATTTACTTATTTTCAACTATGCTTCTCAACTCAGATTTGTGATGAAAATGCACACTAATTTACAAATTGAAATGTTACTTAACTGAGTTATGTAGCTCAACTACATTTGTGCTCAAACCGACCAAAAATGCTTCTTCAGATTATTGTAAACAAGTTGTACTCCTCAGCTTTTTTTTTTTTTTAGTGCTGAAATTCAACAGAAAATTGCAACAAATATT
>CM046812.1:2613817-2761736 GCA_025617385.1 Murraya koenigii
TTGAATTTCAGCACTAAAAAAAAAAAAAAAGCTGAGGAGTACAACTTGTTTACAATAATCTGAAGAAGCATTTTTGGTCGGCTTTGAGCACAAATGTAGTCGAGCTACATAACTCGCTTAAGTAACATTTCAATTTGTAAATTAGTGTGCATTTTCATCACAAATCTGAGTTGAGAAGCATAGTTGAAAATAAGTAAATTTACCTCAAGCATTCTCATTCATTATCTATCTTAATCTCTACTCTGAATTAACAAGCATTCACCTTATAAGATACTGTATAAATAGTTAAAATTTCATGGATTCTCAGAGCTCAAAGACTTCAGGCAGATCAAATACATGTTATCAGCCATCTTGGAGGAATTGTCTAAATAGCAAGCTCATTAAATATTCAAATAGGATATGCAAATGTTAGATGAGAGCTGATTTGAGGATTTCTGAATCTGATGACAACCCACACATGCTGTATTATCGATGCACAAAGAAGAAAGGATGTAGATATTTTAAGTGGTGGATACTAGATAGGAATTACTTTAACAATGGTGCTATTTTTGAAGGTGGTGTGGCAACAGTTGTGGATCACAAGCTATTAAATGCACTTAGATATGAGGTGAAAGAGCTGAAAAATATGCTAAGGAACTCGCCATGCCTAGTTAAGGGTACTACCATCGCTAAGTTATTTATGATCCTAACTCGTGGTATTTTTCCTATTCTACCTGTATGATGTATCTAATGTCAACCTTTTAGACCTATTGTATTATGAATCTAATCAAGTTCTATATTATTCCTAAAGTTTTGTTTTATGCCTAGCAAACTTAATTAGCAACCTAAACATGTGACATAATGATTGATCCTCATCTATTACCTCTAATACATCATAACCGCTTCATAATTAGTTCAAAGTAAACAACATTTTTAAATTTCTTAATCCAAATGCATTATATGAATAATTTCAAGTACATAAAACTACATATAATAACCTTAGAAAACTTGCAATCCTAATCATAATATATCATATCAAACATATCAATAATTTAAATTTAATAGCATAAAATTTCTAATACATCACAAACTAGATATAATCATTTTAGGTCAAGCAATTTGTACTTCAATTAAAAGCATAATAAATATTAGAAATTTTATGTAAGTCAGTATAAACAATTTATAACTAAGAGCAAATTGCCAAAAAAAAGCAACTAAATGCTACTCGCATCACCACCAAAACAAAGCGTAAGAAATCGTAACAAATACAATTAAACACAAACACAATATAATCTAATATATGTAGGTTGTATAACCAATTTATAACTAAGAGCAAATTGCCAAAAAAAAGCAACTAAATGCTATTGCATCACCACCGTAACAAAGTAAAAGAAATTAGAAAAATACAACTAAACACAATCACAACATCATAAATAAATTTCCATTCCAAAGAAGAAGTTGTTCAAACAAAGGCAACCAAGTTGTACATTCAACCTGTAACATCAACACATACCTACATATACTAGTAACAAAATATGAATACTTTACCAAGATTAACATTGAGTAAAGCAACAATAGCTCTATCAAGCTAGTAAGTTTGGTAGTATCTCACCCTATACAAAATATACAAAAAAAAAACTCATATTTTTAGTAACGAAAGAAAGACGATATACCATCTTTAGTGCAATGCTTACGAGTCAAAGGTGTCGTATCATCTAATCCCTCCAAAAATAGTATTATGAGATTAATTAGGCCTAGGTTGTCATTGCTCATTTCCATTCATATGTTGTCATATTGATCATCGTTACTATATATATATATATTCTGATTACAGCTAGCCAGATTGCCCTATATAACAGTAATATTTTTATTTTTTTTAGTTTTAACTGAAATATATAAGAATAACAATCAACTGACGTAAGGTCTATACATATAACTTAGTAAATTTAAAAGCCAAACCATTATGGTAGACAAGATGAGCAGATGGATGTGGTTCAAGAGACTTACCGCCTAGAATATGAATCTTGTTTTTGTTGGCACTTGAGTTATGGCTTTTATGTTTCTTGAGCCCGAACTATGACTTCTTTCATAATTATTGCTTGATGTTTGTCTCATATCTTACAATAAAAGCATTTAAATTGTATTAGTTATATTACAATATATCGTAAATACCACATATTGTTTAACCATTAAAAATACCATAAAAGTTAAAATATATAACCTAGCTTGTCAGTCCGATCCAATTTTTATCTGCTTTAGATCCCTTAACATGCTTTACAAGTCCTAACATCAGTGTCCCCACTCATCACAATTTGAGCATTTAAGACTAGAACTTCTTTGAAAAGTCTTTGTCTTACCAGCCTCTCTCATTTTCTTAGTTTGTGGTCTTCCAAGAGCCTTTAAAATAATAGGTGGAAACATGTTGTCATATAGAAGGAGAAGCCAATTACTTTTATCAGGAACTAGATATAATTGATGCTTGTAAGTATTCTTAAAAGCTTCTTTTTTTAGTAAATGATGCACATATTCACTAACATTATACCTCATGGTATCAATGCAACACAAAGCATGAGGATAAGGCAAACCAGATAAGTCCCACTCATCGCAATCATAATGTTTTCCCCTCAAATTAACAATATTTCTACTAGAAGCATCCTTCATAACTTCAAACGTGTCGTTATGACCAAATATGACAAATAATAACCTAGATTCTTCCCTCCCATCAACTATTCTCCTCCTAACCAATGGTGGCAGCTCATCTTGCAGTAGTTGCCTACTGATCCCTCTTTTGAATCAAAACCATGACTTTTCTTCTTATTTCCTCAAGCATTTTAACAATTGGCATCCCTCTGAAGCTGTTAATCTAATTACTGAATGATTCGATCATGTTATTAGTGACATGAGAACACTTTGTGTGAGTAGGGAACATGTATTTAGCTCAATAGCCACCGGAATTTGCATAAGCCAGTGGTGTGTAGCGGAGCTAATGCTATACAACTCTGACATATGTTTATAGAATTCAAATGAATTGGATGCTATACATGCTTTCAAAATGAAAACTTCAACAAAAGACTAAGAAATTTGTCCTTGAAATTGGCATAAATATGTCTACAACAATATTTTTTAGTAGAAGCGGAAATACAATGTCTAATGCCTTTAAAATACCCTTTTGTCTATCACTCATAAAACATAAACTTTCTCCCTATTACATCCTATTTATTCATACAAACTCTCCATGAAATACACCCAAGAGTCCGTGTTTTCATTTTCTACAACACACAAAACAAGTGGATAGATGCCATAATTAGCATCAATGCTAACAATGAGTCAACAATACACCCTTGTATAAGCCCTTAAGATGGCAGACCTTCAACTCCTATCAATTGTCTACATCCCTCAAAAACCCTCTCTTATTAGCATCAAACATAACAAAAACCTCGTAAAATGTGATCATTGACCATCACCTAAGTGATTTCTATATAAATTAATAGTTAAACCGAGATTAAAATCTAATATTGCATGCATATATCCGAACAGTTTCGAGTAACTTGCCTTGTGGTCCCGCCTCAACAACTCCAATGCCTTGTTCTTTGCTCATACGATACGTGTATTACAACATGTAATCTTACATTGCTTGAACAATTTAGCAACTATGACATCGATAGTAACTTGATTATTTTCTTTGACTAAATGGAGAAATGCTATAGCAATCCAAGTGAAGTTAGCTTCATGGTTGTCATTATTTCTCTCACATGTGTGCTTACAATAGTAAGTCTTCACTTGAAAATGTCTTTTATTCCAATTAGGGCTTGCATGTATCCTCTATGAACAACCTCGTAGCAAGACACTTCAATGTGATCCTCGCTTTCTCATTCTTAACCCTTTGAAGCCTGAACCGTTTTGAATTGCAAATGCTTTGACAACTGTCCTAAACTCATCAATGTCTTTACAAAGATGACCAGGCTTTAGGATGATTTTGCTTCCATCCGTATTGAATATGAAGCCTCCTGAGTTTTGTTTATATCTGTTATAAGCTACCATGACACCATCACTAGCATTACAATCTGATTCAGCTCCACTATCATTTGCTGACTCATAGTAATCTAATCCAGCTTCCCATACACCATCAACATAATTTTCAGTATTAAAGTCACCCTCATTTGATCCCACATCAGCTTCATTTTCATATTGTCCAGCATCTAAGACAAGTAACATCACCACCTAGCATTACAGGCTCATTTATTTCTCTAAAATCCAACCACTCAGATTGATCATCTAGATGTACAAAAAGTTACTCTTCAGGGGATATAGTTTGTTTAGCATTAGCTTCATTTGACTGTTTACTTGTATTGTTGGCTTTGTTCAATTCAGTGGTTACAATAAAATTTGTCCAATGATATGGTTTATGTCTCATCTTATTGAAAGCAGCTTGAAAATCTGAGTCCCCTTTCAAACTAACTTCATTTATTTCCTATGACAGCATGACTTTGAGCTTTACATCTTCAGCTTCTCTAATTGGGTTGTCAAAGTAGACATCCTTGATATCTTCCTAGAGTCTCTTAAGACTGTATCATTCTGGCATTATTGAGCCTACTTTATATGTTTATCCATCCACGACTACCTCTATATCCATATAAATAAGGCTGTGAAATGATAAACATAGTCATTAAACGAAAGTAAAATATAAGACACATATTTATTGTGTAATTAATATTCACAACTACTTAAATAATAGCCACAAGCTCAATATCCAGCTCAAACCTTAAACATATCATCTATAATTATTATTCAGTCAACCTAACAACAACTAACATCATTTATAAATAGCAGTTAACTATTGTCAAGCATTAAAAAAACCCTGACATCTTCAAAATCATCTTCAAAAATGTTTCAAAATCAGAGCAATAGTTTTACTTTATTGAGTATATAAAAATGAAGCTTAATCTCGGCCTTGCAGTAAAAAACCAATATTATCAAGTTCAGCACTCTACATACTGACCACTCACTCACAAAACCAGAGCAACACTATCATTTACAAAGTCAGTGCAAAAATCAATTTTAAAGACAATTTTAGCATCAATTTTAGATTATTAACAGCAGTGAAAACATAGATCGTACTCCCAATTCCAGACACATACCAACATTATTATACTTAGCACTTTACATGCTGAACAATTTCTAAAAAACAAAAACAAAAAAAAAAAATATCTAGTTCATATTTTATAAGTTTAAATTAACCCAAGCAATTTTCATTTTCATGTTATTGCTCTAACTGTTGACTCAAATATCATTTTTCAATAGAGTATTAACCAACCAAATAACTATGTATGTCATAAGTATTCATAAGTTATAGAAAAAATGAAAATAATTCATCTCAACACAGTTATGCAAAAAAAAAAAATGTCACAGTAGCAATCACCCTCCAAAATAATTGTCCACCAAAACAATAGCTAACTAAAACATCATTTATTGACATGTATTTTCATGATTTGAAGAAAAAAAAATGCACGAACTCTGCAAACCCAAATAGCAATATTATACAGCTTTAGCTTTACTTTAAACTCATCTTAACATTATAAAAAGAGGAAAAAAATCAATAGTTACTTTAAAGTTTGAGTTACGTAGGACCAGACTCCTTTCAGAGTGGATGGGTTATTGGCCGTCGTCGATATTCGGTAACAGCCGTCGAATATGTTTGATCTCATACATTAGTTCACATTGTCATCGAATCTGGTTGCTTTGCCGTCATTTTATTCTTCATAGCAACAAATTTCCTCAATGCATTTGTTATGAACTGTAATGATGAGTTGAAATTACGAAATCGATATGTTAAAATTAAAAATAAAACAATTGTTTTTGTTTTAGTCTAATAACCGTTGTGCATTGTCATTCTTCTATTATTACCCATTGGATATTAAAATGTTTCTGACATGCTCCAAATATCAAAGTACAAAATTTTAAAACAATTAACATTTTTCTATTATTACCCATTGAGTATTAAAATATTTCTAACATGTTCCATATTTCAAAGTACAAAAATTCAAAACAAGTTTTCATATTTAATCAGTTTAACGTAAAATTACTTACTTACCTTCATATACTAAACTTTATACTAACGGTAGGGGTACAAAATAAAAATATCCATATATATTCTATCTAGTTGAAAGAACCCCAAACCTCATAGATGAAAGTGAAAATTACCCTTTCAATTATAATTTATGTTAATGAGAAAAAGTAAATAAATAATAATAGCTACGATTAAATAATATTATTATTTATTTGTCCCTTGTTAATAAAATTTTTTAATGTTATTTATAAAACCAATTGACTAAAAACAAAAAAAAAATATAAGAACATCCATTACTTTAGTGAAAAGATTTGCCAAGCAGTGGAGCGGGTAGAGCGGTGGATATGAGAGATACACCAACTTTTTTAATAATAATTTTGATGAATCGAATGTTGATCCTCTACTGGTTCTCCTTTACTGACACGTAACTCTGTTACATGACAGAGTAACACTGAACCGTCCCATCATCTTAGCAGTGCGGTGGTGGAACACCCGCACACAAGTTCTTTCTTGACTAAAGGGTATTATAAAAAATAATAAAATAAAAAAAAATTGACCAGGCGCAACAGGCCCAGCTCGCGGGCCTTTTTTGGGCACGACAAAGCCCATGAAGTCGTGCTTATGAGTTATGAGCCGTTTCGATTTGACTGAGCTTAGACCGCACGGCACGGGATGATAGGACGTAGGGACCATAACGGTCGCCTGGTCATCTCTAGAGACCAGTCACTTTCTATTCTATTCTATTGTGAAACGGTTTGGTAGGTTCATGACCTTTTTTTATCAACCTAGCTTTTTATAGATGGCATTTTTCTTCTTCATCGAAATCAAATTTATTGTCTTTTATTTTTTCCAAACACTGAATCACTGATGCATCGTAGTCAGATTTTGCCCAATATGATATTTACAGCTTACCTATTTTCCTTCATTTATTTCAATGTTTATTACCTCGTAAATCCTGAATTTTAATTGAATCATCACAACACTTCATGATTATAAATAGGAAATTAATTGAATTATAAATGTCGTAACTTTTTTTTTTAAACCAAAATCATAATAATAAAAAGCCCAAAAACTATTATTGTAATTTTATTGAAAGGTTAAGGGTGCGAGTACATCTGAAAAGATAAGGATAAAATTTCTATGAAATGCTTCTTATCCTAATTCCTAACATTAGATGTGGAGAATAATTTAAGATTTTTATCTTAACCTGAAAAAAATGCATTTCCGTTAATTTTTTTAACTTTGCTTCAACCGCCAACTTAGCATAACCTCACCTAAGCCGACACCGTTTGAAGGAAAATTCCATTTCGAACGCGGTAAAATTGACTCAAAATCTAACAATAGCAAGATTCCCCCAGCCACAGCTGACATATCTGCGTGACAGACAAACAGACAGAAGCCACGTGGCCATTAATTGTCTCGCCCTGTCCTTCACTCGCCTCTGTTTCCTTGTCACTCAATGACTCGCTAGACAAAAGCCTTAACTCTCACTTCATAAAAGGCTTAACACTCACTTAACGCTCGCAATCACTTTTATCATTTTTGAAACTGGGAACTCAGTAAGTCCGAGTCGACATGGCAACGTTATCGGCGTCAATAGGGAAGACGAAGCTTGACTCGGGATGGCTCGCCGCGAGATCCACGGAGGTTCGACACAGTGGGACCCAGCTCACCACGTCTCACCCTCCGACTGGGCCCACCAAGCCCTGGATGGAGGCTGTAGTACCCGGAACGTAATATATACTAATCACATTCTCCGTTAGATTCACTTTGTTATCTCTACGATGTCGTTTTGGCACTTACCTCATGATTCAGTGTGCTTGTTTAGCTACTTCTTTAAAATCCTTGTTAGCATTGTTCAAATTATAAAGTAGAAATTTCGCTTCAATTGAAGACTTTATCACGGGACTTTGATATACATTTTTAGAATTTTAGTAAATTTGAGTGTTCTTGTGGTGATGATGATTGTAATGACTGATATAAATGTATTAAGAGAAACAATTCAGGTACTTTACTTTTTTTTTTTTTGGCAATTAAAGTAGTTCACATCACTAAACCTGTGGCTAAATTTCGTGAGCTTGTAATATTTCTGAAGTTTTGGGGTAATGGTGATTTAATCGATAGGGTTTTGGCAACCCTGGTGAAGAACAAAGTCGTGCCTGATCCTTTTTATGGGTTGGAGAATGAGGCGATCTTAGACATAGCTGATTCCGGGAGGGAATACTACACATTCTGGTTTTTTACAACCTTTCAGTGTAAGCTGGTATGTGATGAATGGAATGACACTTTCTGAATATCAGGTTTTTCATTTTTTTCCTTTGGGGCTAACTGTGTTTCTAATAACTTAACATTTTTCAGTCAGGGAATCAGCACTTGGATCTGAATTTCCGCGCAATCAACTACTCTGCCGATGTTTACTTGAATGGCCAAAAAAGGGTCCTCCAGAAAGGAATGTTTCGAAGACATTCCCTTGATGTTACTGATATTCTTCATCCTGAAGGTCAAAACTTACTGGCTGTTCTAGTTCATCCTCCGGATCATCCTGGAACAATTCCTCCTGAGGGGGGACAAGGTGGTGATCATGAGGTAGCTTTCTCAGAAATCTCATTAATTCATTTGGATCTCTCATAACTTGGCTGATGCATTGGTGTATATTATAACTTGCAAACTGCACATCATTTGTTTGCCTGTTAGATTGGAAAAGATGTAGCCGCACAATATGTAGAGGGCTGGGATTGGATAGCGCCTATAAGGTAACTGGTTTACTTGGCTTATAATTTGATGTTTGTTGTTTCTTGTTTCTTTTATTTTAACAGGTGGCGATGCAATTTTTCATTCTTTTCAAGAATCTCCTTTAAACATTCACATTGAACCAAAATAATTTTTGATGCCTAATGTATTTCATTGTTGAATTATCTCAGGGATCGGAACACTGGCATATGGGATGAAGTGTCAATTTCAGTCACTGGGGTGAGTTTTAGACATGATAATTGAGTTCATTTCTTTGTTATTGCTAACAGATTGATAGGGGTCTTTTACTGATTTCTGTGCATTAATCTTTTGCATGTCACCTTTTTTTTTTTTTTTTTTTCAGTGGACCTTCTTACCTTATGTGGTCTTGTGAGATGAAAAGTTGTTGGTTTTATCAAAATTAAATTATTTATGGCTAAAGATTCCGAACTAAGTGATTTAACTGAAACTAATGGACAGAAACAAATAGCTATGACTTATCAGTGTATGTTTGTGAAGAATATTATTATATTTTTTCAGGCTTCTGTATTGTCTGAGCAATTTGTTCGTTTTGTCAAGTAATTCTTTTGAATTGTAGTTATCAATCCCTTTAAATAGAATAATGATCTTCAATTTTGTTCAATGATGCTGCAGCCTGTGAAAATAATTGATCCCCACTTGGTTTCATCATTTTGTCAAGTAATTCTTTCAAATTGAAGCTTCCAAACACTGATTATGCTTCCATTCTTTGAATAGAATAATGATCTTCTGTTTTGTTCAATGATGCCTGCAGCCTGTGAAAATAATTGATCCTCACTTGGTTTCATCATTTTTTGACAATTACACGAGGGTATATCTGCATGCTACAACTGAGTTGCAAAACAGAAGCACCTGGGTTGCTGAGTGTTCTCTAAGTATCCAAGTGACTACTGAACTTGAGGGAGGTGTTTGTCTAGTGGAGCATTTTCAGACTCAACATTTATCAATCTCTCCAGGAGCACATGTACAGTATACATTTCCTCAGGTCAGTAGTAGCTTGTGATTTTGTTGATCTTAGGGAGCAGAATAGTATGTTTGTGTCTCAAATGTAGTCTTCTGTTGTTGTTGAATAGTTGTAGCATATTTTAATTGTACTCCTGCAGCAAAATTTTCCTGTCTGGATATCAAAAGACAAAACTACATGTCTGTCTTTGTAATATATGGAATACAGTTTTGTGAAAGAAATTTGAATATTCATGATAAATGAATGCTCTATTATTTAGAGCTCCCAATTATCCTAGATTGAAATAAGTTGCAATTACTTGGTTCTGGCATCAATTGCACCTGTTCATGTGCTAACATTGTGAAATTGCAGCTCTTTTTCTACAAACCCAATTTATGGTGGCCAAATGGCATGGGAAAGCAATCTCTATACACTGCCCGTATTAGTGTTGATGTAAAGGGATATGGAGAATCTGATTTATGGAGCCATCTATTTGGATTCCGCAAAATTGAGAGCCACATTGATAATGCCACTGGTGGAAGGTATAGTTCATATACCAATCCTAGTAATGAATTTATTTCTTTGTTTACCTATCAATTCTAGCATTGTGTTGCAACCTACATACACATCTCTACTTGACAGGTTGTTCAAGGTCAATGGGCAGCCTATTTTTATTCGTGGTGGTAATTGGATTGTGTCAGATGGGCTACTGCGGCTCTCGAAAAGCTGCTACCAAACAGACATAAAGTTTCATGCAGATATGAATATGAACATGATCCGCTGTTGGGGTGGCGGCCTGGCTGAGCGGCCTGAGTTTTATCATTATTGTGATATTTATGGTTTGCTGGTAAATTTTGCTTCTCTTTCTCTCTCTCTATCCGTCTGTGCATTGCGTTCCCACCTTTTTTTCTTTTTTTATGGGTGGGGGGTGGGGTTTGTTATTTGGTGGAAAGGATATGTTCAGGGGAAATTAAATAGCTACAGCAGAATTAGATCCAAATATATGACTAGATCTCTGTAGGTCTGGCAAGAGTTTTGGATTACGGGAGATGTTGACGGAAGGGGTGTGCCAGTATCGAACCCAGATGGTCCCCTGGACCATGACCTATTTATGCTGTGTGCAAGAGATACTGTGAAGCTTCTAAGAAACCATCCAAGTCTCGCTCTTTGGGTTGGTGGAAATGAACAAGTTCCACCAGAGGACATCAATAATGCTTTGAAGAATGACTTGAAGCTCCATCCTTATTTTAAGAATTCAAATGAAACTGGAAAGTTTACAGAAGATTTGTCTCTGTCGGTTCAGGATCCTAGCCAATATCTTGATGGTACACGCATTTATATACAGGGATCCATGTGGGATGGCTTTGCAGATGGACAGGGGAACTTCACTGATGGTCCATATGAAATCCAATATCCTGAAGACTTCTTTAAGGATAGTTTTTACCAATATGGATTCAATCCTGAGGTTGGCTCAGTGGGAATGCCAGTTGCAGCTACTATCAGAGCAACCATGCCTCCAGAAGGATGGAAAATTCCGGTGTTTAAAAAGGGCTCTGATGGTTACATAGAAGAAGTTCCAAACCCTATTTGGAAATACCATAAGTATATTGCTTATTCGAAACCAGGGAAGGTTCATAATCAGATCCTACTTTATGGGATCCCAAAAGATCTTGATGATTTTTGTTTGAAGGTAATTTCAATATCTTCTTTTAAATTGGTTAGGCTGCTTTTACCAAGCTCTTAGCCTTATTTACTTTTCTGGAACAACGTTTGCAGGCTCAACTTGTTAACTACATTCAGTATAGGGCTCTGTTGGAGGGCTGGAGTTCCCGAATGTGGAGCAAATACACTGGTGTCCTGATTTGGAAGAATCAGAATCCATGGACAGGTCTCAGAGGTCAGTTTTATGATCATCTTCTCGACCAAACAGCAGGATTCTATGGCTGTCGATGTGCTGCAGAACCAGTTCACGTCCAGCTGAATCTGGCTTCGTATTTCATAGAAGTAAGTAGACTACAGAATTAAAAGTTAAAAGTGAATGAGCTGAATTGTATAAACCGAACTCTTCATTTGCTCAGCACAAAATGTTTATCAAATGATCAACGTTTGATCATTCATATCCTTACAACCCTTGTCTGCAGCCAGAATGTCTCTCTAAAGCCGAAACCTGCCTTTTTCTTTTTAACAGACTAAAGCCAACAGTTTCCTTTTTTGGCAGGTAGTTAACACTACGTCACACGAACTCTCTGATGTAGCTATAGAAGCATCAGTTTGGGATCTGGATGGAGCATGCCCATACTACAAAGTTACTGAGAAGCTTTCCGTGCCGCCAAAGAAAGTTGTGCCCATTGCAGAGATGAAGTATCCAAAGTCCACAAAACCCAAAGCCAGTCTACTTTCTTCTTCTCAAACTTTACAAAATGTCAGATTATGGCATTATATCCAGGAATTTTTATTGGTTGCATCTACCTGGTGGAGATTACAAGCTGTTGGAGCCCTACAGGAAGAAGAATATCCCCCTCAAGTTAACATCACAGATTTTTATCAAAGGGTCTACTTATGAAGTTGAGATGCAAGTGCACAACAGATCTAAGAAGCAGGACCCTAAGAGTTTGACATACAAGAATAATTTCACAACTGTACCTGTTGATGGTGATTTTAATATGGCGTTAACAGAACCTGTAAATGGCGTGGCTGAGGAAAAACAAGAAGCTGGTTTATTCAGGAGAATATGCAGACATTTCACAAAGGACACTGATAGTTTGAACGTAGCTGAATTGAATGGGGTTGATTCTGGAGTTGCTTTCTTCCTTCATTTCTCAGTTCGTGGTTGGAGTACAGCTCACAAGGAAGGAGAAGACACAAGAATTCTTCCCGTGCATTACACGGATAACTATTTTTCACTTGCACCAGGTGAGGTAATGCCCATCAAGATCTCTTTCAAGGTCCCGGACGGTGTCACCCCAAAAGTAACTCTTCATGGCTGGAATTACCATGTCGGTCAAACCATACTATGAGCCGGTAAGAATTCTTTTTCGGCATCTATATAGCATGCAAGCTTGCAGATTCGACAGGGTTGTTAGATATAGAGCTACATTTGTTACTAATAGATCTTAAAGCATTCAGAGTTGAGGTTCCATTTTTACACAAATAGTTACCTTGTCTTGCTTCTGAAACAGTTCTACTCAAAAGTTCTCGGTGATTATGGAAATAAAGCTGCAGTGCAAATGGAGAGGATATTCAAGTTATTTGTCTATTTATTCAACTTCTTTCTTTGCTCTGTATTTTGATGTTTGTTTAAGACAAAACATCTTGGTATAGAACATGTGTGACTTTGTTCTTCCAATTGTAAATAAATTAACAGATTGACAATATTTATCATTTAAGAGTGCATATATTTTCTTCTTCCTTTTTAATTTTCGACCAATTTTTCGTAGCAATTACTTATAATATTTATAAATTAATTTCTTAAGTTGTTATTAATAGCCCAAACTTGTATTGGATGCGATAAACACCTAATTCACACGTGGGCAAACCTTAATATAAAAATATAAAACCTTTGGTTTCCGGGTACTGCCTTCCCATAAACGAACGAAAACAATTCATCTCGTTCATTTTCATGCATGAAATCCAAATGGGTCTTTCAAAAACTAAACGCCAATTTTCCTTTTTGCTCTTCTCTCATATCTCCATTCATAACCAAAATCATACAAGATCCAACGTCAAACACTTCAAAGCTTTTGCTCGACAACCATGTAGACATTAGCCACCTCTTATCTATTAGTTCAAAAGAAGGTCACTTCCATCTGGGTCCTTCTCTTCATGCGTCATTTATCAAAAACTTCGAGACATTTGACACCCAAAATGTTTACAATGTACCTAATGCCACTGTCGTTTGGAATTCCCTCTTGTCCTTTTATATGAAATGTGATCAAATGACAAATGCAGTTAAGTTGTTTGATGATATGCGCGCGAGAGATACCGTGTCGTGGAATACGATGGTATCTGGGTTTTTGACGAATGGAGAGTTTGACATGGGTTTTGGATTCTTTAAAAGATTGCTTGAATTGGGTTGTTATCAGTTAGATCAAGCAAGTTTCACTACAATTTTATCGGTTTGTGATAGACCAGAGCTTAGTTTTGTCAGTAAAATGATTCACTGTTTAGTGTTTTTATGTGGGTTCGAGGAGGAAGTAACAGTGGGTAATGCTTTGATCACTTCATATTTTAAATGTGGGAGTGGTAGTTCAGGGAAGAAGGTTTTTGGTGAGATGAGGGTAAGGAATGTTATTACTTGGACGGCTGTTATTTCTGGGCTAGTGCAAAGTCAGTTATATGAGGAGGGTTTGAAATTGTTTGTGAAAATGCGTTGGGGATTGTCTAATCCGAATTCTTTGACATATTTGAGCTCAGTAATGGCCTGTTCTGGTTTGCGGGCATTATGTGAAGGGCGTCAAATTCATGGGATTTTATGGAAGTTGGGGTTGCAATCTGATTTGTGCATTGAGAGTGCACTAATGGACATGTACTCGAAATGTGGAAGTGTGGAAGAAGCCTTGCGGATTTTTGAGTTTGCTGAAGAGCTTGATGCTGTTTCAATGACTGTAATTCTCGTGGGTTTTGCACAAAATGGCTTTGAGGAAGAAGCAATGCAATTATTTGTTAAAATGGTGAAGGCGGGAATTGAGATTGATCCCAATATGGTTTCTGCTGTCCTTGGGGTATTTGGTGTTGATACTTCTTTGGGACTAGGAAAGCAAATTCACTCATTGATTATTAAAAGTGACTTCACCTCTAATCCCTTTGTCAACAATGGTCTCATCAATATGTACTCTAAGTGTGGAGATCTGGCGGATTCCATCAAAGTTTTCAGTCGAATGGCTCGAAGAAACTCAGTCTCATGGAACTCCATGATTGCAGCTTTTGCTCGTCATGGGAATGGATTTAAAGCACTAGTGCTGTATGAAGAGATGAAATTGGAAGGTGTTGAGCCAACTGATGTTACGTTTCTTTCTTTGCTTCATGCGTGTAGTCATGTAGGCCTAGTTAACAAGGGCATCGAATTCCTGAAATCAATGACTGAAGTTCACAGAATTAGTCCCAGGGCAGAGCACTATGCCTGTGTAGTTGACATGTTAGGCCGGGCAGGGCTTCTCAGTGAAGCTAGAAGTTTCATTGAGCGAATGCCCGTGAAGCCCGATGTGCTGGTCTGGCAAGCCTTGCTTGGTGCTTGCAGCATTCATGGCGACTCTGAAACAGGAAAATATGCTGCCAACAAGTTGTTTTTAGCACAGCCTGATAGCCCAGCACCATACATTTTGATGGCCAACATGTATTCCTCTAAAGGTAGATGGAAAGAAAGAGCAAAGACTATTAAAAGAATGAAGGAAATTGGGGTGGATAAAAAAACTGGTATTAGTTGGATTGAAATTGAAAAGCAAGTCCACAGTTTTGTTGTTGATGATAAAATGCATCCACAAGCTGATGCAATTGATGGGATTTTGGCAGGATTGCTTAGACTCATGATTGATGAAGGTTATGTACAAAATAAGAGATTTAGTCTTCATTGCTTGGATCAAGTTGAAGTAATAGCCAATAGCTACACTAACAAACTCCTATTTGAAAATGGTGAATTTTAGTTTTACAAGGGTCAGGATCAACATCCCTTTTTATCTCCTTTTTTCATTTTTTTCTTTTTTAACTTAACTTTGACACTATTTGTAAACTAACGTAGTAATACAAGATTATATTGGCGTTTTATTATTTATTTTAATTTCGATAAGCATCATTTTTAAACTCAGTTTTTATTTACCTTTACCCCTTTTGAAATATTAGAATTTACTCAATTTAGTATATCATCTGGACCAAAACGCACCGTTTCACGCTGCTTCGTTGGCAACCAGTAGTTAGTTAAAGGAAGCAAACAACAATAACCACCGGAACTCAAAAACGAGGTGAAATGAAGTGTTCGTGTCTGCACGGTTCCCCCCTTCCAATTCTTCCATTTCATAAAACCATTATGAATCCCAACTGTCACAATTTTCCCTCCAATTCATCGACCCGACGTCGTTTCCCGTCAAAATTCACCGTAAATTGCACTGAGAGAACCGGAGAGGACGCTTCTACTCCTCTTTCAACTTCCTCTGCTTACGCGATTCTCGGCGTCGAGCCAAGCTGCTCAGCCGCGGAGCTTAAAGCCGCTTTTCGAGCCAAAGTACAAAAATATTTTTTTCCTTTTAACTTAAATTAATTAATTCCAGTGTATAATTTTTGTTTTTACGGTTATTGTTCATATTTTGGTACAAATGAAGGTGAAACAATACCATCCAGATGTGAATAGAGATGGAAGAGATTCTGATGCGATTATTCGACGAGTAATTCAAGCTTATGAGGTAGAATTTATTTACAAAAATGTTATTATTGTTTCAGCATGTTTGGCATAATCAAATTGTTTTCAAAATAGTGTTTCTAAAAACTATTTCTAGAAACAAAAATGATTTTTTGAGAAGGGTTTTTGAAAGCTTTTGATAGTACTTGTTAAAAGTAGTTTAAAAAAAGAACAAAATAAAAAAAACCTGAAAAAGGGGAAGAAAAGTATTTGGTAATGTTTTCGATAGGAGTAAAATAGTTATTTTGAGGCAAAAGTAGTTGTTTTCATTTTTCATTTTGAAAATGAAACCCAACAGCCGCTGAGTCTTTTGTGTGTTTTAATTATATTTGCAGATATTAACCGAGTATAGCAGATTAGAGATCATTGAAAGGTGAACTTGCTGTCGACTGTTTTAATATATTTTTATTTTTGTATTTATTCTGAAGCTGATTCATTTTCGGTATTTCATCAGTGTTTATATACATTGCTAATTGATGAGATGTATTTGACATATAGGGAATGTATAGATCCTTTTGATTATCCAGAATGCGAAGCATTGGATGTCTTTGTTAATGAGGTTCTTTGTGTTGGGAAAGGTACTAACATTATCATTCCGTCTTTTGTTCATGGAACAAAATCCTGTGCAAGGGCTAGGTGCAAAACCACCAGAGCATTTCTATGTATTTAAACTCTCATTGTATTATTCTAAAATGCACGCAGGTTGTCCATATTCATGTGTAAATACAGCCCCTAATGCCTTCAGTTATTCTTCTTCAACTGGAACTGCAAGGGCGAGTTCACAAGGTTGGTTGGCTTCCTAGGGTTTGAACTTGTGCCATTGAATGTAGGAAGGCATCATATGAGTGAAAAAAAACTCTTGTGAATACAATGGAGAGTACATTAGTTGTTTATTGAGTGTTGACTCATAGTTGTATTCATTTCAATAGGACATGGCCAAGATTACCAAGTCCAGCTTGCAGTCGGTCAGTGCCCAAGAAGTTGCATTCATTATGTTACACCTTCACAAAGAATTATTCTTGAGGAGTTACTTGAGAGGTAAGCACCATCATAATTTGCTTATTCAAAAGAACTTATCCTGTGGCTGCTATATTGCAGTATATGTTATCTTGATTTTGGTGAAAATGTTATCTTGATTTTCTAGTATCTTGGAGGCACCTTATGATACTTCAGCCGAGGCAGAATTGCTGTATTCTCTAATTGTTAAAGCTAGGTTTGAGAACAATCGGTATCAAAAGCCAAAGAAGAAACCAAACACTTCCTCTCAGCATGTTGATTGGTTCTGAAATCTGAAATATCCTGTGGTAATTTGCAGTTCAGAGCTTAGGTTCAACAACTTCACATCTACCCTGCTGCCCTGCTGAAATATCCTGCGGTAATCTGAAAGCAGAAGCAAATTATGGGAGCAAAATTGGAGCTTTCATTTATCTTTCTGGGTTAATATGAGATAAAAGAGTCCTTATATTACATAGGATGTGCAGAATTACTAATACAACTGAGATTATGTTTTGAAAATTTTGTATTGCACATCAGAATGTATTATAAATAGATACAACAGACTTGATCAGAGCATAGCTTGAGGCTCAAATTAACCCCATCATGAGTTACTTTGAAATTGCTTTCCTGTGCTCCTTTGTTATCTAGAAACCACATCTGGGAAATCAAGAGCTCGGCCTCAAATAATGAATAATGTAAGCAATAACAACAAAATGAAAACAGAAAGAAGAACCACAGAGGATAAATCGAAGCACAACATGGAATAAGAATCCCTGCAGAAAAATTCTCCGCAAACATTGTTTTCTCAAATTTCACCTAATTACAAAAAAGTGCATAATACTATCTATAATTTAAATTCTTATAATTGACTCAAGCTTAAGAAATTTTAAGAATTCAAAAAAATAAAAATAAAAAGAGCTGGAATTTTGAAAATATTCAATGGAAAAGGAGAAAACAATAGTCCAATAATACTACCTTAAACGTTGCTTACAATTGCTCTGATTCCTCTGGAAGAAACAAGAGAGGAACTTGCTTGATTTGATTGCAAATCAGAAGGCGAGCAGCTGAGAAATCAAAAAAATACCATCAACAATCAGTTATCCTTTCATCATTGAAAAAAAAAATGGAACAATTCAAGACCAAGATTACTACCGTGAATTCTATTTGATAGAAGAAAGTTATATCAAGGAAATTATACAATACAAGTTTTCTAAAGTAAACCCAATTTCATTTTATATAACTTTAAAACCCATTGTATAATACAAGTTTCATTTACATAAGAGGAATGAGGGAAAATTTGCATTTAAAATCCATATATTTTGTGTACAAAAGATGTGTTGAAGGGTATTTTCTAGAAACCCTTGTTTTCATTTCTGTGGTTTGCTCCCACATTATTTAGCCATTCAACGACTTCCTTGATCGTTGGTCTCTTGAAAGGGTTTTGGCTGACACACATGCAGGCCACATCTAGAACCTGCAGCATTTCTTCATCAAAGCCTTTTCCCTCAAGATAGGATCGAAGACTTGGTCTTGCTTGCCCTCACTTCTCATTTTCAGCACCCAGCCAACCAATTCTCTTGACATCTTTGGCTTCAGTACATCCACAGGCCTTTTCCCAGAGAGCAACTCGAGCATAACCACCCCAAAGCTGTACATGTCTCCTCTCAAGGTAGCTACCCATGCCTGCCCATACTCTGGAGGAATGTAACCCAAGGTACCAACAAGCTCAGTTGTAACATGTGTTTGGTAGGGAAGAATCAATCGGGACAATCCAAAATCTGCCAGATGTGCCTCAAACTGGTCATCAAGAAGGATGTTGCTGGATTTAATGTCCCGATGCACTATGTGCGGCTCACATATCTGATGCATGTAAGCAAGCCCACAACTTGTACCCTTTGCAATCTTCAGTCTAGTTGGCCAATCCAATTGAGACGCACCATCAGCTTTCTCATGCAACCAGTAATCCAGACTTCCATTCTCCATGTACGAATATATTAGCAGCCGAAAACCCTGATGCACACAATAGCCTTGCAGGGAAACCAGGTTCTTATGTTGAGCTGTGGACAGAGCTTCCACCTCGGCTTTAAATTCCCTCTCCATGAGACCCAAGTCTCCAGAGAGTTTCTTGATAGCCAGTGTGGTCCCATTTGCTAATGTTGCTTTATAAACCAAACCAAAACCCCCACAGCCAATGATGTTAGCTTGACTGAAATTGTCGGTAGCTTTCAAGAGTTCATATATGGTAAGGTCCTTGATTTCATTAGTATTGTGTGGGAACAACATGACTAGGCTGGCATCCTTGTCTGCCTCAGGAGAAACCCCAAAATTAGAGGTGCTAGAAATCGTATCCAATTCTATCTTATCAGGATCCCCTCCTGGAATGATCCTCCTCTTGGACAGTATCCATAATGCTAGCATACTGATAATTAAACCAGTACCAAAGCAGATACCAAGGACAAGTCCAACAACAAGTTTTGTGTTTGTCCTTTTATGAGGTGCTGTACGATGGGTGGCTCCAGGTGAAATAGCACAAGGGCGCTGCACAACTGAACCACACAACTCTGGATTCCCTTCAAAGCTGAAGGAGGAGAAGGTGTCAAATTGACCTCCTGAAGGAACTGCTCCTTGGAGATTGTTGCGTGCTACACTAAAATAAGACAAGAAATGGAGACCTTTGAGTGATATGGGGATCTCTCCAACTAGATGATTTCCTGAGAGATCCAATTTCTCTAAGTTAGAGAGATTTGATAGTTCATCTGGTATGGTGCCTGAGAAATTGTTATTACTCAGGTCCAACACATGAAGAGACCTCAACTGGCCAATTTCAACAGGGATAATGCCACTGAGGCTGTTGTTTGCTAAGTATATAGCTGGTGGCAGGTTAGAGAGCTGATTGTACTGCTGATTTGTTGCATTGTTGGGCATCACAAATACAGGAAGTTCCAAATAACTTCGGTCCACTTCTTCATTAGCTGCTTCAGAAACTAGTGCTGGCAATGCTGTAAGTTCCTTGGGAAATTCTCCAAACAGTAGGTTCTGCGAAAAATCTATGTAGAAAAGCTTTGTTAGATTGCCCAACCAACCAGGAATAGAACCTGTAATTCTATTAATAGACAGGTCCAAGACCTCAATATTATTGAGTTTAGCCAGCCAGTTGGGCACTTGACCAGTGAAATTACCACCACCTAATGCCAAAACCTGAAGATTTCGGAATCCATTAGAGTCTACTGTGTTTTCATCCTGGGGTAGTGGTTCATTTATAAAACTCCTGGACAAGATGAGTGCAGTGAGACTCTTGCAGCCCATTAGAATCCTTATTGCCCCAGTTATATTTGTTAGGCGGTTATAAGAAAGTGAAAGGAAAGACAGGGACTGCAGAGTGAGTATATCAGGCGAAATCTCTCCTTCAAGTTGGTTACTTGCTAGTCTAACAGCAGTCAGTGACCTGCATGAATAAAGACTCAGAGGCAACATGCCTGTGAAGTTATTGTTTCCAAGATCAAGAATACTGAGCTTGATGAGTGTAGAGAAATTAAAATTTGAAAGACGTCCTTCCAAGTTGTTGACACGCAAGTTTAACAGAGTGAGCTTCGTGCAATTCATGAGAGAGGGAGGCAGAGAACCAGTGAGGTTATTGATATGAAGTTGAAGATTTTCCAAGTTGGAGAGCTTACCAATATCCAAGGGGATAGACCCTTTGAATCGATTGGAATAAAGCTCAAGGACTTGAAGGTTGGTGAGATTAGCAACGGAATCACTGATGGTTCCAGACAGATTATTGACAGCTAAGGAAAGTTGCTTCAATGAGGCAATGCTGTAAATTTCATCGGGAACAGTACCTGAGAGATTGTTGAAACCAGCCCGAAGAGTCTCCAACTGTGAACACTGGCCTAATCCAGGAGGAATTTGATAGCTGAAGTCATTGTAAGAAAAATCCAACAGCTTGACACTAGAAGAATTGGAGCATATATATGAAGGGATTGTGCCCGTAAAGCTGTTGTTACTCATGTTGAAGCTGGTCAGGTTCCAAGATGTAGATGGGATATCACCCCGAAAATGATTGCTAGACAAGTTCAAAAACTGGATATTAATAGTATTGAGATTGGATATTGGCAATTCACCTGAGAGATGGTTGTAGCTGAGATCGAGAAACTGGAGATTGTTGAGGGAGGTGAAGAATTGGTAAGGGATGGGACCAGAGAGAAGATTATGTGAAAGATCAAGATGAGAAAGACTTGGGAGGCTTGCTAAAGATGGAGACAGTGTGGCAATTAGGCCTCTAGATGGTAATCGAAGATGTGTGACTCGACCATCAGTATCATCACAAGTAACTCCATCCCATAAACAGCAGTCAACAGATGCAGACCAATTCAATGATACAAATGAGAAGTTGTTGTAAAAGGATAGCAGAGTGCTGCTATCTTTCAGGTGGCAAGCTGCTGCTGCAGCCCAGCAAGGCGAACAAAGTAAGAATGGAAATACAACACCAACAATAACAATAACAACATAGCCCAATCTTGGCTGTTTTTCCACCACCATCATCATGTTAAGAAGAGGAATAACAACAGATGAAGAGATGAAAAGGGAAGACAAGTCCAAGGCACATTTTCCAGTAAGCCCCTCATTGACTCAACCACAGGGCGGATATAGAAAGAGATAGAGTGCGTGTTTGAGTGACGTTGAGTTGTTGATATTATAATGGCCAGTAAATATATATAAAAAGGGGTAGTGGATTATTATTATATATGATCATCACCCACTATTATTATGAAAATAAGAATTTTCATGAGCGTTTACTTTGAAGGGCGGCCTGTAGTGGCTGGTGGTGGTGGACTTTTTCTAAGATGATGATTGACAGATGACCAAAGGGAACCAAACGTGTTGATAGCTACTGTGGTTGAAAATATATAAAAAAAACAAAAGCCAAAAACAAATTTAGTAATACAACCTTAAGTTTCATTTATGAACAAACAGAGTAAAAAATTCATTAGTTAATGGATTGTGCAAGCAATCCAACAAAAAATCTATATTTCAATAATAAGCAATAACCAGAAAAGAACTATATACGAAGAGCTTATATTTAATGCAAAGAGGGGAAAAAAAACGCAAAAATGAAAATTGTCATCTTCTTCTTGAATTGACTGTTCTTGTGCTTCAAAAAAAGGTGTTTTCTGTGGGCTCTACAAGGTTGTCACCTTGGCATTTGTCAAACACGGCATGAGTTCTTGTGCTAGAGCAAGCCGCTTTTTTTTTTTTTTGGTTTGTGAAATTTCTATTGGACCCACCAAAGATTGAGCGTGAAAAGGATAAGGGGATAAGGGGAAATGAGTGATGGATGTTGAAGCTTAATATTGCTTTGGTGTTGATGGAGAATTTGTTTACTGTAGAAACAGCAAAACTTGGTACTGAAGAGGGAGCATAAAAGCTAGCTACCAACAGCTAAATTGCTTGAATTTGATAGCGTTTAATTAGTATTAAATAAGATTGCAATGTCATTGTTTGTGAATTTACTTAAACGTGATCAAATGACTAATGCAGTTAAGCTGTCTGATGATTTGCCTATATGAAGTATTTTGTAGTGGCGTTTTTGAGGAATTGTATGAACTATTAAGGTTTGCTTGAATTAGGTTTCCATCGGTTAGATCAGGCAAGTTTTACCATTGTTGCATTGGCTTGTGATAAACCAGCGCTAGTTTTGTCAATAAAATGTTGCATGGTTTTTAAGTGGGTATGATCATGTAGAAACAGTAGGTAATAAATCGTGAACATCACATTTCAAACGCGGTAACTTTAAAATCTGGTAAGGTTCAATCACAATGCTTGGACGAAAGTTACAGATTTCGTTGCATAGAACAAATCACTCAGTGCATGAATTTTCTCAGTTCTCACCAAGGAAAGAGTAGCTCACCGGCAAAGTAATACTGATCACCAGCCTTTTAAGCCCCTGCTTCAGAGTCTCTGTTGCTGTGGTAACCAACTACAACTAACTATGCAAAGTGGATCCATTTAACTCTCAGCTCATCAGTCTATGTCAGCGTCGCATCATCTTAACAAATAAAACTGATTTCGAAACTCCACAAGGCTTCTCACTTGAGATGTGGAAGAATTTAGAAGATGGGTTGAAGTGAGAATTGAGATTGATCCCAAAATGGTTTCATTATTGGTGTATTTTGTGGGATACTTTAAATTCACACATTGAGCTCGTACCGTTTGAACTCGTGAAACATAGAGAATTAAAGCATCAAGGAAATGAAATGCGGCATAAAAAAAAAAAAAACTGACACTATTAATTTACAAAAGCATCATATCCTATAGGAAACTGTTGTTAATGATAATAGGAAGGTGTGGTGAAAGTGTAAAAATGAACTGCAGAATATGGGAGCAGATGCGGTGCTTTCTTTTTATCTTCCTGGGTTCAAACGGGATTTAAGACTTCAAAGTCTTAAGATCACAACATTGGATGGGTGAGATCCTTGGTACTACTGAGATTGTGTTCAAAAATTTTGTATTTAACATCAGAATGTAGTATAAATAAATGTTACGACAGACTTGATCAGAGCCATAGCTTGAGGAATAAAACTAACCCAATTATATAAATTAAAGAAGCATTATTTTGAAATTGCTTTCATGAATCGATTTAGTGATGAGAAAATACTTGCCGCTTGACTGAACAAAGATGGACCCTCGTCTGACTTTCCTTCGACCTCTCCAAATATTATCTGCAAAAATTAAAAAAAAAAATAGAAACAAAACATTGAAGCTAAGTGTAGTCCGTAAAGGGTTCATCTGGAGTGAAAAGTTCAGAAAAGTTTTGTTGTATCTGACCTCAAGATCTTCAGCATTCGGACGGCTAACAAATTCCGTGGCTAGCAGGTACCTATTCGGCCTATCTTTATCATCATAAAACACCTTCCACAATCTGTTGCTTAAAAGAAAAGATAGAATGAGAGGCAGAGGTATAAACAAGACCCAACTAAATCAGGTAAAACAAGGCAGAAAACTTTTTAACTGGCTGGCCTAAATCAGGCAACCCACCCTGAGCTGAGAGATTATGGCAATGCTAAGTGAACATGTAATGTTGATTTGGTTAAAAAACTCACATTGTCAACTGGGATTATTTTGAACATTCATCTACCACTTGCATGTGTGTTTACATGACAGATTTCTGATAAAAGGTAAAATGACAGTTACCCCGGATAACATCTGAACACGGCACCAGATGGAAGAGGTTTCATTGAGTAAACTGTAGTGAAAGTGCTGCAAATAAACCAGGATAAGATTTAATTACCGCAGCATAATTAATTGCTAAAAATTATTAACGATAAAATCAATAGAAAACTTTGTTTAAACATGCATGTAGAATATCAGTTAGTGTTATCACATGAGGGCAGTAAATAATAAACCACTGCCTATGAGGTAAAACTGAAAATATCAATATTATGAAATGCAGCAGTATCTAAAACCAATTCCAGGTGTCAAAAGATTTGAGTATAGCTGAAGCAAGGATATTAAAATCGAAAGTTGGATGCAAAGAAAGGACAAAAATACCAATGGAAGATTTGCAATTACGCGAGACATCAACTGAAGACCATTTGACAAAATGTTATCTGAGTCTGCACTCAAGTCCAAATGCTTCTATTTGAAGATAGAAGGACAGAGTGAGGCCAAAAGAGCACTAAATCTAAATAGCTTAAGAAATTTATATAACCAACTTATCAACAAGGAAATGGTTTTATTTATTTGACATAAAATTAAGGCTTTATGCAAGTTGAATAAGACACGAAGTAGTAAAATGCGTGAACACATCAAAATGTCAAATGAATGAAAATTTTACCTCAAAAAGTACCGCCTCAAATTGCGAACATTAATACCAACTCCAACATCCTCGCTAATGAGACGTGGGTTCCACATGATAAGAGGCCTTGGCTAGCAATATACAAGGAGAAACTATGAGAGAGATTGTACTTCTAGCTGGACACGTACAAGAGCGAGAGATATTCTATTGGAGGCTATATACCATTTAAGTGATGCAGGCTTACCCTATAACGATAAATGTAAGCAGAATTATAATGGTAGGATGATATTTCCAATTTGCAAAAAAAAAATAAATAAATAAAATAAAATTTGGGAATATTTTTCTCTTGGTCTCTAAAAGTTGCTTTATTTCATCATAAGGATAATAAAAATTGATCACTTCTATCAGCATTGTTTGTGTGATAAGCAGCTGCTTAAAGAGAAGAGAATTTCAGATTCATACTGGATCATCTGAGAGATCTGATGCAATTTTTTCTACATATCCCAACATCTGATAGTCTGGAACAACCATAACAATAATCTCATCTTCTTTCTCCACAGGTTTTCGATCACTTAAGCTGTATAGAGCGACAGAAGAATCATAGATCAATTTCTCCATGGAGTTCAATATATTAGAGTGAGCCAAAATGATTTATCACACAGAAATTACAAAATATCATATGGTAATTTATCATCAATATGGGGAAATTACCTGGAGAATCCAAAAGCAGCATCCTTCCATCGATATTTTAGAAGTGCAGCAGCACCAGCATCTGGAAATATGGCTTTTATTCTCTGAAAATCAAAGTTTAAAAGGCAGCAATTGAGCTTGCATATTGAACGTGCAAAAATTAAGTTACAATATTAATAAAGAAATTGAAGGGCTTGAGCTCCTGATATAACATATATGTGTCCTGGTACGTATTACTGGATAGGAGGTGGTGATGGGGGTAATATTAAATATAGAAGCAATTCTTGCCATGGGTTTCTATGTTACATTAACTAGAAGATTGCACTTCTTATATTTCTCAACTTTGGTTACAGCATTTCAAGCTTCATAGCAAAAGTTAAGTTTGATCATTATGGAGGCTCTCTCACATTTTATCATCACATAAGAGTTGATACCCTTAAACTAAAGCAGTTTAACTTGAATTAACACTTACAACTAACCTGAGATCCTGTTTCCTCAATAAGAGTATCCAAAAAAAGCCTCGACAATTCCCAGAGTTCAGCTTGTGCACCTTCATCATCTAGAAACTGCAGCTGGGGAATCAAGAGCTCGACCTGCAATCAAAGAACTTAAAAGCAATCAAGAACTCACTCTGGAAAGGCTAAAACTGAACTTTTGTTTTTAGCATATTCAATGGAAAAAGGAGAAAAGATATCCAATAACACTTTTTAATTGTGGCTTACAATTGCTCTCATTCCTCCTCCAGAAACAAACAAGGAGCTTGCTTGACTTGATTGCCTGACAGCACCTTCCAAATCAGAAGGCAAGCAGCTGAAACATGGAAAGAATAACATCAACAGTCAAATCTCCCACAATTCAATAAAAAATGAAACATTTCAAGCCCAAATTACTGCAGTGAATTCTAAGTGTATCAGTACAACCTAGTAGTCCTCCTTAGTATTCATTTATGACCATATGGGGAGAAAGTTGATTAGTTATAGATTAAGTAACAAAAACCCAAATGCCAAAAAGAAGCAATACCCAAATAACAACGATATCCAAAGAGCTCATATGCAATGGAAAAAAATGATAAGAAGAAGAAACCTGTCATCTTCTTCTTGTTGTTCTTCTTCAACTGCTTGTTCCAGTGTTTCAACAGGAGATGTGTTTGGGGTCTCCTCAAGATTGTCCCCTTGGAATTTGTCAAACTTGGCATAAGTTCTTGAGCTAGACCAAGGTGCTTTCTTTAGTGACGAAATACCAATGGACCCATCAAAGATAGTGTGAGAAAAAGATAAGGCAAAATGAGTGGTTGAGGTTGAAGCTGAATTGCTTGGCGTTAATGGATAGTTGCTGTAGAAACAGCTGCTTGGTATTGAAGAAGAAGCCATAAAAGTTAACAACCAATTGCTGGATACCTTGAATTGGATAGCTTTTATAGCTTTGTATTAAGATTGTAATAATTTGCAAACAAATGAATTATTGACACGCGTGACTTTTAATAGCATCGCCCATCAGATAATTCATCGCACTGATATGTCACGTCATCTTCAAATACAAGTGTTTTAATTTTATTTAATAAAGATTTCACTTAAATAGTTTTAAATTTTTAATATCATATAGATAATTTGAAATTCAAATATAAGACATGGTTACTTTTAATTGTAATGCATTCTGTAAATTTTAAATTATTAATTGCATAATTATATCTTCTTCACCCTTCAAATAAAAAAGAAAAATTATTAATTTTAACTAAAATTAATATTTAAAATAAAATGAGTAAATTAACAAGAGTTGACAACACTTGAATCTAGTTCAAACATATTTTTTTAACATCAGGCCAGATTTAAAAAGCCTTGTATGGGATGAATTTTTTATTAAGATTTGTTAAGCTTAGATTTTATATATTAAAATATTATATATATGTTTGTTTTTTTATTTATTTTACAGTTTTATAATTTTTAATTTATTTTAATAAAATTAAATATAAAATATGAATTTTAAATATATTAAACAGATGTGTAAAAAAATATAATTACTTAAAATAAAATATATTTTATAATATTTATTTATAAAATTGAGATTCTAAAATAAATTTTAAATTTTTTAAATAATGCTCAGGACCGGACTGGCCTCATTCAATACCCGGCTGATCACCCGGGTCCGAGGGAAGCTGGTAGTTTCACCGCCCCTCAAAATAACCCAAAAGGCCAAAACTCAAAATCACCTGATTACCCAAACCGTGTTAGCGATTTGAAGCTCCGTAAAACCAAACCCGCTCCGAATGCAATGTCTTATTACATGATATATAGCCGTTAGAAAATCGGAACTCAGAAGCGATTTCAAAGTTCAATCGACGGCTCAAATTCATTTCAATTCAAAATCAAATCCCTCCTTTCCATTTAACGCTCCAAATCTCTCTCTCTCTCTCTTCTCTCTCCCTCTCTCTCTCTCTCTAGAAAATCAAATTTCGCTTTGAAGATCTTCAGTTTTTGAAATCATTTTCTTCAAATCAAACGCTGGAAAAATGGACTCCGAGAACCGCGACACCAACTTCGATTCTTCTAACACAGGTTTGATTTTCATTCTTTACTTCATTTTTGTCGCAATTCGAAGAATTATTTGTTTATTATTGTTATTGTTTCAGATAAAACCCTAGATTTATGATTTTCTTTTGCTTCTGTTTTCGATTTTATCTTTTTCTTCGGATCATACCTTAAAGAGTGAATCTTGTGACTCAGGTTACTATCTTTCATGATTTTTTTTTAATATTAATTATGTTACTGTTTCTTTAATTCAAGAAGAAGAAATGTTGATAATAAAATTTCTTTTTCTATGACTTGAGTTGAATGTAGAAATTCGGTTTTCAAATTCTGGTTTTTATTTCAAAAAAGATTGGGTTTTATTAAGTCCTAGTTTGGCTACGGAGAGAATTGATTTCTATTCCTTTTAGTTTTATGCACTTTAATGGAGGTTAATGTTTCAATTCAGTCTCAGATATAAGAAACTTCTTTAGAACCTTTATTTTCCATTTTTTAATCCCAATATTTTAATTTTAACGGACCATTGCAGGATTCTATACTGCTTCGTTTATTTACTATAATTTGTGTACTCATGGACTGGTATTTAATTGTTGCTTTAGAAATAGTTGAAGAAACTACAAATTCTTTAGAAAGAGTTGAAGATACTACAAATTCTGTGGATGAGGATAGTGTATCGAATGGGAGACAAGAAATTTCTCCTGTGCAGGGGCCAGCCCTTCCAATACTGAAAAAAATTGCATGCTTGAGCTCTGAAATTGAGGTAAAAGTTTGATTCTTTACCCTTTGTTACTCATCATTTCAAAAGATTAATGACCCTCGAGTAGTTTATATTCAATTCAGCTTATAGAATTTTGAGCTTTCTCATTGTTTATATTATTTTTTGTTGGCTATTGCATTGATATTGATGCTTTCTGTTTCAGAATTTGAAGAGAGATCACAGAAGTCTTTTAGATCATGTGAAGAGAATAAAACAGATACTTTTCCTGGCCCCGATGTATTAGATACTCTCCGGCTTCTCAGTAAGAAATTAGTATTGGTTTTAACAATTTTTTTTCTTTTATTTCTTCTCTCTTTGATTTTAACTGGTTTTTGACTGCGGTTCTTGGTTCTAGGTAATGAACATGAACTTTTGAAGAAGAAGTATGTAGATGAGTCCTCCGAGAGGAAGCGTCTTTATAATGAAGTGATTGAGTTGAAAGGAAATATTAGGGTCTTCTGCAGATGTAGGCCTCTAAACAAAGCTGAAAATGCTACTGGATGCACATCTGTAGTTGAGTTTGACTCATCACAAGAAAATGAACTGCAAATTGTTTCCTCTGATTCTTCCAAAAAGCAATTCAAGTTTGATTATGTGTTTAAGCCGGAGGACAATCAAGGTAATCAGTAATCTCAGGGCTTTTTATGTTAGTGATGAGAAATTAATTTCCATAAATATTGAAAATGTTTAAGTTCTTAATCTTGCATTTCTAAAATATGCAGAGGCTGTATTCGCACAAACTAAGCCCGTCGTGACTTCGGTATTGGATGGGTACAATGTATGCATCTTTGCATATGGACAAACAGGAACTGGGAAGACATTTACAATGGAAGGAACATCTGAAAATAGGGTGTGAATTACAGGACTTTGGAGGAGTTGTTCAGTGTTTCCAAAGACAGAAATGGTATCACCAGATATGAGCTATTTGTTAGCATGTTAGAGGTATACAATGAGAAGATAAGGGACCTTTTGGTAGAAAACTCCAACCAGCCTCCTAAGAAGTGAGTTCCCTTATCTCACTTGTAAGATGCTTTGATATCAATCGATTATTTTCATTCCATTAATGGCACCAAGCTGATTCCTTTTAAAATTTATGTATCCAGGCTTCCGATAAAATGCTTCTACTTTACACAATCTACAGTTTTTTTCTGGTTTTAGGATGTGGTGATATATTTTTAGCTCTCTGATCTTGTAACTTCTGGCATAACTCATTTATGTTGTAATAGACAAATGAACTGAAATTTTATTTGGATGAAGGTTGGAGATAAAGCAAGCAGCAGAAGGTGGTACCCAAGAAGTGCCAGGACTAACTGAAGCTCAAGTATATGGTACGGAGGAAGTGTGGGAGCTACTCAAGTCTGGAGCCAGAGTTAGATCTGTTGGATCCACCAATGCTAATGAGCTCAGTAGCCGGTCTCACTGGTAATTTCTAATTCTGGTTGAGTGATTTGGGGAAGAGTGAAGACTATGTGATGAAACAAAGAGGTCACCAAAATATCCGTAGATTGAGCTGATAAACATTGTTTGCTTTTCCTGTAGCTTGTTACGAGTGACTGTGAAGGGGGAGAATCTGATAAATGGGCAGAAGAATAAGAGTCACCTCTGGCTGGTAGACTTGGCAGGTAGCGAACGTGTGGGAAAGATTGAAGTTGACGGTGAGAGGTTGAAGGAATCTCAGTTTATAAATAAATCTCTCTCTGCACTTGGTGATGTTATATCTGCTCTGGCATCTAAATCAGGCCACATTCCATACAGGTTTATCTCTTTTCTCTCTCCCCCATTAACTACTGTTTACTTAAAATATCTTACAAACATTGTTTTCTTATGCGAATGCCAGGAACTCGAAGCTTACTCATATGTTGCAGAGCTCTCTAGGTGAGCTTTTTTTGGTCTTAGAATTCTTATATTTAGAGTGGAATCCTCACAACTTTTTTTGCCATTCCCTGCAAGTACTAAGTTTATTTACTCTGCCAGACATTCTTGGCACCATTGTTGTGGAGGATTCCAAGATATACTTTGTGGCCCCTAAAATCTCCATTGGCCAATTTTCTTTTTTTTTTCTTTTTTAAGTGAATCCATGGGTCTTCTCCTGAAGGAATAATACTAACTGGAACACAAAATACAGGTGGAGATTGCAAGACTCTGATGTTTGTCCAGATCAGCCCAAGTTCTTCAGACCTTGGAGAGACCCTTTGTTCACTGAATTTCGCCAGCCGAGTTCGGGGAATTGAAAGTGGTCCTGCTCGTAAACAGGCAGACGTTTCTGAACTTTTTAAGTACAAGCAAATGGTATGTATCCTTGTTAAGTCTTTACACAATTTAGAAGATCTCTCAAATTGCAGAAATTCAAGCTTCATGCTATATGACAGGCCGAAAAGCTGAAGCAGGATGAGAAGGAGACAAAGAAGCTGCAGGATAATTTGCAGTCTGTGCAATTAAGGCTCGCTGCCAGAGAACATATCTGCAGAGGCCTTCAAGAAAAGGTAATTAATTTTTATGGTCTAGCTCAAAACTTCTTATCATATTCTTAATTTAGTCTGTTCTATCACATAGGCGTCGCAAGTATCTAGTATTTATTTGCTTTTATTGTTTTTGTTCATTTTACTAACCAGACTGAATTTTTATAACAGGTGAAGGATCTTGAAAATCAATTGGCAGAGGAAAGGAAAGCAAGAATAAAGCAGGAAACGAGAGCTTTTGCTGCTACATCGTCTCAGACAACTCTTAAACAAACTACAGTGAAGACCAAGACAGAGAAAAAGCCACCATTGGCTCCTTCAAAAATGAGGATGCCATTACGAAGAATCAGCAACTTCATGCCTCCACCCTCTCCTCGCCCGCCTCAGAAAAAGAACACTATGAGAACCACAATGGCAGCAACTGATTGCAAAGAAAACAATCATAGAACCACAATGGCCGCCCCAACAAATGCTAAAATGCTTATGATTCCAAGGCGGATGTCAACTGCTGTCAGACCTACTCCTTCAACAACACAAGCTATTCAGCCAAAAAGACGGGTATCCATTGCTACCCTCCGCCCAGAAACAAACTCACACATGACAACACCACTCCACACCTATCTCTCGCGACATCAAAATGGAAATGCAAACGGCCGGCAGTCATTAGTGAGGGATCCGCGAAAGGCAAGATACTCGAAGCTGTTTTCTCCCATGCCGGAGCTCAACACAGCTTTGGAAAGTACACCAACAGCAATGGGGTGCAGTAGCAAGTTCATGGGAAGTCCCCCTACTCAAGCGCCGGGTTCTTGGAAGCCCAAGCATCCAACTGTTGTTGCACTGCAAAGGAAAACACTTGTGTGGAGTCCTTTGAAGGTGAGAGGCATGAAGAACTACAGGAGATCATTATTGCCTTCTCAAACCTTCAATTGAGATGCGATGAACGAAAAACGAAAAATTAAAACAAAATTTTCACTGCCATTGTTGTCAATACAATAACAAAGTATATTTCGTCTTCTTGTCCTGTGATTGTTTTTGTTATAAAACTCTCTCAAGTGTATGGTTATTTTTATTTTTCATTTTTTGGTAAATTCAAGTGTATGCTTCTTGCTTACTAAAATCAATTCTTTTTTATTGTGTTCGAGTTCCATTTCTTTTTCTCTCTCTATTGAAAAATCTTGGTAATGTTTTAGGATAAAGTAAACAGAAAATTCTCTGGATAAAAATTTTATGAAGAGTAATCGTTGCAAATAACTACAAAGTGCTTATCTAAGAGAACGGTTTGGATCTGTTTTATATCACGTTCGGATAATGACACGTGGATCACGATGCAAGCTCATAGTGTGCGTCAACCATCCTATAACTACTCTTCATAGAGTCAAATTTCAAAGTCACTCGACCGTTAGATTCATTATGATCAACGGCTAAGCATTAATTCCATCACTTTCAAGAAGAAAAAGAGAAGTTAATGCAATAAAAGTGATAAATACAATAACGCTACAAAGAAAGAATTTGAAAAAAAAAAAAAAAAACAAACAAAAAAGTAGCCGTTTGCATCCGTTCTGAATACTCGTAACAGGATAGATTGGACCGTTGGAACAAAAAGATCCGTTACAAAAGTTTAAGTTCAATATCTCTATTTTGACTTTTTTCACTTTCTGAGTTAAACACTTCAATTCAAACTCAACAGAAAGCGAACGCCAAAGCTAAGAGTTTTTTTTTCAGAACAAGAGATTGAGACAGGAGAAGAAGAAGATAAACTGTAATTGGATAAAACCCCATTTGAGTTAAAAGCTTATGGACCCTTAAGAGAAGAAGAAAAAGAGAAGTGGAGGAGCGGAGCTTGAGAGAGACCCACAATTGAGTTTCTTGCTTTGGGCTAGCATTGGCTAAAATAATAATAATAATAATGGTTGCAAGAACCCCACCAAAGCAGAGGAAAGTTTTGGCTCCTCTTAATCCTGTGCTTCTCAGAGAAACTGTGAAGAAGGTACAATAATAATGTTGCATAAAAAAATTGCTGGGGTCTTTGATTTCGATTTTCCTTTTTTAAGGTGTTCCAATTGCTGGGGTTGCATTAAGCCTATCAGAGTCACAAGTTCAAATGCATTTTTTCTTTTAGTTATTCTGGTTTTCTTCATTTTTTCAGTAGATGGGGTTGTGATCATTTCCATTTATGCCAACAAATCAAATTCAAGATCTTTGAATTATTTTTGTTTCCATTGTTTTCTCAGTAATAAATATTTTCTCTATGGGAGTTTAATTGTTTTCTATGTTTCTCTAAACTTGTGAGTGAACATAAACGATATCAGAGTATTTATTCTTTTTCATTTCCTTAGTCTTCTCAGCAGCCAGACAGAGAATTTTGAATTTCTTCTTTAATTTTCTTTAACCTCTTGGTTTGTTATTTGTTGGTTGGTTTATGAAGGTGGACAAATGTATGGCAAGATTGCAAGAATTGCAATACACAGTAACAGGAGGGACTAAGGTGATTTCTGGGGTTAGTCTCAGTCCTAGAAGTACTAGAGGTTACTTGAGGACTAGTCTCAGGTGCAAGCAAGAGTCTTTAAGGTATGATATCAATTCTGGGTTTGAATTTTTATTTTGTTTGTTTTATGAGGTCATCAGCGTGATAATTAATCATTTTGTATGAATAAATTCATTTGCTTGTTAATTTGTAGGATCAAGAATGCTACCCCTAGAAAATCTCCCAAGGGAAAATTTCCAGCACCTGCAGGAGGTTAGTGTCTGATAGTCAGATTATTTGCTCATCACCAAGCTTGATATCAATGGAGTTGCCTGCTAACAATTTAAATCCTTTTACTCAGGTGAGTGGCGTAGAATGTCATTACCGGCAATGCTAGTGGGTGAAACAGTGGGAGAAATTCTACAAGCAACTCAATTTGCAAGAGAAATAGTGGCTGCAGTTGCTACCAAGACCAAGAAAATTACCCTTGAAGATCCAAAAACACCGGTGACTCAAAAGAGACACAACCAAAGGCCAAACCCTGAAAACACTGAGCTAAGAGTTAGAAGAAGGAAGGAAAAGCAGAATAAACTGCAATCGATTAGATCAGAATCTGATTCTCCAAAGCTTCAAAGGGCTCGATCACGTATCAACTTCAAGGTTTCACCTCCAAAAGTAAGAGAACTTGATAAGGAGAACAACAGATACTTGGCAAATAGAGTGTCACCCAGAAACAAGCCTTGGGCTAAAAAGACTGTATTGTTTCCAAATCCTTTGTTTCATTCAACACCTTCACAGCAGCAAAAGTTTTGCAAGACAAGGTCTCCAGTTATAGCAAGAAACAAGCAATTTGTGCTTCTTTCAACACCCTCTTCACAGCAGCAAAAACCGACCAAGACAAGGTCTCCAGTTATTACAAGAAACAAGCAAACTACTCCACACAAGTTCTTGATTAAGTCCCCGCCATCGGCCTCCAAGTTTCAAGTGAAAATCAAAAGTCCACCAGTGGTTTCTTCTCTTTCTCCCACAAGATCAACAAACTTAAGGAAGTCCCCTAAGTTGTCAACAGCATCAAAACTGCGTCGATCATTTTCGCCTTCAAGACTGGCAAACAGATTGGTTTCTCCGTTGAAGAGCAGAAAATTTGTACAGAAGTGTGATGGGCAAATGAGTGGATTGAAACAGCGTCCAACTTCCATGCCTAAGCGATTCTCAATAGGGAGAATCTAAGGGTGCCATGTTCTTTTCTTTGATTCAATTGCAAATGGTGTTCATAGTTGATTCTTTTTTTCCTTCACAGATGTGAGTTTCTTCTTTCATTGTTTGTGTACGCATTGCAGCAATAACACGTGAATGCGCTAGCAATTCCAATTGATATTACCTTTCGGGCGGTGAGTTTAATTTTTTTTAGAATTCCGTAAAACCCTTTTTCTGCTTATGATGTTGTTGAATGAATCTTTGAAACAGAAGCGTGAAAAAATGCGACTCTTTTCAGTGATGGCACAGAGAGAGAAACGACATGCCATATCAATATCGATGATCATGATATTCTACATTTTGACAATTTGACAATACAATTTCTAGGCATAGATACAAACTCGAGGTGTATTCACATTCCCAGCAAAAAACCACACAAAGAAAAAGGATGTACTGTTCTAATCTTTTTTTTCAGCGGCAGAGAATCAACAACAAATCTCCAGCTTTGGCCCTTAAAAAAAAATGGCCATACATATATAGGCTGAACAATGAGAAATTGAAAAGAACGCTTCAGATGTTGCTTGTTGATTTAAAGGATCTGCCAAACCAACATAGCTCTGCAAAACTGTATTTTTTTAAGATGAACTCTATGAGGGTCAGCACTGAAATGTTCTGACACAACATTATTTTCCTGGAGATGCAAATCTTGTTCGATCTCTCTGCCAGTTTACAACTCGATCCTTTGGAGACGATGACTTCCCCAACGCCTGCTTGGCGCATCATCTCTGCAAACAATGTTTTTCACAATCATGTTTAAGTACATGAAATCTTAAGCTTGCTCTGTACAAAGCAATTGCTAACAAAGAATGTTCTGACACAACATTATTTTCCTGGAGATGCAAATCTTGTTCGATCTCTCTGCCGGTTTACAACTCGATCCTTTGGAGACGATGACTTCCCCCCAACGCCTGCTTGGCGCATCATCTCTGCAAACAATGTTTTTCACAATCATGTTTAAGTACATGAAATCTTAAGCTTGCTCTGTACAAAGCAATTGCTAACAAAGATATGTATACCTCGCTCTCTCTCAAGTTCTTGGCGCAGCTCTTCCTTCCACTTTCTCTGTCTCTCGGAAAAACTCATACTGTAAATAGTAGACCGATTCTAATTCATATTAGTCAATAGCTAAGAAGAAATCAATATAAAGAAGTACTTAAAAATACCCATGGAGCAACCTGGGGCTACATGACTCTCGCTGAGGGGAGGAATTTTCTTGTGCAGATCTGTTGCTTGCAGCACCAATATTAGATACACGCTTGCCATTACTCCCCGGGCTTCCTGTGCTAACTGCGTCAACTGCCACAGGCGAAGTGCCAACAGGTGCTCGACTGGGTGACCTGCTTTAGGAGGTAATTTCAAGTAATTTGGAGAGGTTTCATCACACACACTCTCCACAAAACTGGGAGAGCAAGCTGAATTTAAACTGTTATAAAACTCTTCATATAAAGGCGTCTGCAGTTTCTTTAGTTCTAAAGCCTGAAGAAATAATTTAGTACATCATCAATGTAATGTTAAATCAAATTTAACATGACTATGAAAAAGGACAGTTCTGATGCAAACCAGTACCTTTGCATCCAGAAAGGCTCTGATTTTTGATTCAGTAAGTTCATCGTCATCCTCGGGGAGTGAAGTACCACAAGGAAACGAAAATTCATTGTCTCCCTCACCAGAAGCATTAATGCGACTTGCAGGCACCTTAAGTGATTCATCACTGTTTGGTTTCAGTTCATTTTTTCCTGGTTCAGGATGTCCATCAAACTTCCACCTCCAATCATCAGAAGGCTCACACATTGGATTACAACTCTAATAACAAGCAAAAAAGCATATAACTAGTAATTGTTAAAGCTGTTACATCATTAAAACATTATGTAAGCTGCAAAAGAAAATAAAGCAATTGCTCACCTTGTCAAGTTCATTAGGTGCCAACATAGAACTAAGCTTTCTATCACCAGCAACAAAACCCTCTTGGTCAAGCTGACACATGTCATCATTACTTATGTTTGTTATCCATCCATGCCTATTTCCAGAAAATTTCTCTGCAATTACTCTTGAGCAGCTCAGACTATCCAAATTACATATATCTGCTGAGCCAGGGGAGGTCAACATTTGACTGGCAACAAATTGATGCTATTGTCACAAATCTCCAGGTAAAACAGAAAAAAACAATGCATTATTTCGTGTATTCAGAATATATGTAATACTTACAAGCTTTCCAAGTTGGTGGCATGTGATGACGAAGGGATTTCAAAACTTTTCTAAACATATCACAATGTAAGTCATTAGAAAAAAATGATTTGATTCCAAAAAATTAGTTTATAAGAATACTAATGATGATAATGAATACTTGACTAATACGAGAATATAGTTTAAATATACTAACCATGACAGAAGCATGTAAAACAGGATCGCCATGTTCCCCAGTGACAAATGGATGCTGCATGTAGTTGACAAATAAGTGTTTGAAACTATATGAAGTCTAACTGGTTCTGGACAGTTTTTCTCATAATCATTGTCATTTGACATATTTAAAACATAATTGAAGAACTAAAATGTTCTAGTATTTAAGGGAAATCAAAATTGAATCACCTTTAGTAATTCAGATGCTGTTGGCCTCAAATCTGGTTCCCTGCCACAGAACAAAAGAAACATGTATCAAGATATTAGAATAACCGTTATAGGTTGTAACTTAAAAACAAACCTCACAGTAACTCCAAGAAAATTTAGTGCCTCATGTAATTTAGACAGTCTATATTCAATGCTGCTATAATAGGTGTGAGAGGTGCAAAGAAAAATTTATAGCATTAAGTAATATACTTTTCCAAACATTTCAGCAAAAAATCTTTCGCCATCACAGAAAGGTTCTCTGGAATTGGTGGATGAGACTTTGTAGTCCCTATATGAAAGAGAGCAGCAACCTGAAGAAACATGTCAGTCCAACATAAGAAAGAACACCATATCAAACAAGCTGTTAACAAATGGAAAAATGAATACCTCCTGGTACTGTTGACTCCAAGGAGGCTTTCCAGTGGCCATTTCAATTACCGTACATCCAACACTCCATATGTCAGCAGAGCTAGAAAGTCACAGCCATAAAGAATTAGGAAAAGTTAGTCCATCATATTTGTTAATGAATAACATCAACCAAAGTCATGATCTTCATTATCCAATAAGTTCAATGCAGAGTCAACTTACAAGCTATGCCCAGTCTGCCGAATGACTTCTGGAGCCATCCAATATGGAGTACCCTTCATGGATTTGGCACCCGAAATAGTAGCCTATTGTAACAAGCATTTTGTTAGATAGATTAGAGTGTAGAAATCATTTATTAATTAATAATTCAAAGAAGCAGTTTCCAAATTAAGTGGAGTGATTGGTAAATTACCAGCTCAGCAACCTGTTTGGATGCACCAAAATCTGCAAGTTTAATGCATCCTTTATTATCTACAAGGATATTTGCTCCCTGAAAATGGATGAATATAAAATACGTTCATTAGATTATGAGCAAAAGACGAGTAAGAAACCGTAGACATTTCCCTAACATATGATCGATAAATGGTAGATGGGGGTGAAGCACCTTAATGTCCCTGTGCATAATTCCGTGATTGTGCAAATACTCCAGCCCCAACAACAATTGTTTCGTGTAAGTTCGCATAACCTACTTAACAAATTGATGCATAAGATTAGCATTTCAAAACACCTAGAATTTGCAAGGTCAGCTAGCAGAGACTTACAGCCTCTGGGAAGGGTCCGAATTTCCCCAGAAGTGATGATATTGATCCACCAGGAACAAATTCCAGCAGAATATTTAATGATTCCTCCTCCCTAACAGTGCCCAAATATCTCTGACAGATGCAAAATGACATACTCTGTTGGAAAAGTAATAGATTTCATAATTCAATATAAAACCAGAAGACCATACTTATTAACTCACAACAATGTTCGGGTGAGAGAGATCTTTGAGAAGCTTCACTTCTTCCTCAAGCTCCTTGATGTGATCCTACTTAAAGCAAGAAGCAGACCAATTGAACTCAGACATGTACAAAAGATGTCAAGACCTCAAAACATGACTAAATTATCAAAAATCAAACTAGGACGATGAGTCCATTAACAAACCTGCGTTTTTTCCTTTGAAGCAAAATTCGCCGCAATTAGGACCTGAGAAAGAACAACAAAAACAAACTCCATCAAAACCTAATATAAAATATACCAAAATTACAGGACTTATATTTTAGATACAAATTGCAACCATATAATCAAGAACACCCACTAAAGAATTCACTCAACAAACCAAACTTTAAATATCAAAATTTATTCGTGGACAATAAGAACCCAAGCACAAAAGAGTGAAGAAACACAAAGAATGCCCACTAAAGAATTGACAAGAAGCAACTTCAAAACCAAACTTTATACCCAAAAATCAAATTTTATTCATCGACAAGAAGACCCAATCAAGAAAAAACAATAGCTAAAAAAAAAAAATCAAACTTAAAAAATAACCGGACCTGCTTCACCGCTAAAAGCTCGCCGGAATCAAGATTCATGCCCATATACACTCTTCCAAAAGCCCCGCAACCGATCAACTCGCCCTTCCGCCATCGGATCGGTGGCGACATTGTTACCGACGGCGAAATGGGTTTGGTAAAAACTCGAGAATTGCGGATGCAAGAATTGAACCTTTCCACCAAATTTCCCCCGGAAAACGGCGTCAGTGGGTTGGTCGTTTGTGCGTCGGTTGTGGTTTCCGCCGTCGTGCGGAATACAAGTGATCGGCGTACTGAGCCGAAGAGATCTTGCATTGGTGAATGTGTGAATGCACAGTGAGTGAATTGAATGAGTGAGTTGTAATTACTTGTTAATGTTTCATTTGGTCGGGAAAAGAGAAGAGAGAGAGAGAGAGAGAGGAGGGAAAAAAGTGGAGAGTGATTATTTTTTGAAAACATATTAATAAATATAATTCTTTATAAATACTAAATAAACAGTAGCACTTGAGTGATGTTAGGATAATTACATCTACGTCCCTAAATGTTTACTATTCCTTGCACAAGTTATAAAATGATTATAATCAAGTCTCTAACCCAGTAACCTTGTAGAAAATGTGGGTCTATTCCGAATCCATTAAATTCTACCCTACATTCTTTTTTGAATTAAAGTTTTTATTGTAAAAATTATAATCTGATCAACTACTTACATTGAACTCTCTTCCTCCACCCCTTTTCCTTTATCAAAAATTATTCTGATATGTGAAGTAAATATTATGAAATTGTTCAAAAATTAACAAATTCAGTAATCTAAAATAAAATGAAAAGAACAATACCCATTATGTAAAAATTTAAAGTAAAAGTTTTTTGTTCCATTCAAAAACATAAAATTTGAATCATAATAATATATAATGACTAATATTTTTATTAGTGAAAAATAAGATAATGATAAAGTTGATTAAAAGAAAAATTACAAAAAGGAATAACAAAAATTAAAAGAGGTAAAAAAAAATAGTTTAGGCCTTGGCTATTATTATGATAGAGAGAGAAAATAGTTAATCAAGGATAATTTTATGATTTTTAAGAATTAATGAATTAAAATAATAATTTATAATTTATAATTATTTTAATTTGAAAAGTGAGTGTTGAAATAAAAATAGTGGTTTCAATAGCCCAATCTTATAGAAATAACCAAATTATTTAGAAATTACCAATTTACTCTTATACTTTGTTTTTAAGTTTGCATACTATCATTCTATTATTTTATGCTCAGCATTTTATACTTAATTTAATATTGAAGATTTGATAAATTTGTCTAATTAATTTGTTAACTTACTGTTGAGGTTGACTTTGAATTTATGAAATATTTATTTCCATACTAAATCATAAATTTTTCAATTAGAATTTTATTTTTCCCTACACAATATGTATGATTAAGGAATTTGGGATAGTACATTAATAAATAAAAGAAATATATTATTCATACTACTATATATTTAGATCAACTCAAATAAATTATACAAAATTATGTCAATTTATATTTTAAATAAAATCAAACCATACATGAGAATACACAGTAATTCCACCATTTTAACAGCGCTAAGGGTAGGGATGACAGTGGGGGTGGGGAGGTCTATCTCATTCTCTATCCCATTAAAAATTTTGCCCCCATTCTCTATTTTATTAAAAATTTACTCTCATTCTTCAGTAAATTTAGTGAAGTGAGGATGGAGAATCTCAATATGATGAATGATTTTTTCATCTCTACAGCATCCAGTGGATCAGCGTCAGAGCAGAGGCGGAAGCATTTGAATCAGATCCAATTGACCCAATGGCAATGCGGATACAGCTGCATCTAAACTAATGTAAGTTGTTGATTCAGCTTAGTAGTTGACCCAGCCAGAGCACCAATTGAACGAGTCCTAGCCAGTATCCCTGTTGTTTCAAGGAGGTATTCCTATTTATATTATGAGAAATGGCTATGTTTTTATTTATTTTATAATAGATATAGATATATAATGTTAGTAAATTAAAAATTAAAAACTTAAATAAAATCATCATTATATATATAAAGTATTTAAATTATTAAAAAAATTCTAAAAATTTGAAATAACATGTTCAAATAATATTAAAATTGTAAAATGTTTAAAAAGCGCATCTTAAAAGAGAAATAAAAACAAAAGCATGATATCTTAAAAGAGAAAAGAAAATATAATAATTTTTTAAAGTTGAATAAGAATTATATTGTATAATTTTCTTTTATTTATAGTCTATTTATTTTAGGTGACAATAAAAAAAATTATTAACCAACATGTAATTAATAAAATAAAAATTAAAAAATATTTACATATAATAAGGATTAAGATAGAGAGTACAAAATTAAATTTTATCTTATTAAAAATTTAAGAATTATTTTTTTAGTCTTTAAAAATTATTTAAAATTTATCCTATTTAGAGCAGATCTTATGTACTTTGAGAAAACAAAAACATCAAGGATTTGGATGTTATTACTCCAATATTATTAACTTATTATGTTGTTACGGTGGGAGTGGGACTACTTTCTATTGCCGTGCTTTTTAATAAAAGTGCTTCGGTGAAATCATTTATCCTTCTAAAATGTACGTGTTTTTTTTTTAATTATTGATATTATAATAAGACTATAATTCAAATTATATAATATTATTATTGATATATTTATAATTTAATTATTATTGGGATCACTTTATATTATTTTATAAAAATAAAAATTAACTCCATTCAATTATACAATATATTAAACTGTAGTAACGTGATTCGGATTACGTGTTTTTATTTTTTTAAATCAATAATATTATTACAACTCACTTACATATTTGAACACATAATTTGTATTTGGAAAATCATGAGATGTATTAATCATCACCTAAATGTCCTTTTGAAAAAAACAATAATAATTACCATCTAAGTATTCTGTGTGTACACAAATGCGCATGTGCATGTGATTTTATAATTATAAGTTTATGACCTAAGTGCATTTTAGTATAGTGAGATTAATTCTTAACTCAATTCAGTATAATAATTACCCCACATATTTAAATGAGTGATATAATTGGTTAATTAAAAAAAATCTTACAATTTTTACTTCCCGGTTGATTGATTTGCCAGGATTCCTTTAATATTTTTGGGCCAGCCCTGGGCCTTGACCCGGCAAACAGTATAGACATAGACCTTCACATCCTGAGCCCATTTAACAGGTCTATTTTTTCGCTCTTATTTTAAACTTTAAAGGGCGACAGCGCGCGTTTGTGAAAATGAATTATCCGGTCCACGTGTTCCGTTTCGAGTGTCAAAAGAGTACGACACTAAAATACATTATTTGGGCATAACGATCAAAGAAGTAAGCCGAGGAGTCACTCCCTTGTATGATATAATTATTGATATTTTTCGATGTTTCTAGAATACATAACATTGGCAACTTTTACACTCAACGTATAAAGTATTATTATCCTAAGCGTTTCTAATAAAAATCCTTAAAAATTATTATTACAGTAAGAGTAATGTTTCTCATAAATGGCATATTATTAGATGATTATATTTTTATTAATTTTTATTGATTATTTGACTATTTAATAGTGCTTAAATTGTGAAGTACAGTACTCTTAAGTACCATAGTCAGACTTTATTTTTCAATACACCGTTTCAAAGAAATTATATTTCAAACTGAAAAAAAAAAAAAAAGAAAAAGAAGAGATTGACTTAGTTGATATGTTTCAAAATATTAGACTTGCTATTTTTCTCTGCAAGCAGCTTCTTGCATGTCTTTTACATACGTAACTGCATGCTAAAACTTCGTATTCTTGACTACGATAAAGAGAGGACTGGCTTAAGACAACAAATAAGTTTATTCTTTCTCGAGGAATGAACATTTTCGAAGTTTTTAAAATATAATTTTTTTTGTTATCGGGCCTTGGCCCAGTATGATACTAATGTGGGCCTATTTAACATGTCTATTTGATTGATAGGAAGGGTGAAAATGAAAGGGAAATCTTAGGGGAACAAACCGCGTTCACGAACATGAACCAGCGGGTCCATATGTTCCATTTTCTCGGGTCAATGTGGAGCACCACCATAATAAATTAATCTTTTATAATTTGATTTGTTATTATCATATTCATAAAATAAAACCATTTACTTTCTAGGTTAATTATAAAATTCACTCACCATTGATAATCTAATCACTTTCACATTTTATTTATAATTAAGTTAATATAAGTTATTCATATGAACAAATTATTTCAAACATTATATACGTTAAGATGATGCAAATGATATTACTGATGTACTTAAGCTTAAATTTGACTATGTTTTCCATAGATTGAAGTTAATTTCTTTTTAATCTCCGATTAAAAATTAAAAATAGATAAAAATGTAAGCATATTTTAGAATTTTTTAGGCATTAAGTGTTTTTTTGATAAAAATAGAGATACCTAGTATTTTGTTTAAATGGAGATACTCAGGTATTGAAGTTACTGATTAATATTTAGTTGTCTCTCTCTTTTTATTGGAAAAGATATAAAAGATAGAGCAATATTTCCTTTTTAAAATAGTAAATATTAAATAATAAAATGAAAAAAGAAGTTTTTTAAGAAATAAATAAAATAATTTTTTTAGTGGAAATAAAACTGAAGTTTGGAAGAAGAAGAACTAAACCTACCAAAGTAGCAATATCTTGTTTGATATTTTAATGGTAGCTCCTTTGGACTCTTTGGACTGCATTGGTAAGTTTAGACACAAAATTTAAAATATTAGCATGAGACACTAGTATATGTTGATCTTCTCAATAGTCAACAAAGCACCAAATTCTAATTAAGCATTTTTAATCTTGTTCAAGAGTAAGAGCTTTTCAATTAATATATTGTATTGAACCTATACAAATTTCAAGCATGTCTTATCATTTGCATTATTAAATTTGTTAAATAAGTAGAATTAGAAAGTTAAAGTTAATAGGTAGGTAGAAGAGTACAAAAGAGATTATAAACAAATTAACCAACTAAAAACTCCATTGATAAAGCTTGAATTGATCTCAAAATATCAATGGAATTAAGGGCATGAATTAACAAACATCAATATAGCCAATCAGAAGCCGAAACCACAAAAGAATTGATATCTCAACAAAGCAATTATATTCCTGTAAATTTGCAGTAATATAACATTATAGCTCACATATATAAACCAAGATTCACTTTTTTGAATTCTTGATATATGAATAATGATTATGAATTAGAGAAAAAGAAAAAGAAAACAAATTCTTCTATCACTCAAAACTCATTGCCTTAATTATATCCTCTAGAAGCTCTCTCAAAATCCATAAGACTGACCAACAAATTATATACAGCTAGCTAACTCTTCGTCAGAGACTTGAATAATGCATGCAGTTTGCTTGAAAGATGAAGGGCTACCTGTTGTGTAATGGGTCAGGACAAGAGGGAACTTCTCTATTGATTGTTGCGAAAAACCCTCCACCATCAGCAGCAGCAGCAGTAGAAGCATTATTGCTAGAAGTTTTGTTGTTCCAAATCTGAGGCTTATTATTCTTCTCTGCAACTTCTTGCATATCTTTTAGATATCTAGCTGCTACAACCCCATGATTACAATATAGAGATGACAGGCTTAAGACAATCAATAGAATACAAATAGGTTGATTCTTTCTTGAGATGAACATGTCTTCTATTTTAGGATTTTGTATTCAGATAGAGAAAGAGAGAGAGAGAGAGAGAGAGAGAAGAGAGAGCTTGGACTTGTTGTGTAAGTTAATGAATTTAAAGAGAGAGAGATTTTTGAGTGTGTGAAGATTGAAAAATTTTGGTCAAATTCCCTAGCTAGCTAGCAGAGACAGTGAGGGATGTAAGACACATGAATGTGCTTGCTTATAGATTATGTAATAGTACTGAAGAATGTACATATTTTCTATGCACAATCATTCATGCCCATGACTGTTTCAGAAAGAAATATCATACATATCAACTTATTATATAAGATTAAAATATTAGAAACCAAACCCAACTGAAATGTATACAGTTTTGTCTACTAAAGGAACCTCAATTTCAGGATCTTACATTTGACCATTCATTGGATTGTTTTTCACTTTCTTCATAATTTTTCCTTTTCCTAAAAGTCCAAATGCTAATGTCCATGCTAATGCAGTTTTCTAGGGCTACTAATACTTGCTTGCAAGTATTTTGATTTGTTAAATGTGTTTGTGTTTCACAAACTAAGGTGCTTGCCTTTTGAAGAAACAACATAATTTGATTAAAAGGCATCTTTAGAGTTTGTTTTGTTGGGTTTAGGTTTCAAGTAATATATATTTTAGTATCCTTTGTTTCTTCTATTGGACTAGCTTGTGGCCGCTCTCATATTGCACGTCATTTTCTATTATATTCATGTTGATCTTGTCTTACCTGATCATTATCTTCACTCACTTTGTATGTCCAATGTCTTCCCTTTTGTTTATCTTTACCCTCTTGTACGCCTTTTTCTTTTTCCCCATTTTTGTTCTATTTTAATCCTATATTTCTCTCTTAAAACTTTCACTAAATTAAGCCAATTCCGAACCCCAATTGAAGATAGTTTCTTACTAATTTGAGGAGAAGAAGCTTCAGTTTTTCTTCACCGACAAGTCCCATGCTTGGTGTGAAAAAACACTAGTGAACTTTTTTACATTAACATAAAGTCAATAATAAAATGTCATAATTAAGTTTGAAACCTATAATCACATTATTAGCACTTTCAAGAATCCCAAGCCAATGAAAGATTAAAAAGCCCACATGTTTGACTTGGGGTGCGTATCAAACAAACTTCATGGAACACGATTTCTAATGTCCACTAGCATTTATTCAGACAGGACTTATTTACATGAATCTTATTTCATCAAATGATGTGAAGGTGAATAATAATATACGGCATTGTCTCAACAAAGTTGAGAGTTCACACTGAAAGTAGATTAGATCCTACAAGAACCAAAAATTTCAAAGGCATGGAAATCAATGCGGAAATTTTAGGCTAAAACTAACAACGTAAGCAAATGCTTAACTCTAAAGTCTTCACTTGAACTGTAAGCCAATAATAATAATAAAAAAAACAGATTACTATCATAAGAGAGAATGGCGATTTGAAATTTTATTTCCAAAAAAGAATGAATACAAGGATGGTTTAATAGATGTATAAGGCTCCTGCTAACAATGGAGTGAACGGACCAAAACTTTTTCCCTCTATGATCTACTGTCCGTTCGTGCCTCCATATCCAAAACCGGTTTTTGCTTGGATACTGTGACGGTGTTCATGCTTTCATGTACCAAATAAAAGTTCAATCTTTTACTGTAACAGTGAACAAATTAATGAGATGAGTATTTACGCGCCCAGATTGAAAGAACAGTTTATACTGTGACCGTGAACAAATAGATCTTCAATGCCACAGCCAGGGCCAGCTGTAACAGAAAGATCGCGGCTACAATCAAAAACCACCTTTCTCCAGCAGATTTAATGTGGGCTCGAAGGTTAAGTGCCACAAAGGTTGCTGACATAAACCCAGCCACACCTGCGATTACCCATCTGAAAATCTCCAACGGCACAACAGAGAGACACTGCAAACACATAAAAAGAATTTCAGCAATACCAACAGGAGCCTATTTCAAGAGTTTGTTGTAAGCCTGTAGGCTAGCAATCAAGCCAGTGACTATAACACAAATCTGCAAGGTGTCAGCTTCCATCCAATCATCATAACCAAAACATGGACAACAATGGAACATTAAAAGTAGTCCAATAATCTATATTCAGTTTCATTTAAGACTATCTCACATGTCCAACATTATCATATTCAAGCTACAACCAACATGCTATGCGAATCCTCTCAAAATCTCATACTCTCACGTACCTTTAATCCTCTAATTGTTCCATAGTGAATGACCAGTCACGAAAACGACCCTAGTAATTTCACTTCATCTATTTGTTAGATGAACTCATTAATTCTCTCTTTCTCTCTTTTAAATCTCAACCTCTAATGATAGACAATAAACCATGTCATACCACTGATATCTGTTCAACAAAAATATTCTAGATCATATGAATATGCATTCGTATATTTTTTGGGCCTTAAAGTATGAGATCCTTTTTCAGAGTTTTCAATATCTAGGCTTTATAGTTTATTCTGATTGAAAAAAAAGCACGAGCCACCAAGCCTTTGGTTTGGTGGTGAGGGCAGCAATTCAAACCCCCACAATGTAAATCCTTCCTCAGACATTGAGTGGAGGTCAGTCTACTTCCTTACCCAAGTGTGAGGAGTAGACATCTCTCGAATATTAGTGAAGGCTTAAAATCTGGACAGTCCCTCGAATATTAGTGAGAGCTTAAAATCTGGACAGTACTTCATACTAATTAATGTAAACTAGTTCCAGGCATAGTCTGATTTGTAAATATCAGTTATAGTCTCATAGTATATGAATTGTAGTCTTGAGCAATAGTCTCATGTTTCAAAAAAAAAAAAAAAGGAAAAGAAAATAATGCACAGCAGGAATCCTTTAAGTAAGAAAAAGGATTTGATATATAATCAAAAAATAAAAGGAATGACTTAGAGCAGCTACTTGAAAATTAAAGAACTCACCAGTGCTGGAATAAAGACAAATAGGGAATAGCCATAAAGACAAAACAGCTGAACGAGGCCGGATGGTGCTGAAAAGTATTTAAGGATGACATACAAACAAAGAGGAACAATTGTGACGTAACCATAGAACAAGCCAGCAGACCAAGGCACCAGATTTATGTCATAGTTCCAATCTTTGTTGTTCACCTTGTGTGATACGTATGTCACGAAAGTGCCAATAGAAGCGGCCACAAATATAAGGGTAGAGCATATCCAGAATGGTCCATACCTGCAAAGCATATCAACTTGAAATTATATAACTTTGTTACTGGTGATTGAGAGCATTGGAGAAGAAGGAACTAAATGAGATATTCATTATGACAATCGACTAGCTAGTCATATATCCAGCTTGCTGTAGCAAATATTACAATAATAAATGATCAATATTCAAAAAGTATCATATGTACGTTTTGTTTTCAATTTAATATGTTCCTGGCTGAATCTATGTGAGTATCAAGATTAAAATATTTCCAGTTGACAGTACATATATTCAACACGCAACATTTCAGTAATTTAAACCGGTAACTGATGAAGACAACTTACAAATCTGGGTTATCAGATGTTTTTTCAGTAAAGGTATCTCTGAATGGAAAGAGTGAGTCCTTAATCCTCTCTAAAACATCTGATGTGTCAACATCAAAGTAGGGCTTGTATGCAGCAACTGTGAATGCCCTAAACCAACCACTAGCTTGAGCTTCATCAGAAGAACCAGATGCTGGTTTCGAAAATGTATCTGCATCAATACAAATTAGTAATTAGGTAGTAAACCAGGAAAATAGAATTCAGTGTCAACATGAAAATTCCAAATGGTTAACAATTAACACAGCAGGGACATGTAAAACACTCTACAGAAAAGCCCAATTATCTCTAATTTCATTACATTCACGTCCACACAAATAACTAAATCACAAAAATAAATATTCCATCTGATACACAAACAAATATACACAATTCCCTCACAGAGATGTCTAAAACAATGATGACAAGTAACAGCATAAAACATAATCATCTTTCCATATGTTTATTCATAACTTGAACAACTACATTCTTAATCATATTAGTTTTAAAGATACACATACCGTCGACATCACTGGGAGGGCCAGAAACACCAGAGATCTTCCCTCGCGTAACAGAAGGTGGAAATGTCTGTAGATTAGAGTCTGCAACAATTGATTCACCAGATCAGCAAAAATATGCGTATAGTACCCACACGCACACAGTAATAAATCATTAGTCTCAATCCAAATCCAATTACTAAGCTCGAGTTTAAGTAGTAAATTGAGAAACCTAAGCTATCATATTTTTAAATTGTCTCTCAGAGCTAAGTGTAAGCAAATAATTCAGTTCAAAGTTCAAATTTATAATTTTAATTTCTTCAGTATTGAGCACGAGCATCCTAGTTTCTCAATTCTCACTATATTTTCAGAATTGGAATGGAAAATCTCAGATTCTCTCTCAGCTAAGGCTAATACAACAATCCAGCTCCGACAATTCAATAATCATAATTTACATATGCTTCTCCGACATTTTATCAGCAAACAAATATAATCACATCACATTAAATAACTAGCCAACCAAACCGAAAGGAAATCTTAGATTCTACTACAATTCAGTAACACAAATTCAACAAAATTCAGTTCACTCGATTCAATGTATTGCACAATTAAATAAACAAATAAAGAAGTGACCTGAGAATTTGACGGTGACTTGACCTGGATCTGGAACCGCCTGAGAAATTAAAAGAAATAACAGAATTAGATCTGCTTATACGTTATTGAAATGGAATCCTGTTTTATATAGACAGAGAAGGAGAGATCAGAGATGAGATGTGAGCACTAACAGGAACGGATCCGGAGAGCTTTTGATTATCAATGCTCGTGTAATTGCCTCCGGACATCATCTTTCCTTCCTTTTTTCTTTTCTCTCCTCTTCTTTCTACTTGTCCGTCTTCTTCGGCGTCGTTTCTGTTCTCTGCTCAAGTAGATCTATCTCTCGCCCTCTCTCTTTCTCGGTCTATCCCGCGTCGCTTTATTTGTCTTCTGGTTTTTATTTTCCTCAAACTTCTTAAACTCGTTTTTAAGAATATTCAAGGTACCGTTTTCATTTTTTTTTTTTTTTATGAAATCGTCTTCAATATAAATTGTTATGATAAAAATTCATATTTAGAAACGAATTTATATAATAATGAAAATCTTTTTATTTATTTATTTATTCTTTACTTATGAATCAATTTATTCTGATAACAAAAATGGGAATCTTTTATACCCAAGAATTTTAAATTAGAATATAACTGAAAAAAATTTACCTTTGTGATAAAATTTGCTAAATTTGTATCTCAGGTGCAAAAAAAAATTTTGTAAGACTTATGTAAATAATGGTCAATTTTATTCATAATAATTTTCCATTCTTCAAGTAATGGCAAACTGCCCTCCAGGTGTGAGCGGGTATTTGATTCCCACAAGTTAGAAATGAGCTATTTCAGTTTTTTTCACATGGGCAGATTCACATAATGGATTCATTTGTTGCTTTCAATCATCTTATTATTCATGTATTGCTTTCAATCATTTTAGTTTTAGTTTCACAAGGAAGAAAACTCAATAAATTTGGAAAATGATGAATATTCAAAGATGCGCTGCAATCAACAGATGACCACTGAATCAATATAAAGAATCATCGATTCCCTTCATCAACAGTACATATTATAAGAGTATACAAATGAAACAATCAAGCACACTCTTCTGAGAGTGAAGGTTTCTGTAGTAGATTATTTCTCTCGAATAAAATTAGTCCCGGTGCTGCAGCTATAGTTGGCCAGCGCAGCATAAATCATAATTATTATCCAACAAAAAATGATGAACTTATTTGATATTGTTTGGGCTCCTCCCCTTAGAATTTAAAACCGATGCTACAAATAAATTTGCTTAGTCTACAACAAAGGCAGATGCAGTATTTACATGGGTCTTGTGTCATACAATTCAAGCATATTACCGTCAATGACCTCGGTATCAAGCACTTTTCAGTCTCCCCCTAGTAAGAAATAGATACCTTCTGATTGCAAGTATAAGAACCCATGTGGTTGCAGCAATTTTCTCCTTGATCATCAAAAGCAATGCTGAGCTCAATACAGTCTTCAAGATCTGGGCGTGCAATCCCTTAAAAAAGCCCAGAACCCCTTCTTTTTTCCATATAGCACAAATGACTCCAGCTAATGTTTTGCGGGATCTTGGCTGTGTTTTCTCAGTCCCATTTTCACTTGGGTCAGCAGCTTGAATCATTACCTTACACCTGTAAGGAGTAAATATCTTTATTTTCCGTATGTAACAAGCAATTAGTTGCTACAGATCCAAAGAGTGTATATGTACCTGATTGCAGGATATGTCATAACAGTAGCAATGCTCTTTGAAGCTGCACCTAACACAAAAGCCATGAAGGCAGAAAGGGCCTGTGGAGATGAGCCCCTGCTTTATTTTGTTCTCCCTTAAGCATTCTTCGCTTCAGCTGATCAAATACTGTATACTGCAGAGAATATAATAACTCTAATCTCAGTCTAGTTCGAATGTTGCAAGTGAAAGAACTATATGACTCGAGTAGTATTTTGAGTCACATTCTTTTGATTTAAACTATAAGGTGAAGTTGTGTACCTGAATTGCAGGGTTTGAGGTTAGCAAAAGAGAGATGCCTAGGCCATCAAATGCATCACTCCAAGTGCCCTCTGTGAGGGTCTTCCAAAGCCCTTTGGATTTTCCAAAGGCACTTGTCTGCATCCTTGAGGAGGCTGTATCCAAGGGCTACAAAACAATAAAAGATGAAGTCAAATATCAAATTTAAGAAATAGAACACATGTTACACACGATGCCATACAACTTGAAATTAGAATTGAAATTTCATGACAAAAAATTTGTATTCTATGACTTCTTTTCAGTTCTTTTCCTATATCTAGCTGAATACTGACATCTGAAAATCGGTTCTTCATAATCAGAGAGAAATTAGCCACACGTAGATGTTGGGTTCCAATATCAGAAACCAAGGTTGTCGACCAAAAGAAGAGGAGCTTGCCAAATGATGTCTCACCTGAGTGATGATGGCAGTGCAAGCCCCAGCAGTAGCAGCAATAATCAAGTTTGCTTTTGTTCCAATTGATTTGTTACCACTACTTTTTAGATATAACCTTTTGAAGTAGCTGTATCCATAGAAGTATACAAACTGCGTAAATAAAGGACTGAAGGTTTTTCGCTCCTAGGCCCTGGTATAGTGAAAGAACCTGACCATTGGATATAGCTTCCCACAAAACATCTGAGAGTTTCCTACAAGAGCCAAAGAGGGAAAAAAATCAAATTGATGGTAAGTCAAATCGATGCCCCACCTGCTGGACATAAACACTTGTTTTTTAGTGCCTTTAGAGAAAGATTTTGATTATCTTACATCTGGAAGGAAATAGAACTACTGAATGATCCAGATTTTAGCAGCCATCCAACAGAATTTACGAAAATATATCCTAAGGACTCTCACAGGAGCATATATCATCCCATTTTTGAGCCAGAAGAGAAAACTTACTGTTTTACAAAGGAAAAGAAAATATATACGGTGCTGAAGTTCCTGAAAACTATGTTTAGACCAAAACTATATTGAGTTGAGATGAGCAGAGGTCAGTTCCGTCTTCTAAAATTGCATTTGAGTAGCAAAATTTTTTACAACTAAGGGTATGTTTGTAAGTATTTTACTTCTTCTTAGTTCAGATACAACAGCAACCAAGCGTCCCGTAACCGCCTACTTTTACTTGACATCTAATATTTACAAAACCACTTATATTCATACTAGTGATTTCATACTACAGCAGTTGCTCACCACAACACCGCAATCCCAAACATACCGACGTTCATAAACAGGTTACAAGGATTTAGAATTACAACGCCAAAATTGCCAAGAAACTTAAGTAGCTATAGCTTCAACTCACCCTTTTACAACATCATAAAAGGTTCCTACTGAGTCAATGGAATATTTTCACCAAACAGCGAAACAAAGACACACATCAGAAGAGAAATGAGAACCAAAGGAGATTCTGTGTATAAATTCTTCATACAAGCGATCAGGACAAACAAATTGCTTTTAAATAACAGGTAATCAATAATCTAAATTCAATCCAGCCTATAAAACTTCCTGCCAACTTCTAAAATTCAAATATCAACTTCCAGTTTCAATAACTGGATCATGACCAAACAGAAACAACACATACCCAGATCAAGAAACAACAAAACATGATTAAAAAAAAAAAACATTAACAAAAATAAGAAGAAATATTAGATGGGCAACCTGTACTTTTGCCGGCCATGAACTCTAACCTCGGCCTGATATTTGGTCTTACACGTGTCAAGCGGGTACAAGATCGTGGTGCTCAACAGCGATCCTATCGCTCCTGACGTTGCCTCTGATAAAGATTCAATATCAACTCCCATTTTTCTTTCGGGTAAAGCAAAATTTAATTTTTCATCAACCAAATCACATAATTTTCACGTAGACGTGAAGAGATGAAAAAATAAAAATAAAAATAAAGGTTGGTTCTTTCAACTGGGAAAGGAATTGAATGTGAACTGTGAAAGTATGGGGAAAGAGATACAAAGGATTTGGCGTTTTGTTAGGAATTTGAAAGCGATTTTCGGTTTTCTCGTTTCGTATTTGTTCGGTTTTCGGCTTCGCCGACCAAGTTGTTTGATTTTTTCCTGACGTGTAACGCGCGGTTCGATGTTTATAGTCTCCTACTCAGCACGTGGAAATGAAGTTGTGTTTAATGACGTTATGTGTTACATGAAAATTTTCTTATGGATAATATCATTTCAGTATCTATTTTTTTCATTTTTTATCAAATAGGTCCTTAGCGATTACTCCTATTGAATGACAAAAAAGTACCTTAATTTTGACCGTCTTAGTAGCATTTGTTTTATTATAAGTACAAATATTATTACACGAAATTTTATATTCAATAATAAAATGACTTAGCTTATGAGTAGTGTTGATGCAGCTTTTCACGCGTGCCTCAACAGATGCTCGAACCTTCCAACAAGATCTCCAAACAACTCGAGCGTGAACGTCTCGAACCTTCCGTCACGGATTCAAACAAGACTGCGATACTTCCGCTCGCGACAAGCTCGAGCAGGATTGCCCCTTTGTCCCGGTCCATTGCCTTCTTGAACAGTGATTTCCGGACCGCACTCACGTAAAACCGGTCGGGGTCGCCGGCGTTTCCGCGAGAACCCTCCGACGCTCAAGTCGAGATCGGGTTTCTCTTTTTGGTATCTCCTTAGTGAGGGAGACCGGAAAGATGAAAGGGGTATTATATCGCCCTTTTTGGATGTAAATGGTGTTTTGAGAGAATCGGATGAGAGGATGAGAATCGGAAGAACCTGCTTTTAGCTTACGGATCCTTGGTCAATCAAAATTGCTAACCCTCCGAGAGTTAAAATCTTCAACCTCTCTCTCCATTGAAGTTCCAACCCTTGTGCCGCTTCTCCTTCGCTTCCTTTTATACTGCTTTTTCCCGCTCTTTTCTCTTTCCAGTCGTCCACTCCCACGCTAATGGTATCTCGGGTCCCTCCGACAGCAGGTTCGGCTGAATATTCACTGTGGATGAGCTACCGTCCCCTTAACCCGATTCACGTGGCTGATCACCATGTCGGGCAAGTGCGCGAGGAATGATGACGCCTTGAGGCACGTGCGTCGGCCATCGACAACAGATGTCATCTCTCCACCATGTGGGACCCTTGTCGACATCAAAAGGTGTGCCGGATTCTAAGATAACTGGCTCGGGTTGCCTGGCTCGGGTCTTGTCCAACTGTGTCTCGTGGATCTCGCGGCGAGGAGAGCGATGTGCTCTGGCTCTCGACCTCGACCGCGCTTTGACCGGAAGGATGACCTCGAGCAGGCAAGGAGCTCTCGACCTTGACCAGCTTTGACCAGAAGGATGACCTCGAGCAGGCAAGGAGCTCTCGACCTTGACCAGCTTTGACCTGAGGGGTTGACCTCGAGCAGGCAAGGAGCTCTCGACCTTGAGCAGCTTTGACCAGAAGGATGACCTCGAGTAGGTAAGGAGCTCTCGACCTCGAGCGGCTTTGACCGTAAGGATGACCTCGAGCGAGCAAGGAGCTCTCGACCTTGACCAGCTTTGACCTGAGGGGTTGCTCGGGCTAGGTTACCATCAGGAGTCTTGCTTGAGCCGGAAGGGCTTCGAGGGGTTTGTCTGATATTTACCCCATAAACCAGGAAGGGCTTTTAGGGGCCTGTCTGATATTTTACCCAAACACCAGTCCCCCAGTTTCTAGTCTTTCGAGTGAAGCGAGACAAGACCGAAACTCGATAGGACAGGCCGGACTCGCTGACCTTTTACGCTTCTCCACGTTCTTCTTGCTCGGGTGGACTCCGGGACATCGTTGCAGGTTTTTCTCTGTCCTTCCCTGAATTCTTGTAACAGGGAGGTCATAATCTCAATCTGTTTTTCCATCCGATCCATCCTTTCCTGGATCTCCCTGTTCTGGGCCTCATTGGCCACTTCTCTCAGAGTCATCGATTCCTCAGGACTTACACCTCTTCGGCTGTTTCCCCTCATCGTTGTGTTTTGTGTGTCTTCAATGTATTAGGAAATCGGGCTTTTTGTGCCGATCCCCACAGACGGCGCCAAAAGATGTTGATGCAGTTTTTCACGCGTGCCTCAACAGTGCTTCGAACCTTCCAACAAGACTCTCCAAACAACTGAGCAGAACGTCTCGAACCTTCCGCTCATGGATTCAAACGAAGACTGATCCTTCTGCTCGCGACAAGCTCGAGCAGGATTGCCCCTTTGTCCGGGTCTGCTGTCTTCTTCTGAATGATGATTTCCGGACCGCGCTCACGTGAAACCGGGTCAGGGGTCGCCGGGCGTTTCACGAAAACCCTCCGACGCCAAGTCAAGAATCGGGTTTCTCTTTTGGTATCTCCTCAGTGAGGAGACCGGAAAGATGAAAGGGGTATTATATCGCCCCCCCTTTTTTGGATGTAAATGGTGTTTTTAGAGAGAATCGGATGAGAGGGATGAGAATCGAAGAACCTGCTTTTAGCTACGGATCCTTGGTCAATCAAAATTGCTAACCCTCCGAGAGTTAAAATCTTCAACCTCTCTCCATTGAAGTTCCAACCCTTGTGCCGTTCTCCTTCGCTTCCTTTTATACTGCTTTTTCCCGCTCTTTTTCTCTTTCCAGGCTGTCCACTCCCACGCTAATGGTATCTGGGTCCCTATGACAACTGTGATTGGCGGAATATTCCCTAGGGATGAGCGGCTGTCCCCTTAACCCGATTCACGTGGACAGATCACCATGTCGGGCAAGTGCGCTAGGAATGATGACACCATGGAAGCGTGTGCCGGCCACCGGCAACAGTATCATCACCAAGCCATGTGGGGCCCTGGCAGACATTAAAAGGTGTGCCAAGATTCTGAGAAAGCGGTTCGGGTTGCCCTGGGTCGGGTCTTGCCAGCTGTGCTCGTGGATGTCTGCGAGCAGGAAAGATGTGCTCAGCACTCGACCTTGACCAGCTTTGACCTGAGGGACGACCTCGAGCAGGCAAGGAGCTCTCGACCTTGACCAGCTTTGACCTGAGGGACGACCTCGAGCTTGTGATGGAGTGCTCGAGTCTCGGGTCGCTCTGAGTTCCCCGAGCTTGACTAACTTTGACCTTCCTCGATAATCTCGAGCGGTTGTAGAGCTTGGAGCTCGACCTTACTTGCTGATGTCACGACTTACGCTCGAACTAAGTCTGTCTTGAGGTCTCTTACTCGAGTTGGAAGGGCTTGAGGGTTTGTCGATATTTACCCATAAACCGGGAAGGGCTTTTAGGGGCTGTCGATATTTTACCCAAACACCGGTCCCCGGTTTCTAGTCTTTCGAGTGAAGCGAGACAAGACTGAAACTCGATAGAGACAGGCAGGACTCATGACCTTTTACGCTTCTCCACGTTCTTCTTGCTCGGGCCTGTAGTTGGCTGCGCTTGGCTCTGTCACGCGGGGACTTCTGGCCTTGGATGAGCTTCTTCTGCTCGGGCCTGCATGACCGAGGTGTCTTCTGGTATCACTACTGCTCGGGGTGTAATTGACCGAGGTGTCTTCTGCTGTTATTCCTGCTCGGCTTGCAATTGAGCGAGGTGTGTTCTGCTGTTACTCCTGCTCGGTGTGTAATTGGCCGAGGTGTCTTCTGCAATTACTACTGCTCGAGCCCTTCTTGAACCTCTGCTCGAGCATCCAATTGACGCAAACGTGACACCGTCCCGCTGGGACTTCGGTCGAGGAATTCTTCGGGATCTTTTGCTCGGCCCTGCAATTGACTAAAGTATCTTGTTAGGTTACTCCTGCTCGGGCCTGCAATTGACCGAGCATGGCACGTCACGCCTAAGACTTAGGCTTTGGGGACTTCTAGCCAAGGAGTTCTTCTGAATTCCTGCCGGGCACTGCAATTGACCCGGGCTTGCTTGATACTCCTGCTCGGGCTGCAATTGACCTGAGCATGGCACCGTCCAGCTGGGATTTCGGCCAGGAGTTCTTCTGAACTTCGCCGGACTGCAATTGACCCGAGCTTCTTGATACTCACTGCTCTGGTTTTCAAATAACTTGGAGCTAGGCAACATCCGCTTCAATGAGTTAGGCTCTGGGACTTCATGCCGAGGAGTTCTTCTTCTCCTCGAGCCTTTTAATCTACCCGAGCTTCTGAAAACACTCCTGCTCTGGTTTTCAAATAACCCGAGCTCGGCACCGTCCCGCCTAATGAGTTAGGCTTTGGGACTTCTGGCCAAGGAGTTCTTCTTCTGCTCGAGCATTTTAATTGACCGGGGTTACGATGACACTCGCTGCTACGGTTTTCAAATAACTTGGAGCTTGGCGCAGTCCGCCTAATGAGTTAGGCTCCGGGACTTCGGCCGAGGCTCTTCTTACGCTCGAGCCTTTTAATTGACTCGAGGTCTTCGATAATACTCACTGCTCCGGTTTTCAAATAACTCGGAGTTAGGCGCAGATCACGCCTAATGAGTTAGGCTCCGGGACTTCATGCTGAGGAGTTCTTCTTCTCCTCGAGCCTTTTAATTGACTCGAGGTCTTGATGACACTCCCTGCTCTGGTTTTCAAATAACTTGGAGCTTGGCACAATCACGCCTAATGAGTTAGGCTCTGGGACTTCGGCCGAGGAGCTCTTCTTCTTCCATTCTTTATTTTGAACTTGCATTATAAATCGTTGTTCTTATTTTACATACATTTGTACTTTTACATATCCCATCTTGGGATGAAATCTTATATTAACATTTTATAATACAAGGGGACTTCTAGGAAATACTTCTTGAGGACTTGTGCGTTCACGGCCTCTTGACTCTTCGTTCGATGCTGGATGAGCCAGCCAGTGCGTTCACGGTCCTGTTAATTCCTCGGTTTTGCAGCCTTTTCCTCTTGATTTCCATATCCGGTTTCACTGCTCATACGTATCCGAATATGAGCGGATTGAAGGACTCATGAGGTTATACCATGATCTCCCCATCAGGATCCCATCCTTTAATCCTCTCGAGCTTGGGGATGGTTGAGCGCACCGAGATCTAGGACCGATCTATGGTATCTTTTGATAAACTCCGGAGGGACTCCCATCTTTTTGCCTCACCTCGGTGACTCCATCATGTCATCCTCGGGGTCACTGCGCCCGAAATTGTTCTGCGAACTCCTGCACATCTGTTCAAAGCTCGAGATACTTCCCAGGTGAGAACTGCGGTACCATTCTCTCGCCCTTCCCCAAGGTGAGCGGGAAGGCCACTGCACTATGTCTTTGGCAGCGGACCTTGCACCCTGTCGGTCATTGAACCGCTTCTATGTGTATTAATGGGTCACTCTTTCCGAATATTGTAGATCCAGGAAGCGAAAGTCACGTGGGATCGTGACACCCGTAATCTCCAGGAGAGAGGAGATTCATCTATCCGACGATTATTCGCCGACTTGGACTCTTTCGGTTCCCAGAAGATCTTCCACCACTTGCGCTGATCTGCGTACCTCTCCCTCCGACTCCTCACTTACGAGAGGTTGGGGACATCTCCCGCAAATGTTGGCGAGACCCCTTTCCTCCATGTTCGTTTCTTCTCTCACATGACATTTGGTGCCCAAGGTCTTTGGGCTTCATCTCCAGCGTTTTCCGAACATGAGCATTCCCTCGGTTGGACTCGGGACATCGTTGCGAGGTTTTCTCTGTCCTTCCACGAATTCTTGTATGAGGAGGTCATAATCTCAATCTGTTTTCCATCCAGATCCATCCTTTCTCGGATCTCCTGCATTACGGGCCTCATTGGCCACTCTCTCGAGTCATCGATTCCTCGGGACTTACACCTCTTGGTGTTTCCCTCATCGTTGTGTTTTGTGTGTCTTGATGTATTAGGAAATCGGGCTTTTGTGCGATCCCGAGCAGGCGCCAAAGATGTTGATCGCGATTTTTCGCGTGCCTCAGCGGTGCTTGAACGCTTCCAGCGATACCTCCAAGCGGCTCGAGCGAGAGCGTCCGAACCTTACGCTTCGCGGTTCAAGCGATGCCGATCCTTACGCTCGCGACAAGCTCGGCGGGATTGCCCCTTGTCAGGGTCTGCTTGTCTTCTTGAACGGTGATTTCCGGACTGCGCTCCTGAGCCGGGTCGAGGGTCGTCGGGCGTTTCCGGCGAAACCCTCCGACGCTTCAAGTCGATGTCGGGTTTCTCTTTTTGGTATCTCCGCATGAGTGAGGCCAGGAAAGATGAAAGGGGTATTATATCGCCCCCTTTTTGGATGTAAATGGTGTTTTTAGAGAATCGGATGAGAGGGATGAGAATCGGAAGAACACTGTTTTAGCTTACGGATCCTTGGTCGATCAAAATTGCTAACCCTACGAGAGTTAAAATCTTGACCTCTCTCTCATTAGAAGTTCCAACCACTTGTGCCGTTCTCTTTCGTTTCCTTTTATACTCTGTTTTCCAGCTCTTTTCTCTTTCCAGTTTGTCCACTCCACGCTAATGGTATACGGGTCCTATGACAAGCTGTGATTGGCGGAATATTCCACTAGGGATGGCGGTTGTCCCTAACTCGATTCACGTGGACGGATCACCATGTCGGGCAAGTGCGCTAGGAATGATGACACCATGGGCGTGTCTGAGCCACCGACAGCGATATCATCACCAAGCCATGTGGGGCCTGGCGAGACATTAAAAGGTGTGCCAAGATTACGAAGCGGTTCGGGTTGCCACAGGTCGGGTCTTGCCGGTTGTGCTCGTGGATGTCTGCGGCGGGAAAGATGTGCTTCGGCACTCGACCTTGACCGGCTTTGACACGAGGGCGACCTCGGCGAGCGAGGCTCTCGACCTTGACCGGCTTTGACCGAGGGCGACCTCGGCGAGCGAGAGCTCTCGACCTTGACCGGCTTTGACACGAGGGCGACCTCGAGCTTGTGATGGAGTGCTCGAGTCTCGGGTCGCTCCGAGTTCCCGAGCTTGACTAACTTTGACCTTCCTCGATAATCTCGAGCGGTTGTAGAGCTTGGAGCTCGACCTTGACTGCTTTGATGTCCTGACTTCTGCTCGAACTAGGGCTGTCTTGAGGTCTCTTACTCGAGCTGGAAGGGCTTCGAGGGGTTTGTCTGATATTTACCCCATAAACCAGGAAGGGCTTTTAGGGGCCTGTCTGATATTTTACCCAAACAAGTAGTATTTTCAAACAATTTTCTTTTACCAGTTATATGAGTTTGAATCTTGAAGAAATTAAAGATTAAAAAATTAATTTAAACTTTCTTCACTCTTTTGTTTTCTTTTAAATTCAATATAAAAATAAAAAATTACTTAATTTAATTCCGATATTATTGACAAATTTTTAAAATAACTTACATTATAAAATAAATATATTTATTTAATAAAATTTATCTATCAAAATTTTAATTTTAATTTTTTTAAAATATAACACTTTTTCATTTAAGAAAGTATGAAATAAATTGTTTTCAGCTTTTCAATAAAAATCTGGATTACGGGTCTATTTTATATGAATGACTTTACTATATTCTAGCATGAGAAGCTATACAACAATGGGGATGTAAGTACTATTACCCCAATATTTGTTATGTATCCGATCTTTTGACTTTTCAACGGGCTTAATTAGTTAATTAACATAAAGATGGATTTGGTTAAATATTTTTAAAGTTAAATAAAATAAAACTCATTGAGATATACGATCTCAAATCCGAGTAAATAAAAAGATTTGGTGTTTAATTTTTTAATTGATTTAAATTAGATGTAAGACTTCATTTTCATATATATTTAATTCATGTAAAATGCGACAACGAGATATGATAAATGATTGTTGAATGATCAACAACTAATCAACTAAAGTTACATAGAGCAATGTATACGCTGCAGATGTTCATGATGGATCATTAACCAAAGAGATCATTTTTACCTACTTTAATTGTTTGGGTAAAATATCGACAGCCCCTAAAAGCCCTTCCCGGTTTATGGGGTAAATATCGACAAACCCTCAAGCCCTTCCACTCGAGTAAGAGACCTCAAGACAACTCTAGTTCGAGCGTAAGTCGTGACATCAAAGCAAGAAAGGTCGAGCTCCAAGCTCTACAGCCGCTCGAGATTATCGAGGAAGGTCAAAGTTAGTCAAGCTCGGGAACTCGGAGCGACCCGAGACTCGAGCACTCCATCACAAGCTCGAGGTCGTCCCTCAGTCAAAGCCGGTCAAGGTCAGAGCTCCTTGCTCGCCGAGGTCGTCCCTCGGTCAAAGCCGGTCAAGGTCGGAGCTCCTTGCTCGCCGAGGTCGTCCCTCGTGTCAAGCCGGTCAAGGTCGAGTGCCGAAGCACATCTTTCCCGCCGCAGACATCCACGAGCACACCGGCAAGACCCGACCCGTGGCAACCCGAACCGCTTTCGTAATCTTGGCACACCTTTAATGTCCGCCAGGCCCCACATGGCTTGGTGATGATATCGCTGTCGGTGGCTCGACACGCCCATGGTGTCATCATTCCTAGCGCACTTGCCCGACATGGTGATCCGTCCACGTGAATCGAGTTAAGGGACAGACTGCCATCCCTAGGGAATATTCCGCCAATCACAGCTTGTCATAGGGACCCGTGATACCATTAGCGTGGAGTGGACAACTTGAAAGAGAAAAGAGCGGAAAACAGAGTATAAAAGGAAACGAAGGAGAACTCAGACAAGGGTTGGAACTTCTAATCGACAGAGGGTCAAGATTTTAACTCTCGAGGGTTAGCAATTTTCATTGACCAAGGATCCGTAAGCTAAAACAGTGTTCTTCCGATTCTCATCCCTCTCATCCGATTCTCTAAAAACACCATACTTATCCAAAAAGGGGGCAGATAATACCCTTTCATCTTTCCTGGCCTCCCTCACCGAGGAGATACCAAAAAGAGAAACCCGACATCGACTTGAGCGTCGGAGGGTTCTCACGGAAACGCCCACGACCCTCGAACCGTTGTCAGGAGTGCAGTCCGGAAATCACCGTTCAAGAAGACAATGGACCTTGATAGTGGGCAATCCCGCCGAGCTTGTCGCGAGCGTAAGCATCTGCATCGCTTGAACCGCGAGCGTAAGGTCTGACGCTCCCGCCGAAATGCTTGGAGGTACCGCTGAAGGTTCAAGATCGCTGGCGACGCGTAAAACCGCATCAACATTAATTATTATGTAGTATTGATCAAGTCAATGAGATTGTAGTCTATTTGTACACCCAATAATTTTAGATATATGGATTCGAATCTCAAAAACTCATCTCTCATCTTTAGTAAGGGTTTATAAATCTCTTTTCAGTATTAAGTGAGAATTATCTATATATCTCATACTTCTAATATTAAGTGAGAATTATTTATATATTTTTTTTAAGTATCAAATGAGAGTTAATTTTCGAATTGTACATTATAATATTAGTATATTTGTAATTGTAATTCAAAAAAATACATTTAGTATTGACCATAATCAGTCCTCGGATAAAATCAAAATTTACTACGTGCACTATAATTTTTTAATTGATATTTATCTCAATATCATTTTCATATTAGGAAATTTGAAATAGAATTTACAATATTTTTGACTTTGACCATTTAGTGGTCTTCAACTATTAGTCCACATTTGACCATGAGAGTTGGAGGCCCGTGTATCTTCAAATTGGACTTTTATTTGTGGGCCAAAGAAGCCCCACAACTGAGTGGCGACATCTCGGTACTTAACCAAATGGAAGTTTCCACAATTTTTCAGGAAATTTGTGAGACGTAATTATGATTTTAAAAATATAACATATTCACCAACTTTATTATGAACAATAATATAATGAATTAATATAATAATATTTTAATTGAGAATAAAAATAAAATTATGAAATTTAGATAGGATAAAATAAAAAAATTGAGAATTTGATTGCCAGCTTAACTCATTAGAAAATACGTGGATCTTGTATATTTTATTATTATTATTATTTTAATAAGTAACACTATCAATTATGCCTATTATGAATTTTGATTCCCTACAAACATTTTGAAACTTAATAATAAAATATTTTCTGACTTTAATACAAAATGGGTATCATGTCTATATTTGAAAAAAAAATATCATATCTAATAAAGGAAAAGTTTTTTTCAAAGTGAAAGTTTCTCTTAAATTTATGGGATATTTGATTATAAATTGTATGAAATATTTTAGAAAATATTTGACAACTATTGGGAACCATACATTAGTCGAGTATTAAACATTTGATGCTATGTCGTAATAAAATTATGTATTAGGATGCAATATAATTAAAAAAAAGGTTCATATTTTGAAAATAAAAACTGGTATTTTTTCAGTTGTTTCTGCAATGTGCAACCCAACAATAATTATACACGTTTTAATAAACTATAAATTAATAAGTCATGCAATAATCGATAAGCAAAAGAATTGTGATAAGAGAAAGCAATAGAAATTAAATTTTGAGAAGTTTATAAGTAGAGTTTAACCTGAGAAAATTTGCAATTATGCCATCTCACTTTAAAAGAAACTTAAATAAAAATAATTACTAATTTTTCATTAGCTGGGTTAGTTTGACTCCATCTCACTTTAAAAGAAGGTTTAAATCTCTTCGATGGTTGGAGAAGTGATTTCTTTATGTTGAGCTTCAATGAATTTCAATTGTAGGGCTTTAATAAAATCCTAATATATATATATATATATATACACACACACACGTGTGTGTGTGTTTTTACGTTTCTTTAATATTATATAATTACAATCAGCACTTGATTAATCCTTTATAGCAATCTCTACTGTGAAATATTTCAAACAAAAAATGATAACTCTCATTTAAAGGTTTATAGTTGGACTTTAAAACTCAAGTGAAGTTTTAAAACAAACTATAAAGAGGCTAAATACAAAGGGGAAGAGAAGCATAAATTTAGATAAAATTCATAAGAAATTTCAATAATTCATAGGAGGGTGATATTTTTACCTTATAAATTCTATAAATTCACCCACTTTTAGAAAATAAATATATAAAGTTCACATTATTTTTTAAAATTTCAAATAAAGAAGAAGTTTGAAGAATTAATCAATTAAATATATCTTAATTTATTTTTGTTACTTAGATTTTTTTTTTATATATATTTGATTACTAAGATTACTTTAGCCTAAATTTAAATTGACTATATTACCCTTAAAATTTAAAAATACCAAAAAATTGCTTTAACTTCAACATTTTTATTTTATTTTATCAATCTTTAATTAAACTAATATAATATTTTCATAAGATAATACTCATATAAATTATTAAGCTGTCAAATTTATGTTATTTACATATAAAATATTAAAAAATATTAGACTTCATTAAAATATTAGATTATAAATTACAAAATTAAGTATGTATATTATAAAAAAATATATTTATTCGATCAAGCGGATCATTACATGTCATAAAAGTAAAATAGTTAAAAGAACTTATATTAAAGTAATCTTAATAAAAAAAATCTAAGTAAAAAAAGAATATAAGAATGATTTAATTGTTAATTATACAAATATTTTTGTTAATTTATATTTATTAAAAATATTAAAAATTTATTGAAAATATTTTTTATAAGTAGGATGGATTTACACAATTAAAGTGGTAGAAATATCACCACCCTAATTCATATATTAACTAAAATCTTAAATATTTAACTTATAAATAATTTAAAAATAGTTTTTGTCATTTTACAAAATTATCAAAAAACTATTATGTTTCAAAAAAAAAAAGTTGTTATAAATAATGCCATGTGACGGTACATATGCTAAGGAGTACGTTCTCCTTTCATCTCAAACGTCCGATCACTCCACCATAGAAACAAAAAACAAAAAGTTCAAAAAAGAAAAAAAAACCTGCAAAACAAAAAATTCAAAAAAACACTAATATAATTTTACCTTTTTGGCACGCTGAAACTTCTTAACACTTCCTCTCTCAACTTCGGCGCCGCCACAAGCACCACCACCGTTGCCTCCTCCTTCTCCTCTCTTATTACCGAGATCTAGTTCTGTCCTGAGGTGTCACGTTTTCACCCCCTCGACTTCAGGTTATTTACTTTTACGCCATCGCAATATTCACTAAACCCTATTACGGTTTTCATTCTGTCTTTTTGTTTCCTGCTTTTCCTTCGCTTCCATCTCTTTCGTTCTGTCTCTCATCAAAACTTTGGTAATTTACGCTTTTGCCACTGCACCAGCAGCCTTAACTTTTTAACTTATCCATAATATTAAAAAAAAAAAATCAATTTTTTTGTCGATTGTTATTAGTATTATTATTTTCATGTTGTTGAGCTTCAATTTCTTCATAGAATCTTAATCTTAGCTCAAAAGGTCAGCTTTATCTGCTGTTGTTAAGTAATTTTTCTTTTTACAATATATTTTCATTCTTATTGATGCCTCTCCTTTGATAATGTAAACAGTTGTTGTTAAATGGCAAAAGCTTCGGCGGCAAATCCAGGCCCGGGCGGTAAAACAGGAGTAAGAATTGTTGTATGCGGAGAAAAGGGTACTGGAAAATCGAGTTTGATTGTGACAGCCGCCGCGGATACTTTTCCAGCCAATGTCCCGCCGGTGTTGCCGCCTACCAGGCTGCCCGAAGACTTCTACCCGGACCGCGTCCCCATTACTATCATCGATACTCCGTCAAGGTCTCTCTCTATGTGTTCCATATTTAAATTTTTGATAATAATATGGACTATTTTTGTACAAATTGATATATTATAGTTGGAAATATATAAAGATAAAATTGTTTGAAGAGATGATGTAGAGTGATGTAATGGTGGTGACACGCCAGTTTGAATGAGGAGCCTTTTCTTGTAGAAGTTTTTAGTTGTGTATTATATTTTCAATGCTAATATATATTTTCTTTAGTTTTTAGGGTTGATATGAAGTTGTTTTTGCTAGTTGGTAGTGTTATTTTCTGCATAAACTTGAATGTTTCTTTGTCTTTGTGTGTGTGTTTTGTCTACCAGTGTGGAGGATAGAGGTAAACTAGGTGAAGAACTAAGGCGGGCTGATGCTGTTGTGCTAACTTATGCGTGTGATCGATCTGAGACTCTTGACGAATTGAGTACTTTCTGGCTTCCAGAACTTCGCCGATTAGAGGTTTATCTCTGTCATTTATTTAAATTATCGTAGTTTTGCTCCTGGTCCTGATGCCTTATTTGATGACTTGTCTGGGGATATTGTATGCATGAGAAGATATGCATTACATAGCTGATTGTACCAAACTCCCAATATACTTCTGACAATGCGACAAACGGACAAATATTCTTTTTAAACTTGTCATAGCTCCTTATTTTAGTAATTGGAAATAATGTACTTGATTTTGGGAGCTGTCTTGTGTCTGGCATTTTTGTGTTTGTAATGGTTATATGTTAATCTTGTGAATAGGTGAAAGTGCCAGTTATAGTAGTGGGGTGTAAGCTTGATTTACTGAGATGAGAACCAGCAGGTAAGCCTGGAACAGGTGATGATGCCAATAATGCAACAGTTTCGAGAGATTGAAACTTGCATAGAATGTTCAACATTGAAACAAATTCAGGTATATTTCAGTCCCTATACTTTTTCAGTATTTCCTATGTTTTGATGTTGGGATTAGTCTAGTGATAATGTTAAGGTTTTGGAATCTGTTTGTACTGGTAGAGGGATGTCCTTGGAAGTTGTATGCACCATACTGACATTCATAGCCATCACTATATCTATTTTCTTATTTATTTAATTTTATTTTTGCATTTTGAGTTTCCTTCATGCTGATAATTTCATAATAATGTATATACTTGATCCATGTTTTAGTGTCCTTAATTTAGCTTTAATCTAAAATTAACTTCATTAATAAGTTGTGAGTATAATGAATTTTTTAGTTGGATGATCCATGTACTCTAGAGGAGTGCCACAGGTCCTGAATTTGACATTTTAATAGTAAGAATTTCTGAAAGAAACATAGATGGGTTGTGGGATAGAATTAGGCTTTTGGCATAAGTCCTTTCCCCGTGCTGCTAATTTCTGTTCTTTTTTGGTGGTTATTGCAAAAAAGAAACAATCATATTTTCCAAAAGAGAGAGAAAACATAGATAGGCTGTTTTCTTCCTACATTTAAATTGGGAGGGGGTTTTCAGTTAATTGGATAATATTGTATAGATGGATTTTATTTTGGGAAGAATGGTTTCTTGGGGGCAAGTGGATGAGGTTTTTATTGATTATTTCCCTTCCCTTCTCCTCCCCCCCCCCCTCTCTCTCAGATTATGTTTGTGGACACTTGGTCCACCTCTGTAATCTTTATTTTTCATCTTTAATACAGTATATTTCTTCTCTCCAAAAAAAAATAAATTGAAATTTGAGTTTTCCCACTTTGTAGATCCCCGAGGTTTTCTACTATGCGCAGAAGGCAGTGCTTCATCCAACAGGCCCTTTATTTGACCAGGAATCACAAGCTTTGAAGCCTCGGTGTGTGAGAGCCTTGAGGCGTATCTTTATTCTTTGTGATCATGACAGGGATGGTGCCCTTAGTGATGCAGAGCTGAATGATTTTCAGGTTCTTTCACTTTCCTTTTTTGCTTTCCTTTGTTAGCGTGGGGTGCTAGATAGTCCTACATATAAAATCTTTGTTAATTCATGTATTTGAGTTTTGATAATATAATTTTTAGAGGCATGTTCTTTTCTTGCATGAAGTTGGAATATCTTGCACATAAGGCTTGTGATGATGCTAATAATAGTTGTAATCAGGTCAAATGCTTCAATTCTCCATTACAACCTTCTGAAATAGTAGGTGTTAAAAGGGTTGTGCAAGAAAAATTGCGAGAAGGAGTCAATGAGCGTGGGCTTACATTGGCAGGGTTCCTCTTCCTCCATGCACTATTTATAGAAAAAGGGCGTCTCGAGACGACGTGGACTGTCCTAAGGAAATTTGGCTATAACAATGATATTAAACTTACGGATGACTTGATTCCATATTCAGCATTCAAGCGAGCGCCTGACCAGGTGAAATTACAGTTTAATTGTTGCAACTGTCATAATCAGCTCCCAGTGATTTGATCTATCATTAAATGTCTGATAAGATTCCACCTTATTCTGTGTTTGAATGTAGTAATGTACTTTTTGGTTCATTTCTGTGATATAGTCCTCCCTGAGTAATACTTTAGATTGCTTACTTTTTCTTTGGCTATTTGTGTAGAGCGTGGAGCTGACTACCGAAGCTATTGACTTTTTGAAGGGAATTTTTGAATTGTTTGACGGTGATGATGTATGTCCTGGCATGTGCTTTGGTGAATACATTATTTGTTAACATGTTAACAGGGTTTCAATTTTCCTTTGAATGATTAAAACCTTTATCAGATAATAGTATGCTTATTTCCTGGTAGCCAAGTAGTTTATGGGTTCTCAAAAATCCTAACCTGATGGATTTCCTACCAGGATAATTCTCTGCGTCCCATTGAAGTTGAGGATCTGTTTTCTACTGCACCAGAATGGTATATGTTTTTCTTTATATATATTATTATTGTAATTAAATCCTTCTCTAGGAAACATATATTCTCTCTAAATGCAAGACACCCCTTTTCATATCATCTGTTGGACCTGATAGTCTTTTAAACTTTTTTGTTTTCTGTTTGACCATGCATGTTAAAAACCTATCTAATATTGAAATAAATTTAGTTTTATGAATTTTTTGGAACTGCTGATGACACAGTTTTATTGATGGTGAATGAACCTTATTTTCAGTACCTGTCACAGTAATGGGGGGTGTAAGTGCTATTACTTATTCTGAGTAACTAGTTTCTTGATTTAGTGAATTTCCACGATGCAAAGCTCCTACTTTGAAATTGATCGAAGATTGACCCATTTCTTTTTAACTTTAGTCCTTGGGATGAAGCTCCGTATAAGGATGCTGCAGAAAAAACTGCATTGGGAGGACTATCACTTGATGGGTTTCTGTCAGAGGTATTTATTTGTGTGGTTATTTATTTCAATGCTAACTTCCACTAATATAAGCAAAGAACTATCATTTTTCCATACTCCAGTGCCTTGTGCTTTTTGATAAATGACAAAAATCATGTTTCAGTGGACACTTATGACGCTCTTAGACCCTGCTCGTAGTGTGGAAAACTTGATATACATTGGATATCCGGGTGACCCTTCTTCTGCTATCCGTGTGACGAGGAAAAGACGAATAGATCGCAAAAAACAACAATCCGAAAGAACTGTATTCCAGTGCTTTGTTTTTGGGCCTAAAAAGGCTGGGAAATCTGCTCTATTGAATTCTTTTCTAGGAAGGTATCACCTCATTCCTCAATGATAACATCAAATATTTCTTATTCCGATTGCTAGTGTATTTATTGTTAACTTTGTAATCTGGATATGATGATTTTCAATGCAGGCCCTTCTCCGATAATTATACTCCAACCACTGATGAGCGGTATGCAGTAAATGTTGTCGATCAACCTGCGGTAATTGGATAGAATATGAATAGTAGATGATTTTCTTTGTAGTTTTATCTCAATTGTTATTAATGTAATTAACTGGGTGGCTGTTTAGTTATCTTACTACTATATTTTTTCCCATAGGGAGCAAAGAAAACTGTTGTGTTGCGAGAAATTCCTGAAGAAGCAGTTGCAAAACTGCTGTCGAATAAAGATTCTTTGGCTGCCTGTGACATAGCAGTATTCGTTCATGATAGGTAAACAGAAGACCAAATTGTATTCTTTCATTAATCATATAAATTGATGATCCATTAAATCTTTTGAGTTTAAACGGTTCATCATTTTTAAGTCCAGGACTTAGCTGCAGTTAATGAAGAAGCTAGTTGAAGTCTATGGATGCGAATGTAGAAAGACATTCTACTTTTCCTTGCATGCATCTGCATACATTTGTCTACATTTATTTAGAGAGAAAGACATTCCCTTTTCCTTTTTGCACTGCTGTGCTGCTCATAACCTAGGTTTTGCTAATTTTGTATTAGATATATATTCATTCTTTTATGATGATGTTGTTTGCTTCTTCAGTTCCGATGAGTCCTCTTGGAAAAGAGCAACTGAATTGCTTGTGGAAGTTGCCAGTCATGGTGAAGATAATGGCTTTGAGGTGCCTTGCCTCATTGTAGCAGCTAAAGATGATCTGGATTCATTTGCAATGGCAATTCAGGATTCTATCAGGGTATTTATGATTTTTAGTGACTTGTACAAGTAATTGAGTAACTATTAGCTATCAGTTTCTCATCTGGAGTCAAGAAATCATTTTGTAAGAGTCTTATCTGTTTTTGTTGTTCTGTGTGATTATGCACGATTTTTGTGTCTCCTTTGGTAGAACAAAGATGTCTTAACAATAGTGTAGTTAATGTTTATGAGAGTTTTTCACCTGGGCAAGGTAAACTAAACTCTGCCAATTTGTTTGGCAATCATACAAGCCCCACTGCCCTTTGTAGGATTTAGTCAAATTCTAATGTCTTTGTTTCTCTTGTTGTCTCTGTAAAATGTTTGGTTTGACGTTAGCTCTTCTATTGTTGTTTATATTGCTGGTGTTTTGTTGCTTTTTCTAAATAATCCATTACCTGTCTGGAGCAGGGCTGAAACTAAAGTGACATTTTTTTTTTTTGCTTTTTAGGTTAGTCAGGATATGGGAATAGAGGCTCCCATACCTGTTAGCTCGAAGTTTGGTGATTTTAACATTATTTTCCGGAGGATTGTACAGGCAGCAGAGCATCCTCATTTGAGCATCCCAGAAACTGAAGCTGGGAGAACCCGAAAGCAATACCATAGGCTAATAAATCGCTCTCTTATGGTTGTTTCAGGTTTGTTATCATTCTCTCCTAAAAATAGTTATTGATTTCTGTTTGAGCCATTTGAACTTGAGATGTGTTAGTGGATGTAGAAAATATTCCTCTACCCTTTGTCAATTGTATACCATTGAACTTTTATGTGTTTCATCATGGTAGTCGGAGCAGCAGTTACCATTGTCGGACTGGCAGCTTACCGTGTCTACTTGGCGAGGAAGAATTCTTCCTCATCATAAGGCTGAGCATTTCTCTCAACCAGCCACATCCTCAGATACAGCCGATTGTGCCAATTCATTGGGTTTCCTCATATGTCTCATTTGTAGAGAATTTGATAAATTTTATTTTAAATGTCATGTCATTAGTTTTACTCTTCAACCTTTTTTGTATCTTTTGGAAGTGTTTTATCAAGTAAGATAATATGGGAAAGTGTTACCAGTAGTAGAACATAAATGACATGTACAATGGAACACGTTATTGTGCAATAAAAAATTTTGCTACAGATTTTTCCCATTTTCTTCCCTTTAATCTTTCTAATTTGCTAAAGGAGCTCATTTTCTAATTTTCAAACCTTTTTGGTTTCTGTGTCGTTGTTATTGGAAAATGTTAGATGATAAGAACAAAATGCATTTTATCATAACGTGCATTGGCAATTTATTGTTATGCAATTTTCCTCTCCCCTGTTTTGGAACTAGCCACATATTACTTGTAATTCTCAGGGATATGGGGCACCTACAAATTTCCAGATGGTTTGACGGTGTCTGGAATCTGGATTGAGCCAAAAACTGCTTCAATCATCGCAGTATGTGGTCGGCCACCGTTAAGCGTCTCTGTAGTTGTAACCTGCCGTCAGGTTTTACCGTCTTGGTTCAGCCGGCCAAGTTTAGTTCTGAATGCTTCAATCATCGGGCTAATCTGCCCCTCTTCGGCTGCTCCTTCCATGTCTAGCTGCAAACAATACTTGGTGAAAACCTCTGTAGTCACATGAAGCTTAAACTCCAGAGTAAACAAGAAATTCATCTCAAGTTTGTTCATTTCTGCAATGCTTATCCCTCCGATTTTTGCATAATATGCATTGTTATAGCACCTACAAGCAAGTTCAGTGATCAGAAAGTTAAAACGAAAGATATGATCGAAGCAGCAAACTGGGCTGTTGAGATATCAAGTTCTTACTCATCTTCAACAAACTTTGCAGCCACTAGAAAGCTTGTGATCAGAAGGCGATGAACGTTGAGTCTCGTAAGGCAACCGTTGATTCGTTGAAGGAACCGATCAAGGTATATGTAGGCAACGACAAAGCAAGAAGAGCTGCAGCTGGAGTACTTGAATATGCGTTCAATATATTGTCTAATGCTCAAACTTGGAGATTTTGAGCTATGAAATATTGTGACAACTTCCTTATTTTTTGATGCCTTCGATGAAGATTCATTTTTCGGGATTGACCTCTCAAGAACTGATGAAAGAATGGACAAAACACGAGGAGTTGATGAATTTTTTCACCTGGAGAAACAACTAAACCCAGTGATGAATAAGTTTCGGATTCACCTAGTTTGCCATTGAGTACCATAGCAGGGGAAGAAATTAAAAAAGAGAAAAAAAAAGATCGAGAACCGAACAATCTATTTTCTGAGAATACTTGCTGGGTTTGAGTCTCTAAGCAGAAATATTCCTGCTAAAGAATTTAATTTAACCACATGTTGCTGCACAAGCTCACCTCTAACAAGTAACTACTACTATTATATATATTCTTTTATGCAAACATTCACATTTCTTCAAAACTTTCTTACTAAAAATTGTAGATTTGGAGTTCTAAAAAATATGCATGATAGAATGAATCATGTATATCAACTTTCCAATTCATTATTTTCTTTTCGTGCTTAAGTCACCAATGGAATAAATCTAAATACTTATCTTGGAAAAAAATTAAGAACCCTATTCCTGGTGGGCCAATTGGGCACCATCATTCAAGCTTAGAGGGATAAGAGCAGCAAATTACACACGAGTATTAGAAATTAATCGATAATATACAAATGAATTGATTAATATTCTGATTTCATTATCTTTTATCTATTTATATTTTCTTTTTGTTGTTGTGAATCACATGACAAGACATATCCAAAATGTGGACTCAAAAGGAAATAGTTTAGGAGGAACTAATTTCAACTTCAAAGCCTTAGCGAAACAGCGCATTTCATAAGAGAGAATTCTGAAAACGTAAAGTAAACAGAAACATTTTTTTTTTTTTCAAATTTTAAGACCAAAAGAGTTTTTTTGATATTACACATCAAAATATTTTTCAAAACTCAATTGGGGCATCGAGTCATAGTGTGATCTGACTCTGTCTATTCTTAGTTGCACGATCAGTATTTTTTTTTTCTTTTATATAAACAAGCCAAAAGATCTTATCAATTTTATAGGTAGCAAGGGATTTGCCCACATTATTTTTATTATATATTTCAATCTAAAGTTAAAGAAACAAAGATTATTCTTTACAATTGGGGTATCATAATTAGTATTTGACAAAAGGAGGAAATGAATTTAATTGTCAATTGGAAGGGCTTAATCAGTTGAGCATAATATTGTTGGAATCCTGAATGGTGGCCATATTCTTTCCACGTTGTTTGCATTAAAAAGCGATATATTGCAAAATTGATGGTGAGGACGTAAAATACCAGCTAGAGTAGCGATGTAATGAAAAATATGTTAAGGGAAAGAAAAGAAAAGAGATCACAAAATAGAAACTTAATAAAGATTTCAGGCAAACACACATATATAATTAAACAACAGAATTTAAGGCTTTAAGCTCCAATGATATTTCATTTATTCGATTCTTCATTATTATTAACATTTTTATTATTATTAGGGATACTATCATCTTCCCACAAAATTTTTTCGTAATATGGTTTAGTTAAAATTACATTTTACTAATAAACATTTATGTTGTTAGTACTTTATTACCATTCCGTTAAAAATAAGTTAATATTTAACGAAATATGAGTTGAAAGTCGATTTTTGCCTTTAGAGCATATAAGTTGATTTTGTCATTTGAAAAGAAAGAAATTACAAAAGAGAAATTTAGCATTTGTCCACCAAAAATTTTCTAACATATCAATTTAATACCAAAATTTTTTTAAAATTATATTTTATCACATAATATTTAAGTTGTTATCACTTTGTTACTAAAACATTAAAATTAACTAAATATTTAACTTGAGGTATAAAAAATAATAATTTTGTCATTTGAAAAAAAAAATTACAAAAGAGAAATTATCCTAGAAAAGTAATTATTATATTAAAAAAAAACTACTTTATTTTATTATATAAATATGCTGTTGTACATTTAAATATTAAATTTCAAGTAATACAAGTCAAACATTTCAATTTTGATAAAATCATTTAACACTAGTAACCTTAAGTCATTTCAAACTCTACAGTGACAACCAAATACTCCAAATTTAATGCTTTATCATTCAACAATTGTATTAACATTTTTATTTCAATGTGAAATTCCTTAATGTTTTGGCAATAAAGTGACAATAACTTAAATATTAGGTGGTAAAATATTTTTTGTGAAATTTTAATATTGAATTGATATATTAGAAAACTTCTCGTAGACAAATGATAATATTTTTTTTATAATTGAATATGAAATTTCTTAAATACCCTTATGACATCAATAAATTTTTAATTGCATTAACAAAATAGTGGCAAAATGCTTACAGTGTAAACGTTTGATAGTAAAATATATTTTTTACTAAATTATAGTATTGACTTGATTTTTCAGAAAAAATTTTGATTGAAAAATGGTAATATCCCTTATTATTATGTTACTGCTTTTAAATAGAGCTTGATGATACTGATAAAGTGGCCTTGGTGATAAATTCAACTTCCATGGAGGTTCCAAGAGGTAAGGTTCCATGGCAATGAACTAATGGTGCTGAAGTGAGAGGGTAGCTAAAGTGGTATATATAAGCGAGTCGGCTGGGTACTACCGGAGTAATTTTGCCATACGTAACGTGCAACACGTGGTCCTAACTCAGTAATGAGGCTGCTGGTAGATTTTGTCAAACCAATTAACTGTTTTTTTTTTTTTTCTAATATCAAGAAAGCCAGTTCTCAAGGAAAGCTTGAGAGGCTTGTAAGACTTGAACTGGACTTCGATAGGAAAAGAGTGAGAGCTCTTGTATTGCAGAAAAAAGGAGTTATCTTGCCGTAACACGAGGTTTTATGATATCTTAGTAGTAAAGGGATAGATTATTAGATGGTAAAGAGGAGTAGCAACACGAGGACCCACGCATTTGTGCGAGGATCATATAATGTAATGGGTGAAATTTTTGTAAGAAGTCCTTTTCTTTTTTTTTTTAAATAACATTATTAAACTGAAATCTTTAGCTTAAAAATGAACTCACCCATTTAATATTTATTTTTATGCATATAACATGTTTAAGGAAAGTTGATACGCATAATTATATTTTTATGCATATCAGATGTTTAAGGACTATATTTTAAGCTTTTATAATATATAAAATGTGGACTTTTTCACTGCCATTGACATAAGTGCACACTCAATATATTAAAAACTGTCCACTTTTCAAACACTACGGTAATATGTTTTTTTTTTAAGACTAATTTTGACAAGGTAATGGCAAGTAGCGCAGACCGAAAGTCGATTGTTCCCCAAGTCGCTACTTAAAAGTGATAAGATCTTCTAATCTATATAAAGAGAAATTTTCAATAAAAATTCCTGCACTTTTGATAAATTGTGAGATCCCATACCAGATAATGATTATATATACACACACATGAAATGCGAAGGCCTAAATCTATACATAATTTTTACGAGAAGTACACATTTGAAAAGTTATTTCCACACCAATCGCACAATCATCCCGTCAAAACTAAGGATGATGAGTATGGCCTAAGATTTGGTTTTCTATTTCTTTGTTAGCCAAAAAGATAAACTGCACATTCTAAACTTGCTATTAAGAGCAAGCTATAACATATTCTTTCACCGATCTTTACGTATGTCTCCTTGTTCACGCCATTCTTTTCTTTTTTTGTTCTTTACGTTTTTGCTGTAAGCTATTCCTTTCGTTTGGGCTGAGATAAGATTATTCCTTTTGTTGGGTTTTGCCTTTGCATGCACTATAAGAACAGCGAAGATGGCTACATGCCTCTTCACATCGCAACATAATAAGCTCCTTGTTGATGCAGTTTTTCACGCGTGCCTCAACAGTGCTTCGAACCTTCCAACAGTACCTCCAAACAGCTCGAGCGGGAACGTCTGAACCTTCTGCTCGCGGATTCAAACAAGATTCGATACTTCGCCGCGACAAGCTCGAGCAGGATTGCCCCCTTTGTCCGGGTCCGCTGTCTTCTTCGGAACAGTGATTTCCCGGACCTGCACTCACAGAAAACCGGGTCAGGGGTCGCCGGGCGTTTCCCGGCGAGAACCCTCCGACGCTCAAGTCAGTAATCGGGTTTCTCTTTTTTGGTATCTCCCTTAGTGAGGGAGACCGGAAAGATGAAAGGGGTATTATATCGCCCCCCCTTTTTTGGATGTAAATGGTGTTTTTAGAGAGAATCAGATGAGAGGGATGAGAATCAGAAGAACCTGTTTTAGCTTACAGATCCTTGGTCAATCAAAATTGCTAACCCTCTGAGAGTTAAAATCTTCAACCTCTCTCTCCATTAGAAGTTCCAACCCTTGTGCCGTTCTCATTCGTTTCCTTTTATACTCTGTTTTTCCCGCTCTTTTTCTCTTTCCAGGCTGTCCACTCCCACGCTAATGGTATCTGGGTCCCTATGACAACTGTGATTGGCGGAATATTCCCTAGGGATGAGCGGCTGTCCCCTTAACCCGATTCACGTGGATGGATCACCATGTCGAGCAAGTGCGCTAGGAATGATGACACCATGGAGCGCAGTGTCGACCCACCGCAATGATGATCATCACCAAGCCATGTGGGCCCCGCGGACATTAAAAGGTGTGCCAAGATTCCGAGAAAGCGGTTCGGGTTGCCTCGGCCTGGTCTTGCCAGCTGTGCTCGTGGATGTCTGCAGGCGAGGAAAGATGTGCTCAAGACTCGACCTTGACCGGCTTTGACACGAGGGACGACCTCGAGCGAGCGAGCCTCGACCTGACCGCCTTGACCGAGGGACGACCTCGGCGAGCAAGGAGCCTCGACCTTGACCGGCTTTGACCGAGGGACGACCTCGAGCTTGTGATGGAGTGCTCGAGTCTCGGCTCGCCTCCGAGTTCCCCGAGCTTGACTAACTTTGACCTTCCTCGATAATCTCGAGCAGACTGTAGAGCTTGGAGCTCGACCTTGACCGCTTTGATGTCCCGACTCGCCTCGAACTAGGCTGTCTTCGAGGTCTCTTACTCGAGTGGAAGGGCTTCGAGGGTTTGTCCGATATTTACCCCATAAACCAGGAAGGGCTTTTAGGGGCCTGTCTGATATTTTACCCAAACACCAGTCCCCGGCTTCTAGTCTTTCGAGTGAGCGAGACAAGACTGAAACTCGAAGTGATGCGGCCGGACTCGCGACCTTTACGCTTCTCCACGCTCTTCTTGCTCGGCCTCGTAGTTGGTCAGCGCTTGGCTCGCCACGCGGGACTTCGGCCTTGGATGAGCTTCTTCCGCTCGGGCCCGCATGACCGAGGTGTCTTCCGTATCACTACCGCCGGGGTGTAATTGACCGAGGTGTCTTCTACTGTTATTCCCGCTCGACTTGCAATTGAGCGAGGTGTGTTCTCGTTACATCTCGCTCGGTGTGTAATCGGCCGAGGTGTCTTCTGCAATTACTACTCGCCGAGCCCTTCTCGAACCTCTCGCCGAGCATCCAATTGACGCGAACGTGACACCGTCTCCACTGGGACTTCGGTCGAGGAATTCTTCGGGATCTTTTGCTCGGCCTCGCAATTGACTAAAGTATCTTGTTAGGTTACTCCCGCCGGGCCTCGCATTGACCCAAGCATGGCACCGTCCCGCCTAAGACTTAGGCTTGGGACTTCTAGCCAAGGAGTTCTTCTTGAATTCCGCCTGGCCTCGCAATTGACCCGAGCTTGTCGATACTCCCGCCGGGCCCGCAATTGACCCAAGCATGGCACCATCCCACTGGATTTCCGGCCAAGGAGTTCTTCGAACTTCCGCCCGGCCTGCAATCGACCCGAGCTTGCTGATACTCCCTGCCTCGGTTTTCAAATAACCCGAGCTAGGCACCGTCCCGCCTAATGAGTTAGGCTCGGGACTTCATGCCGAGGAGTTCTTCTTCTCCTCGAGCCTTTTAATCTACCCGAGCTTTTGAAAACACTCCGCCTCGGTTTTCAATAACTCGAGCTCGCAGACCGTCCCGCCTAATGAGTTAGGCTTTGGGACTTCCGCCAAGGAGTTCTTCTTCCGCCGAGCATTTTAATTGACCCGAGGTTCCGATGACACTCCCGCCTCGGTTTTCAACAACCTGAAGCTTGGCACCGTCCCGCCTAATGAGTTAGGCTCTGGGACTTCTGGCCAAGGAGCTCTTCTTCTGCTCGAGCCTTTTAATTGACTCGAGGTCTTCTGATAATACTCCTGCTCTGGTTTTCAAATAACCCGAGTTAGGCACCGTCCCGCCTAATGAGTTAGGCTCTGGGACTTCATGCCGAGGAGTTCTTCTTCTCCTCGAGCCTTTTAATTGACTCGAGGTCTTGATGACACTCCTGCTCTGGTTTTCAAATAACCCGAGCTTGGCACCGTCCCGCCTAATGAGTTAGGCTCTGGGACTTCTGGCCGAGGAGCTCTTCTTCTTCCATTCTTTATTTTGAACTTGCATTATAAATGCTGTTCTTATTTTTACATACATTTGTACTTTTACATATCCCATCTTGGGACGAAATCTTATATTAACATTTTATAATACAAGGGACTTACTGGAATACTTCTTCAGACTTGTGCGCTCCACTGCCTCTTGACTCTTCGCTCGTCTCGGATGAGCCAACCCAGACGCTCCTCGGTCCTGCTAATTCCTCGCTTTGCAGCCTTTTCCTCTCGATTTCCATATCCGGCTTCACCTGCTCATACGTATCCGAATATGAACGGATCGAAGGACTCAGCAGTTATACCATGATCTCCCCATCCGGATCCCATCCTTTAATCCTCTCGTAGCTTGGGATGGTTGAACGCACCAAGATCTAGGACCAATCTATGGTATCTTTTGATAAACTCCCGAGGACTCCCATCTTTTTGCCTCACCTCCGACTACCCATCATGTCATCCTCGTGGTCACCGCGCCTCGAAATTGTTCTGCGAACTCCCCGCACATCCTGCTCAAAGCTCAAGATACTTCCCGTGGAGCTCATGCAGTACCATTCTCTCGCCCTTCCCCAAGAGTGAGCTGGAAGGCCTCGCGACCTGTGCGTCGCCGACAGACCTTGCACCGCTGTCAGTCATCGAACCGCTCTATGTGTATTAATGGGTCACTCTTTCCCGAATATTGTAGATCCGGAAGCGAAAGTCATGTGGATCGTGACACCCATAATCTCCGGCGAGAGAGGAGATTCATCGTCCAAAGATTATTCGCCACCTGGACTCTTTCTTGCCTCCAAGATCTTCCACCACTTGCGCCTAATCACTGCACTCTCTCCCTCCAACTCCTCCAAGACGAGAGGTCAGGCTGCCTCCGCAAATGTTGGCGAGACCCCTTTCCTCCATGTTCGCTTTCTTCTCTCACCGCAACATTTGGTGCCCAAGGTCTGGGCTTCATCTCCCGCTTTCCCGAATACGAGCATTCCTCGACCGACTCCGGACATCGCTGTAGTTTTTCTCTCGTCCTTCCCCGAATTCTTGTAATAGTGGAGGTCATAATCTCAACTGCTTTTCCATCCGATCCATCCTTTCCTGGATCTCCCTGCTCGGGCCTCATTGGCCACTTCTCTCGTGAGTCATCGATTCTCAGACTTACACCTCTTCTACCGCTTCCTCATCGCTGTGTTTTGTGTGTCTTCAATGTATTAGGAATCGGCTTTGTGCCGATCCCCACAGACGGCGCCAAAAGATGTTGATGCGCTTTCACGCTGCGCCTCAACAAGGCTTCGAACCTTCCAACAAGACTCTCCAAACAACTGAACGTGAACGTCTCGAACCTTCTCGTCATGGATTCAAACAAGACTGATACTTCGCCGCGACAAGCTCGAGCAGATTGCCCCTTTGTCCCGGTCCGCTGCCTTCTGAATAGCTGATTTCCTGACCGCACTCACGTAAAACCGGTCGTGGGTCGCCGGCGTTTCCTACGAGAACCCTCCGACGCCAAGTCAAGAATCGGTTTCTTTTGGTATCTCCCTTAGTGAGGGAGACCTGAAAGATGAAAGTGGTATTATATCGCCCCTTTTTGGATGTAAATGGTGTTTTTGAGAGAATCGATGAGAGGGATGAGAATCGTAAGAACCTCGCTTTTAGCCTATGTATCCTTGGTCAATCAAAATTGCTAACCCTCCGAGAGTTAAAATCTTCAACCTCTCTCCATTGAAGTTCCAACCCTTGTGCCGCTCTCATTCGCTTCCTTTTATACTGCTTTTCCCGCTCTTTCTCTTTCCAGCCGCCCACTCCCACGCTTAATGGTATCCGGGTCCCTATGACAACCGTGGATTGGCTGAATATTCCCTGTGGATGAGCTACCGTCCCCTTAACCCGATTCACGTGACATGATCACCATGTCCGGCAAGTGCGCTAGAATGATGACACTACGGAAGCTGCAGCCGCCACCCAACAAAGATCATCACCAAGCCACGCGGGCCCCGCGCACATTAAAAGGTGTGCCAAGATTCCGAGAAAGCTGGCTCGGCTGCTCTGGCCTGGCCCTGCCACCGTGCTCGTGGATGTCTCATGAAGCAGAAAGATGTGCTCAAGACTGACCTGACCGGCCTGACCGGAGGATCGACCCCGAGCGTGCAAGGAGCTCTCGACCTGACCAGCCTTTGACCCGAGGACGACCTCGAGCAGTGCAAGGAGCTCTCGACCTTGACCAGCCTTTGACCCGAGGGACGCACCTCAGCTTCGTGACGGAGTGCTCGAGTCTCGGCCCGCCTCGAGTTCCCCGAGCTCGACTAACTTTGACCTTCCTCGATAATCTCGAGAGGCATCGTAGAGCTTGAGCCTCGACCTTGACCGCTTTGATGTCCTCGACTTCGCTCGAACTAGGCCGCCTTCGAGGTCTCTTACTCGAGCCGGAAGGGCTTCGAGGGTTTGTCCGATATTTACCCCATAAACCGTGAGCGGCTTTGTGGGCCTCGTCTCGATATTTTACCCAAACACCAGCCCCCGCTTAGTCTTCGAGCGAGCGAGACAAGACCGGAAACTCAGCAGTGACTGGCCTGACTCGCGCCTTTTACGCTCTCCACGCTCTTCTTGCTCGGCCTCAGAGTTGGTCAGGCTGGCTCGCCACGCGGACTTCCGCCTTGATGAGCTTCTTCCGCCGGCCCGCATGACCGAGGTGTCTTCCGTATCACCACCGCCGGGTGTAATCGACCGAGGTGTCTTCATCGTTATTCCCGCCTGCTTGCAATCGAGCGAGGTGTGTTCTCATCGCTATTCCCCGCCGGTGTAATCGGCCGAGGTGTCTTCGCGAATTACTACCGCCGAGCCCTTCTCGAACCTCTCGCCGAGCATCCAATTGACGCAACGTGACAATCGTCTCTACTGGGACTTCTGGCCGAGGAATTCTTCTGGATCTTTGCTCTACCCCGCAATCGACTAAAGTATCTTGTTAGGTTACTCCCGCCGGCCTCGCACTGACCCAAGCATGGCACCGTCCCGCCTAAGACTTAGGCTTGGGGACTTCTAGCCAAGGAGTTCTTCTGAATTCCCGCCTGGCCTCGCAATTGACCCGAGCTTGTCGATACTCCCCGCCGGGCCCGCACTGACCCAAGCATGGCACCATCCCTACCGGATTTCCGCCAAGGAGTTCTTTCGAACTTCCGCCCGGCCTCGCAATCGACCCGAGCTTGCTGATACTCCCGCCTCGGGTTTTCAAATAACCCGAGCTAGGCACCGTCCCGCCTAATGAGTTAGGCTCGGGACTTCATGCCGAGGAGTTCTTCTTCTCCTCGAGCCTTTTAATCTACCCGAGCTTTGAAAACACTCCGCCTCGGTTTTCAACAACTCGAGCTTCAGCACCGCCCCGCCTAATGAGTTAGGCTTGGGACTTCTGCCAAGGAGTTCTTCTTCCGCCGAGCATTTTAATCGACCCGAGGTTCCGATGACACTCCCGCCTCGGTTTTCAACAACCCGAAGCTTGGCACCGCCCCGCCTAATGAGTTAGGCTCTGGACTTCCGCCAAGGAGTTTTCTTCCGCCGAGCCTTTTAATTGACTCGAGGTCTTCTGACAATACTCCCGCCTCGGTTTTCAAACAACCCGAAGTTAGGCACCGTCCCGCCTAATGAGTTAGGCTCGGGACTTCATGCCGAGGAGTTCTTCTTCTCCCGAGCCTTTAATTGACTCGAGGTCTCGATGACACCCCGCCTCCGGTTTTCAAATAACCCGAAGCTAGCACCGTCCCGCCTAATGAGTTAGGCTCGGGACTTCCGCCGAGGAGCTCTTCTTCTTCCATTCTTTATTTTGAACTTGCATTATAAATGCCGTTTTATTTTTACATACATTTGTACTTTTACATATCCCATCTTGGGACGTAAATCTTATATTAACATTTTATAATACAAGGGACTTACCGGAATACTTCTTCAGACTTATGTGCTCCACTGCCTCTCGACTCTTCGCTCGTCTGGACGAGCCAACCCAGACGCTCCTCGGTCCCTGCTAATTCCTCGCTTTGCAGCCTTTCCTCTTCGATTTCCATATCCAGCCCACCGCTCATACGTATCCGAATATGAACGGATCAAGGACTCAGCAGTTATACCATGATCTCCCATCCTGATCCCATCCTTTAATCCTCCTCGTAGCTCGGGATGGTTGAACGCACCAAGATCTAGGACCAATCTATGGTATCTTTGATAAACTCCTGAGGGACTCCCCATCTTTTGCCTCACCTCCGATACCCATCATGTCATCCTCGTGGGTCACCGCTACCAAATTGTTCTCGCGAACTCCCCGCACATCCTGCTCAAAGCTCAAGATACTTCCCCTGGAGCTCATGCAGACCATTCTCTCGCCTCTTCCCCAAGAGTGAGCTGGAAGGCCCTCGCACCTACGTGTCGCCGATGCACCTTGCACCCCGTCGCGTCATCGAACCGCCTACGTGTATTAATGGGTCACTCTTTCCCGAATATTGTAGATCCGGAAGCGAAAGTCACGTGGGATCGTGACACCCATAATCTCCGAGGAGAGAGGAGATTCACCGTCCAAAGATTATTCGCCACTTGGACTCTTTCTTGCCTCCAAGATCTTCCACCACTTGCGCCTAATCACTGCACTCTCCCTCCAACTCCTCCAAGACGAGAGGTCAGGTCGCCTCCCGCAAATGTTGGCGAGACCCCTTTCCTCCATGTTCGCTTTCTTCTCTCACCGCAACATTTGGTGCCCAAGGTCTGGGCTTCATCTCCGCGCTTTCCGAACACGAGCATTCCTCGACCGACTCCGGACATCGCTGCAGGTTTTTCTCTCGTCCTTCCCCGAATTCTTGTAATGTGGAGGTCATAATCTCAACTGCTTTTCCATCCGATCCATCCTTTCCTCGGATCTCCTCGCTCGGGCCTCATTGGCCACTTCTCTCGTAGTCATCGATTCTCAGACTTACACCTCTTCTACTGCTTCCTCATCGCTGTGTTTTGTGTGTCTTCAATGTATTAGAAATCGGGCTTTCAGTGCCGATCCCCACAGACTGCCGCCAAAAGATGTTGATGCAGCTTTCACGCGTGCCTCAACAAAGGCTTCGAACCTTCCAACAAGACTTCCAAACAACTGAACGTGAACGTCTCGAACCTTCTCGTCATGGATTCAAACAAGACTCGATACTTCGCCGCGACAAGCTCGAGCAGTGATTGCCCCTTTGTCCCGGTCCACTGCCTTCTTCTAATGCTGATTTCCTGACCGCACTCACGTAAAACCGGGTCGGGGTCGCCGGCGCTTCCCACGAGAACCCTCCGACGCCAAGTCAAGAATCGGTTTCTTTTTGGTATCTCCTTAGTGAGGAGACCTGAAAGATGAAAGGGTATTATATCGCCTTTTTGGATGTAAATGGTGTTTTTGAGAGAATCGATGAGAGGGATGAGAATCAAGAACCTCGCTTTAGCTTACGTATCCTTGGTCAATCAAAATTGCTAACCCTCCGAGAGTTAAAATCTTCAACCTCTCTCCATTGAAGTTCCAACCCTTGTGCCGCTCTCATTCGCTTCCTTTTATACTGCTTTTCCCGCTCTTTTCTCTTTCCAGTCCGTCCACTCCCACGCTTAATGGTATCCGGGTCCCTATGACAACCGTGGATTGGCGGAATATTCCCTGTGGATGAGCTGATCGTCCCCTTAACCCGATTCACGTGGATGCATCACCATGTCTGCAAGTGCGCTAGGAATGATGACACCATGGAAGCTGCAGGCTACCACCCACAATGTAGATCATCACCAAGCCACGTGGGGCCCCGCGACATTAAAAGGTGTGCCAAGATTCCGAGAAAGCTGGCTCGGCTGCCTGGCCTGGTCTTGCCACCAGTGTCTCGTGGATGTCTCATGAAGCAGGAAAGATGTGCTCAAGACTCGACCTGACCCGGCCTGACCGAGGGACGACCTCGAGCAGTGCAAGGAGCTCTCGACCTCGACCAGCCTTGACCCGAGGGACGACCTCGAGCGTGCAAGGAGCCTCGACCTTGACCGCCTTTGACCCGAGGGACGCACCTCGAGCTTGTGATGGAGTGCTCGAGTCTCTGGCCGCCTCGAGTTCCCGAGCTTGACTAACTTTGACCTTCCTCGATAATCTCGAGCGGCATCGAGAGCTTGGAGCTCGACCTTGACCGCTTTGATGTCCCGACTTCGCTCGAACTAGGCCGCCTTCGAGGTCTCTTACTCGAGCCGGAAGGGCTTCGAGGGTTTGTCCGATATTTACCCCATAAACCGTGAAGGGCTTTTAGGGCCTGTCTGATATTTTACCCAAACACTCCTAAATTTCTTTCTAGCATAAATTGTTCTTGCAAAACTCATCATCAATTTCACCATGGTTGACGCGATCATTTCCTCTCTTGAGCAATCGACTTCAATGGTCATGAAGAGGCAAAGGAACAAGTGAGGTCGGTAACTAAGCGCCTGAAAGGAAGTGAAGAAGTCGACCAAAGAATCTCCGAGCCATTCAAGGTGTGCTCAATGATGCGTAGAAAAGGCAAGTGAAGGAGGAAACCGCCGACTGCCTCGATCAATCGAGGGACGATCTTACAACATGGAAGATGTGTTGGATGAGTGGAACACTGCAAGGGGCAAACTGCAAATCAATGGCGTTGATGATCATGAGAATGAGGCTCTCGTTCCTAAGAAGAAGGTATGTTCCTTCTTTCCTGCTGCCCCTTGCTTTGGTTGCAAACCACTTGTTCTACGTCGTGACATTGCTCTCAAGATCAAAGAAATCAATGAAACTCTTGATGATATTTCTAAACAGAAAGATCAGTTTGGTTTTTCTGTGAATGTTATTAAGAGTAATGAGATAGCGGTTGAGCGAGTACCAAGTATCTCCTCAATTGATGAGTCTAAGATATCCGGCAGACAAAATGAGAAGAATGAGCTTATTAACAAGTTGTTGTGTGAGAGTAGTCAAGAGCGAAATGGAATCCAAATTATCTCCCTAGTTGGAATGGGAGGCATAGGCAAAACCACTCTCGCTCAATTTGCGTTCAACAATGTTAAAGTTCAAAGAAATTTTAATGAAAGAATATGGGTTTGTGTGTCGGGGACTTTTGATGAGTTCAGAATTGCTAGAGCAATTCTTGAACCTCTTAGAGGTCCTACCTCTGATTTACTCGAGTTTAGTTCTCTCATGGAACATATTCGAAAATGTGTTGCATTGAAGAAATTTCTTCTTGTCTTAGATGATGTGTGGAACGAAGATTACTATAAATGGGAACCATTCTACAATTGTTTAAAGAATGGTCTCCATGGAAGTAAAATTTTAATTACCACACGTAAAAAACAGTTGCCCGTATGATGGGATCGACTGACATTGTCTCAATCAATGTATTGTCTGAAATGGAATGCTGGTCAGTATTTGAGTCATTAGCATTTTCGGTAAGTCCATGGAGGAACGTGAAAATTTAGAAAACATTGGTCGAAAGATTGTAAGAAAGTGCAAGGGCTTACCTTTAGCTGCAAAGACAATTGCTAGTCTCTTGCAGTCAAAAAATACTGAAGAAGAGTGGCAAAGTATCTTAGAAAGTGAGATATGGGAACTAGAAGAAGTTGAGAGAGGCCTTTTAGCCCCTCTGTTATTGAGTTATAATGAATTGCCCTCTAAGGTAAAACAATGTTTCTCATATTGTGCTGTCTTTCCGAAAGATTACCCAATAACGAAGCAAAAATTAATTGAGCTTTGGATTGCTCAAGGTTACCTTAGTGTGAAAGGAAACAAAGATATGGTGGTTGTTGGTGAAGAGTATTTCAACATCTTAGCTAGCCGCTCATTCTTTCAGTTGTTTTGGATTGACGAAGATGTTTGGAAGATGCACGATATAGTGCATGACTTTGCTCAATTTTTATGTAGGAATGAATGTTTAGCCGTAGAAATTCATGGCAGTAAAAAATCAGTGATAAGCTCCTTTAGGGAGAAGAGAATCATGCATTTAATGTTATCTATAGATGGAGGGGCATCTTTTCCTAGCTCCATTTGGAATGTTAAAGGATTGCAAAGATTGCGAAGCCTCTTAGTTGAAAGTGATGAATATTCATGGTCTAGCGAAGTCCTACCTCAGTTATTTGATAAATTGACATGTTTAAGAGAATTAAATTTAGGGACGATTTCGTTGGTTGAGGGTTTGATAAAAGAAATTCCAACAAACATAGAAAAATTATTACATTTGAGACACCTTAGTTTAGCCCGTCATAAGATAGAAAAATTACCTGACACATTGTGTGAGTTATACAATTTAGAACTCTTAGACGTTAGATTTTGTAGATCTCTTAGAGAATTACCTCAAGGGATTGGAAAGTTAAGAAACCTGATGTATTTGTTGAATAGGTACACTCCTTCTTTAAGATACTTGCCAGTAGGGATCGGAGAATTATTCAATCTTCGGACGATAGAAAATTTTGTAGTGGGTGGAGGCATAGGTGGAGGTAGCAAAGTATGTAGCTTTGAGTCTCTTAAAAAGCTTGACCTCCTTCGAAAATGTCGTATAAACGTTCTTGGTGATGCGTTGGATATGGTTGAGGCGGCAATGAGATCTGAGCTTGATAAAAAGAAAAATCTCTTTAATTTGAAAATTCATTTTGAAGAAAGGAGGGAGAATCATGAGGAGGATGAGCATGAACACGAACGGCTTCTTGGAGCCTTACAACCACCTCCTAATTTAAAGAAATTACGGATACATGAATATAGAGGCAGGAGGAATGTTGTCCCCAAAAATTGGATCATGTCATTAACCAATTTAAGGTTTCTGAAACTCTTCAATTGCACAAATTGTGAGCATTTGCCTCCTTTGGGAAAATTGCCATCCCTTGAACAACTCTTTATTTACGGAATGAAAAGTGTCAAAAGAGTGGGTAAAGAATTTTTGGGAATCGAAAGTGATACCCATGATGATGGCATTGGCTTCTCTGTTAATGTTACTACATTTCCCAAATTGAAAAAGCTCAGAATCAATGATATGCATGAACTGGAAGAATGGGATGATGGGACTAGGGGAGAAATCATAATCATGCCACGTCTTTCTTCATTGGAAATTGATTGGTGCCCTAAATTAAAAGGGCTGCCCAATCACCTTCTTCAGAAGACAACACTGCTCCAACTTAAAATTTATGGATGTCCTATTTTAAAGAAACGTTGCAGACAGGTGATAGGAGTGGACTGGCGTAAGATACGCCACATTCCGGACATCCAAATTGGTGATTGAAGAATTCTCAAAGCGTGCGGCTGCAATTAGTCAATTACAATCAACCACTGCAGGAATTGCAGATTTGGGATGTCCTATTTTAGAAGAACGTTACGGCCAGGAGGCAGGAGTGGACTGGCCTAAGACACGCCACATTCCCAACATGTCCATTTGTTAAGGAATTCCCTAAATGGCTGCAATTAATTACAATCACCCACGGGTAATTTCTTTCTCCTGCTCTATTTTACTTGGTTGTTTTTTTGTAATCCAATTCAGGCGTTAATAATAATAATATATTTGTTTTACTTTGTTGTTATATATTTCTAATCCAATTAACAAGTCGAGAGATTAATGTTTGTTTAACCATTTATTTATGCAGTGTACAAGCACAAGTTTATGCCGTAAAGTCCAATCTGGTCTTTAAAAGTATTGGTTGTTGGTATTCACTCTTGGGGAGTTTGTCTGATCACTTATGTGATGGATGAAATATGAACAAGGTATATTAGTGTACATTATACTTATAGGATTAACATTCCACATCTTTCAATAGTTGCTGATTATTACAACATAATGTGACATGTCTCAAGGTATGTGTCAAAATTAATCTCGTATATGCAGCGTGCCAGCTTTGAGCAGTATAGACCTACCAACTACCTCTGCTGTTGCTGTTTGCTGAAGGTTTTAACATGTCTACAAATCTTTACCTATTAGATTGATCTAAACAGTTACGATAGGTGTTTGAATTGCTTATTGTGTATCGGATAATCTTATCAATTGAAATTAAGAGGTGACTCATATCAATAGCAGGGGCAAGATGGGAGATGTCGTATTTTAGAAGAGCATGTCAAGGAGACCAGAAAGCATTGGCCTAAGATATCCCACATTCCCAACATCACGATTGTTGGGAAGCATGTCAAAGGAGGCTCTTTGAAGAATTCTCAAAAAAGTCTGCAATTACCATCAGTCACTGGTAATTTCTTCAGCTGCTCCGTTTTACACGTATGTTATTTGTAATCCAATTAAGGAGTAGAAACAAAGTATAAATTAGTTTAATCATATAACCATTTTGCAGGCACAAGCACAAGTTTATATGATTGTGTCATTGAATGTTGGTCATGATCACTCTATAGAGTAATAAGAACAAGGTAAGTGTCAGTAGGTACTAAAAATGTACGGACCATTGAATTGAATGTTGTAGAATTTTTTATACGCGGTCCATTTTTTGAATACTTGATATAATGTTACAGATTTTCAGGGCATGTCGAAAAATTTATTTGGAGCTAGGTTGGTAAGAGTCTTACGAGAGAGGTTGCTTCAAAGATCAAATTTTTGGCCTGCAATAGAACCGGCCACAGTAATTGTTCTAGAACAAGGTTTGAATGCTAAAGGTGTGAAGATCGGTAACATCATGTAACTAAAATATATACAAATATATATGCCTTGGACAACTATTAACAATTATGTTAGGTTTGTGTTGTGTATTTGGTAATCATTCAGGTGGTAGCAGCTCCGATTCTATTTACCAGGAGTGGCATTGAGAAGACTAATAAGGCTCTGGTGGCCGATCAAAATTAAGTTGATGCCGGCTGAGGTTAATTGGCATTTTCTTCAACTCTGTTCCTTTGGCTTTGAGTGGGGAAGCTTACTGTTTCCTTTGAACGAGTACCCTAATCACTGATCCAAACTCATTTCGCTTTTAAGCTGAGCGATGACTTTTCAAGGCTCACTTTCTGAATTCGATTGACCAACTTTGCCTTGAAATTGGTTTGCAGGGGTGATTCATGATTGTCCTGTTGTTTTAAACGAAAGTTTACAGAAAGGGAACAAGAGCAGATCGGCACAAACGTCTTAATTCATAACTTTCAAGGGATCGGGAGAAGTCTTTCAGGAGTTCTCAAACGGTCATATATGCCATCACCTCTAGGTAATCTGTTCTACTGTTCAGTTTTAGTTCGTTTTTCAACTTTGTCTGATGTCTGACCAAAAGGTCATTGTGTCCATTTTCAGCAATTTAATAATTTCTTTCGATGTATAATTTCAAGCCAAGAACAACATGTTCTTTTGCTCGGTGAAGTGCTTGCGGAATGGAAGAGGGGAAGGCAGATGACAGTCCTTAGATGAAAGCGATCAGAGGAATCAAATTGGTTAGTTAATTACGTTTTCCCATTGTTCTCTATACTTCATATTCTGATGTTCAAGTACAAAGTCTTCAAACCACTGATTTGCTGGGCACGCATAAGCCACTGAGATTTTTAAAGCAATATTTTTTAGCAGAGGAATTACGCTCGTGAGGGGCAGAGCAGAGCTGGAATCGCCCAATGACAGGCGCATTAATTGTGAATAGGGATGGCTCATAACAAGACAAAAGGCAAGATGGGGCTGCATCTCTAACATGTATATTTTCAGTTGCTTGTTGAGGTATTGCGTGTTGTAAATTCACTCACACACTTCACCGATAGTATCTAGTTAGTATTAGATAGCTAGAAATGCATGAAATGAGATACTGGATGATATTATTCATAGATAGTACCTAATTCAGAACAAGGAAGTAATTAATTTTCACACAACAAAGTAAACATTTTTCTTTCCATCTTTTTAATATCAGTTCTTCAGCTTAATTTGGCTTCTTCTGCAAGTTAAAACCAATTGCAATTTGCAAGTAGCAAAAGGTTGTGAATGGAACCTTCACCTCACATGTCTGTTTTGTCTGCTCTTATATTGGTAATCTGCTCAAATGTTTTCCAGTGCTTTGTTTTTGGGCCTATAAAGGCTGGGAAATCTGCACTATTGAATTCTTTTCTAGGAAGGTATCAACTGATTCCTCAATGATAACATCTATTATTTCTTATTCCAATTGCTAGTTTATTTATTGATAACTTTGAAATCTGGATCTGTTGATTTTTAAAGCAGGTCCTTCTCTGATACTTATATTCTAACCACTGATGAGCGGTATGCAGTAAATGTTGTCGATCAACCTGGGGTAAGTGGATAGAATATGGATAGTATATGATTTTCTTTGTAGTTTTGTCTCAATTGTTATTCATACAATTAACTGGGTGGCTTTTCAGTTCTCTTACCACTATATTTTTTTTTCGGTAGGGATCAAAGAAAACTGTAGTGTAGCGAGAAATTCCTGAAGCAGCAGTTGCAAAACTGCTGTCGAATAAAGATTCTTTGGCTGCCTTTGACATAGCAGTATTTGTTCATTATAGGTAAACAAAAGATCGAAATGTATTCTTTCATTAGTCATATAAATTGATGATCCATTAAATATTTTGAGTTTAAATGGTTCATCATTTTCAAGTTTAGGACTTAACTGCCATTAATGAAGAAGCTAGTTGAAGTCTATGGACGAGAATGTAGAAAGACATTCTACTTTTCCTTTCATGCATCTGCATGCCTTTGTGTACATTTATTTAGAGACAAAAACATTCCTTTTTTCTTTTTGCACTATTGTGCTGCTCATAACATAGGTTTTGCTAATTTCTTACCAGATATATATTCATTCTTTTATGATGATGTTGTTTGCTTGTTCAGTTCCGATGAGTCCTCATGGAAAAGAGCAACTGAATTGCTTGTGGAATTTGCCAGTCATGGCGACGATACTGGCTTTGAGGCGCTTTGCCTTATTGTAGCAGCTAAAGATGATCTGGATTAATTTGCAATGGCAATTCAGAATTCTACCATGGTATTTACTTTTGTTAGTGACTGTATCTGTATGCATTGTACAAGTAATTAACTATTAGCAATCAGTTTCTCATCTGGAGTCTTAAGAGTCTTATGTGTTTTTGTTGTTCGGCGTGATTATACATGATTTTGTGTCTCCTTCGGTTGAACAATAGTGTAGTTAATGTTTTTCAGAATTTTTAACTTGGCAAGGTAAATTAAACTCTGCCAATCTGTTTGGCAAACGTGCTATCCCCACTGCCCTTTATAGGATTTAGTCGAATTCTTATGTCTTTGTTTCTCTCATTGTCTCTGTAAAATGTTTGGTTTGAAGTGGGCTGCCCTATTGTTGTTTGGATTGCTGGTATTTTGTTGCCTTTTTCTAGTTAATCTATTACCTGTCTGGAGCAGGGCTAAAGTAACATTTTTTTTTTAAAATTTTTGGGTTAAAAATTTGCTTTTGTAGGTTAGTCAGGATATGGGACTAGAGGCTCCGATACCTGTTACCTCGAAGTTGGGTAATTTTAACTTTATTTCTGGAGGATTGTACAGGCAGCAGAGCATCCTCATTTGAGCATCCCAGAAACTGAAGGTGGGAGAACTCGAAAGCATTACCATAGACTAATAAATCGCTCTCTTATGGTTGTTTCAGGTTTGTTATCCGCCTCTCTTGAAAAGAGTTATTGATTTTTGTTTCAGCTATTCGAACTTGAGATGTGTCAACGGATGTAGAAAATATTCCTCTACCCTTTTTCAATTTTATACCATTTAATTTTTATTTGTTTCATCGTTGTAGTTGAAGCATCAGTTACCATTGTCGGACAGGCAGCTTGTCGTGTCCGCTTGGCAAGGAAGATATCGTGTCTACTAGGCAAGGAAGAATTATTCTTCATCATAAATGCTGAACATTTGTCTGTCAACCGGCCACATCCTCAGATACAGCTGATCGTACCAATTCATTGGGTTTCCTCAAATGTCTTAATTGTTGAGAATTTGATAAATTTTATTTTAAATGCCAGGTCATTAGTTTTGCTCTTCAAATTTTTTTGTATCTTTTGGAAGTTTTTTATCAAGTAAGCTAGTTTGTGAAAGTGTTCCAGTACTAGAACATAAATGACATGTACAATGGAACACGTTACTGTGCAGGGGTTGTGCAATAAAAAATTTTGCTACAGATTTTTCCCTTTTTTTTAAATTGATACTCTTTGTTATACTCTTTTCTTCTCTTTAATCTCTCTAATTTGCTAAAAGAGCTCATTTTATAATTTTCAAACCTTTTTTTTTTTTCCTGTGTCGTGGTTAATGGAAAATGTTAGACGATAAGAACAAAATGCATTTTATCATAACGTTCATTGACAATTTATTGTTATGCAATTTTCCCCTCCCCTGTTTTGGAACTAGCCACAAATTACTTGTAATCCTCAGGGATATGGGGCACTTACAAATTTCCAGATAGTTTGCTGGTGTCTGGAATCTGGATTGAGCCAAAAACCGTTCCAATCATCACAGTATGCTGTTGGCCATCGTGAAGCGACCCTGTATTTGTAACCTGCCGTCAGGTTTTACCGTCTTGGTTCAGCCGGCCAAGTTTAGTTCTGAATGCTTCAATCATCGGGCTAATCCGCCACTCTTCGGCTGCTGCTCCTTCCATGTCTAGCTGCGAACAGTACTTCGTGAAAACCTCTGTAGTCACATGAAGCTTAAACTCCAGAGTAAACAAGAAATTCATCTCAAGTTTGTTCATTTCTGCAATGCTTATCCCTCCGATTTTTGCATAATATGCATTGTTATAGCACCTACAAGCAAGTTTAGTGATTGGAAAGTTAAAACGAAAGATTTGATCAAAGCAGCAAACTGGGCTGTTTAGATATCAAGTTCTTACTCATCTTCAACAAACTTTGCAGCCACTAGAAAGCTCGTGATCAGAAGGCGATGAACGTTGAGTCTCGTAAGGCAACCGTTGATGCGATGAAGGAACCGATCAAGGTATATGTAGGCAACAACCAAGCAAGAAGGGCTGCAGCTGGAGTACTTGAATATGCGTTCAATATATTGCCTAATGCTCAAACTTGGTGCTTTTAAGCTATGAAATATTGTGACAACTTCCTTCTGTTTTGATGCCTTTGATGAAGATTCATTTTTCTGGATTGATCTCTCAAGAACTGATGAAACTATCGACAAAACACGAGGAGTTGATGATTTTTTCACCTGGAGAAGCAACTAAACCCAATGATGAAGTTTCTGATTCACCTAGTTTGCCATTGAGTACCATAGCAAGGGAAGAAATTAAAAAAAAAAAAATAAGAACTCTGCAATCTATTTTCTGAGAATATTGCTGGGTTTGAGTCTCTAAGCAGAAATATTCGTGCTAAAGAATTTTATGTAACCACATGTTGCTGCACAGGCTCACCTCTAACAAGCAGCAACTACTATTATATATATTCTCTTACGCAAACATTTTCATTTTTTCAAAAATTTTGTACAAAAAACTGTAGATTTGTAGTTTTAAAATATATGGAGTTCTGCATGATAGAATGATTCATGTATATCAACTTTCCAATTATTATTTTCTTTTTGAGCTAAAGTCACCAATGGAATAAATCCAAATATTTATCTTATAAAACAATTAAGAACTCTATTCCTGGTGGGCCAGTTGGGCACAATCATTCAAGCCAACAGGAGATAAGAGGAGGCTGAGCAGCAAATTATACACTAGTATATACTGAGGTATATATGCTGTAGCAAAAGAAATTAATAGATAAAATACAAATGAATTGATTATTAGTACAGCGTGAAAGGCACACCATATTCTCTTTATACTTTTCTTTTATCTATTTATACTTTCTTTTTGTTGTGTATCACACCACATATCCAAAACGTGGGCTCAAAAGGGAATAGTTTATGAGGAATTAGTTCCAACTTCCAAGCCTAAGCGAAACGGCGCATTTCAATTGGAAGGTTAAAGTGTCGAGCATAATAATGCTGAAATCTTGAATGGTGGCCATATTCTTTCCACGTTGGTTGGATTAGAAAGCAGACTGCTCAATTGATGATGGTGAGGTAAAAGACCAACTAGAGCAGCGATATACTGAAAAATAAAGATTTCAGGCAAACAGATATATGATTGAACAACGGGGTTGACGGAAGCTCCAGTGATATTTCATTTATAAGATTCTCTTTATTTTTTTCTCCTTACCGCTTTTAGATAGAGCTTAATGATAAAGTTGAAGGAAAATACGAAAAATTATTATTAGAAGGAGATGGCTTACATATATATATATATATATATTTCTTTCTAGCTCTTATCAACTCAAAACTTGTAGATTGTTCTTTAAAATAAAAGAAAAAGAATTGGAAATTGTTGTGAGGAAGCGCAGGTTGAGCGGATTACCAATTGATGCTAACTATGACTTCTAGAGAAACTTAAATGTGGTGTAAAAATTTCAAAGAAAATTGACACAATAATTTACGTGGTTTGGCGTAAAGCCTACATCCACGGGCAAAGACTGGAAGATAATTTTACTAACAAATGAGAATTTACAAATTGGGAAAAACTCACAAAAACCCAATAGCCCAATACACCCAAATATATTCTCCTAGCACTCAAGTGGAAGCTCTCTCAACTCTCTCAATTGCTTCACTTGCAATTGCTCTCAATTTTAGGATGCCTTAACAAATGAAGAACATTAGCTATTTATAGGAATGCATGGTAGCACTATTTCACCAAACCATTAAAATTGTCAAAGTTTGGTTGGTGATTACCTAATTTTTAGCCAAATTTTGAACAATTTGGCTTTGAACAATTTTGGCCAAATTTTGAACAATTTGGCTTTGAACAATTTTGGCCAAACTTTGAACATGTGTTTTGCCAAACTTTGAACATGTGCTTTGATTTGAATTTTTCAACAACTCTCCACCTCGGTGAAGATTTATCCAAATCTGAGCCGACTACCAACGAACCATCATTCCCAAAGTGGCTGCATGTTTATGACTGCCAACGTAACCAAAATTTGTGATTAAGCCAACCGTAGTTCAAAATATTACTGAACTTCCTTGTATAAAATGATCCTTCAATCTCTACCTTTCTCACTGTTTTAAACTTTCAGAATATTGATCAAGTTTAGACAATGCTCAAACTTGATCGTTGTCACCACCTTGGTCAACATATCTGCGAGATTCTCTGCAGTCTTAATTTTCTGAAGAAGAATCTTCCCATCATCAATAATTTCCCGCACAAAGTTAAATCGTACGTCAATATGCTTCGTACGCACATGATAAACTTGATTCTTTGCTAAGTGAATAGTACTTTGACTGTCACAATACAAGTTAACATGCTCCTAGATCAATCCCAAGTTTCCAAGCAAGCATTGTAACCAAACAGCCTCTTTAATAGCCTCCGTAATTGCCATATACTCTGCCTCTGTGGTTGACAGTGCAACTATAAACTGTAGTGTAGACTTCCAACTAATTGGCCCTTTAGCAAGAGTAAATACATATCCGGTGGTTGATCGTCGTTTGTCTATATCACTGGTATAATCTGAATCAACGTACCCAATCACACCTTGACCAAGTGTGCCATTTCGTTCAAACAGTAAACCAACATCAACAGTTTTGTGAATGTACCGTAGAATCCATTTCACAGCTTGCCAATATCCTTTACCAGGATTATGCATATATCCGCTCACCATACTAACTACTTGTGAAATGTCATGCCTTGTACACACCATTGCATACATCAAGCTACCAACTGTATTTGAATACGGAACTTGCAACATGTATTCTTGTTCCTCATCCGTTGAAGGAGATAGTTGTGCGTAAAGCTTGAAATGAGAAGCCAATGGGGTACTTACGTGTTTTGTCTCGATCATTCATGCCAAACTGTTGTAATACCTTCTTCAAATATTGCTTCCGAGACAAGTCGACTTTACCACGAGCTCTATCTCTGCGATATCTCCATGCCAAGAATCTTCTTAGCTTCACCTAGATCTTTCATCTCAAATTCTTGATTGAGTTGAATTTTCAACTTCTCAATCTCATCTTTGTTCTTAGATGCTATTAGCATATCATCGACATACAAGAGCAAATATATGAAAGATCCTTCTAGTAGCTTACGAAAATACACACAATGATCAAATTTATTTCTTGTGTACCATTGACCTTTCATAAACCGATCAAATCGCTTGTACTCATCGCCTTGAGATTGTTTCAATCCATAAAGCGACTTTGTCAGCTTGCAAACCCAATTTTCTTTTCCAAGAACTCTAAATCCATCCGGTCGAGTCATGTAGATTTCTCTTCCAAATCACCATGCAAGAATGTAGTTTCACATCAAGTTGAACTAGCTCCGGATCATATTGCGCAACAATGGCTAGCAAAATCCGAATAGACGAATGTTTCACAACCGGAGAAAATACCTCATTGTAGTCTATTCCTTCTCTCCGAGCGTAACCCTTCGCTACCAATCTAGCCTTGTATCGAATTTTATCCTTACGAGGAAATCCATCCTTTTTGCATATACCCATTTGCACCCAATTGCCTTTTTGTCTTTAGGCGGTGTAACTAACTTCCAAGTGCCATTTTTTCAAGAGACTGCAGTTCTTCATCCATTGCTTGCTTCCATCGTACATTTTCGTGGCTACTTATCGCTTCTCCGTAAGTGGAAGGAACATCACCATCTACAATTGAAGTACATAGGCCACCATATCAACAAAGCGAGCAGGTCTACGAATCTCTCTCCGCGGCCTTCTATATGCAATTGAATCTTGTTGCTCTAAACGTTCCTGAGTCAGAACCTCTTCTTTATCTTCGGTTGATTGAGAATCATCTGCCTCTTCAACACTAGCTGGATCATCTTTAACTTTTTCAAGCTCCACCTGCTGCGGAGTGCTATCATCCTTTTGTTTTAACATGGCTAATTCATCAAAAGTCACATCTCTGCTAAAAATGATCTTCTTTGTATTTGGACACCAGAAACGGTATCCTTTTACTCCACCAATTATACCCATGAACAATGCTTTCTTCGCTCTTGGGTCTAACTTAGATTCCTTTACATGATAATAAGCAGTGGAACCAAAGACATGTAAAGTATCATAATCAGTAGCAGGTTTACCAGTCCACATTTCCATGGGTGTTTTGCCCTCAATTGCAGCTGATGGCAAACAATTAATCAGATGGCACGCATATACAACAGCCTCAGCCCAAAATTCCTTGCCCAATCTAGCATTGGACAACATACACCGAACTTTCTCCAGTATAGTTCGGTTCATGCGTTCTGCCACCCCATTCTGTTGTGGTGTACCTCGAACAGTGAAGTGTCGCACAATGCCCTCATCTCGGCATACTTCTAAAAATAGATAATTCTTGTACTCACTACCATTATCTGAGTGTCTTTTAACCTTTCGACCGATCTGAGTTTCGACCATCTTCTTCCATTTTAGAAATATACTCAAAACTTCATTTTTGTTCTTCATTAAATACACCCATACTTTTCTTGAATAATCATCAACAAAAGTAACAAAATAGTGCATACCTCCCAAAGAAGCTACTCGGTAGGTCCCCACACATCACTGTGAACATAGTCCGTAATCCCTTTTGTATTGTGAATTGTCGAACCAAACTTTACTCTTGTTTGCTTGCCCGTAACGCAATGTTCACAAAATTCCAATTTGCAAGAATTTGCACCTTTCAATAAGCCTTGCTTAACCAAAGTCTGCAAAGCTTTTTCACCAAGCATGTCCCAAACGCAGATGCCACAACTTGGTTGCCTCCGAATCAGCATCCTTTCTCGAACTGCTGATGTCGATCCAATAACCGTACTCCTTGGAAATAGTACAAGTTATTCCTTCTTGTGCCCTTCATCATCGCTCGGCACCGACTACTACCTTCAAGAACCCATCTCTCATAGTGATTGTAAGCCCTTTGGATTCTAGGACTCCTAATGAGATGAGATTTTTCTTTAAGCTTGGTACATAGCGAACTTCATCAAGACTTGGATTGAGCCATCATGATTCTTTAATTGGATTGAACCTATTCCCATGGTTTTACAAGCATTGTCATTGCCCATAAAAACAACTCCACCATCTAGCTCCTTGAAGCTAGAAAACCAAATCTTATTAGGACACATATGATAAGTACAACCCGAATCCAAAATCCACTCATCCGATTGACATGTCAACGTCATGCCAACTAGACTAAATTCGACTCCTCATCATGCTCGACTACACATGCATCGAAATGGCCTTGCCTTTTTGTAATTTAGGACAATTCTTTTTCCAATGCCCTTTCTCGCGACGAAAATCACATTCATCTTTGGCAGGCCTACCTTTAGACTTGCCCCTTTTTCCAGGTTTGCGGCTTTGTGAACGACCTCTTGCTGTCAATACTTTTGCAACTCGTATTTTTGTGATCCTTTTTATCTTTCTTTCTCGGTCTCGAAGATTATACAGTGCACTACATACAACATTAAATGTGACACTGTCCTTCCCATAAAGCAAAGTGGTGGTGAGATGGTCATATTCATCAGGAAGTGAATTCAACAGCAACAATGCCTTATCTTCATCTTCAAATTTCTTATCCAAATTTAGCAAATCCGCTAATATTTTATTGAATGAGTTCACGTGATCATTCATCGACATACCGGTGCATGCGTGAATCGATAGAGTTTCTTTTTCATATAAAGCCTGTTTTCAAGGTTTTTCTTCATATATTTTTCTTACAATGTCTTCCACAAATTCTTTGCTGATGTCCCCTCATGACAGAGTACTTTCGATCTTTAGCCAGACATAGGTGAATAGTACCACATGCATGTCTATTGATTTTTGTCCACTTCTTGTCATCCATCATTTCAGGCTTTTCTTCTAAAGCGAGATCCAGCTCTTGCTGATATAAGACATCCAACACCTCACATTGCCACATACCAAAATTATTGGTACCATCAAATTTCTCCACTTCAAACTTTGCATTAGTCACGATGAGTCATTCTCGACGAAGACGATGACGACGCTTCTGCCATCCTTCTCAACCTCAAATAATCAGTGCCTTCAACAACTATTCACACTTGAAAAATAGTCTCTATGATGTTTATTTCGCGTGAATAAATGCACTAGGAAAGTTCCCAGGAGAATGGAGGGGTCACAATGGTCCCACTTAAAACCCGCACTCTTAGACTCTTATCGCCTCGTTGATGTAACTTTCCTAGACATGAAAAAATACACACTACTTACAATAGACTGTTCTCCAAGTACAAATGGTCGTATCTAGTACTGTATTTGTGAATAGTACTATATACCCCAATGTACGAACCTTCGGCTTTGATACCAATTGTTGTGCGGAAGCGCAAGTTGAGCAGATTACCAATTGATGGTAAATGTGACTTCTAGAGAAACTTAAATGTGGTGTAAAAATTTCAAAGAAAATTGACACAATAATTTACGTGGTTCGGCGTAAAGCCTACATCCACAGGCAAAGATTGGAAGATAATTTTACTAACAAATGAGAATTTACAAATTGGGAAAAACTCACAAAAACCCAATAGCCCAATACACCCAAATATATTCTCCTAGCACTCAAGTGGAAGCTCTCTCAACTCTCTCAATTGCTTCACTTGCAATTGCTCTCAATTTTAGGATGCCTTAACAAATGAAGAACATTAGCTATTTATAGGAATGCATGGTAGCACTATTTCACCAAACCATTAAAATTGTCAAAGTTTGGTTGGTGATTACCTAATTTTTAGCCAAATTTTGAACAATTTGGCTTTGAACAATTTTGGCCAAATTTTGAACAATTTGGCTTTGAACAATTTTGGCCAAACTTTGAACATGTGTTTTGCCAAACTTTGAACATGTGCTTTGATTTGAATTTTTCAACAGAAATTTGAGGAAATCACATCTTTTAAATTTTATTTTAAAACTAATATTTTGTAATATTGGTGGTAAATTCAACTTTCATGGAGGTTCCAAGAGGTAAGGTTCCATGGTAATTAACTAATGTTGCTGAAGTGACTCACTTCAAGTGAGAGGGTAGCTAAAGTGGCATATATAAGAGAGTTGGCTGGGTATTACAGACGTAATTATGACTTTACTAAGTAGCATGTGTTATTAGTGAGGTTGCTGGTAGATTTTGTGAAGCCAGTTACGTGTTTTCTTGAATAAAAGAAAGCTAGTTCTTAAGGAAAGTTTGAGAGGCTTGTGAGACTTGAGCTAGACCTCGAAAGGACAAATGTGAGAAAAATAGAAAAATAGAGTTTTCCTGCCATAACAGGAGGTTTTAGGATATCTTAGTAGTATAAGGATAGATTATTATACTAGGAAATCATTCTCACATTTCAAATAACATCTAAATCTATAAATAATTTTTATGTGAAATACACGTTGAAAAATTATTTCCACACCAATCGAACAATCATCCGGTCAAAACTAACGATGATAAGTACAGCCCAAGATTTGATTTTTTATTTACTTTGTTAGCCAGAAAGATAAAATGCACATTCCAAACTTGCTATTAAGAGCAAGCGATAACATATTCTTTCACTAACCTTCAAGTATGTCTCCCTGTTCACGCCATTCTTTTTTTATTTCTTTGCGCTTTGGCTGTAAGTTATTCATTTCGTATACGCTGAGATAAGATTATTCCTTTTTTTTTGGGTTTTGCTTTTGCATGCACTATAAAAGTTGAGCGAAGATGGCTGCATGCCTCTTTACATCACAACATAATTAATTCATTATAAGCTCCTAAATTTCTTTCAGCATAAATTATTCTTGCAAACACTCATCATCAATTTCATCATGGTTGATGAGATCATTTCCCCTCTCTTGGAGCAGCTGACTTCAATGGTTGTTGAAGAGGCGAAGGAACAAGTGAGGCTGGTAACGGGCGTTGGAAAGGAAGTGAAGAAGCTGACCAGCAATCTCCGAGCCATTCAAGGTGTGCTCAATGATGCAGAGAAAAGGCAAGTGAAGGAGGAAACCGTCGGACTGCGCTCGATCAACTTAGAGACGCATCTTACAAGATGGAAGATGTGTTGGATGAGTGGAACACTGCAAGACTCAAACTACAAATCAATGGAGTTGATGCTTTCCTTCCTAAGAAGAAGGTATGTAACTTCCTTCCTGCTGCCTTTTGCTTTGGTTGCAAACCACTTGTTCTACGTCATGACATTGCTCTCAAGATCAAAGAAATCAATGAAACTCTTGATGATATTGCCAAACAGAAAGACCAGTTTGGCTTTGCTGTGAATGTTATTAAGAGAGCGGATGAGCGAGTACCAAGTATCTCCTCAATTGATGAGTCCGAGATATTTGGTAGAAAAAATGAGAAGAACGAACTTATTAATAGGTTGATATGTGAGAGTAGTAGAAAATAAAAAGGCCCCCGTATCATCTCACTTGTTGGGATGGGAGGCATAGGCAAAACAACTCTCGCTCAATTTGCCTACAACAATGACGATGTTGAAAAGAACTTCGAAAAAAGAATATGGGTTTGTGTGTCAGATCCTTTTGATGAGTTTAGAATCGCTAGAGCAATCATTGAGGCTCTAACAGATTCTACCTCTAATTTTGGTGAGTTTCAATCTCTGATGCAACATATTCAAAAAAATGTCGCGGGGAAGAAACTTCTTCTTGTCTTAGACGACGTGTGGAATGAAGATTTCTATAAATGGGAACAATTCTACAACCGCTTAAAGAATTGTCATCATGGAAGTAAAATTTTAATTACCACACGTAAGGAAGCGATTGCTCGTGATTATGGGATCAATCGACATTATCTCTGTCAATGTACTTGTCCGAAAAGGAATGTTGGTCGGTGTTTGAGTCGTTAGCATTTTCCGAGTAAGTCCATGGAGCAACAGGAGAATTTAGTAAAAATTGGTCGAGAAATTGTAACCAAGTGCAAGGGCTTACCTTTAGCTGCAAAGACAATTGCTAGTCTCTTGCGGTCTAAAAACACTGAAAAAGAATGGCAAAATATTTTAGAGAGTGAGATATGGGAACTAGAAGTGGTTGAGAGAGGTCTATTGGCCCCTCTATTGTTGAGTTACAATGAATTGCCCTCTAAGGTAAAACAATGTTTCACTTGTTGTGCTGTCTTTCCTAAAGACTATCAAATCTGGAAATTTCAGTTAATTGAACTATGGATGGCTCAAGGTTACCTTAGTTTGAAAGGAAACAAAGAGATGATGGACATTGGTGAAGAGTATTTCAACATATTAGCTAGCCGTTCATTCTTTCAGGATTTTATCAGAGGTGATGATGGTGAAATCAATTCGTGCAAAATGCACGATATAGTGCATGACTTTGCTCAGTTTATGTGTAGGAATGAATGTTTAGCAGTAGAAATTCGTGCTGGCGAAGAATCAGTTATTAATGGTGTTGAAAAATTCAAATTCAAAGCTAAATTGTTCAAAGTTTGGCAAAGCACATGTTCAAAGTTTGGCCAAAATTATTCAAAGGTAAATTGTTCAAAGTTTGGCTAAAAATTAGTTAATCACCAACCAAACTTTGACAATTTTAATGGTTTGGTGAAATAGTGCTACCATGCATTCCTATAAATAGCTAATGTTCTTCATTTGTTAAGGCATCCTAAAATTGAGAGCAATTGCAAGTGAAGCAATTGAGAGAGTTGAGAGAGCTTCCACTTGAGTGCTAGGAGAATTTATTTGGGTGTATTGGGCTATTGGGTTTTTGTGAGTTTTTCCCAATTTGTAAATTCTCATTTGTTAGTAAAATTATCTTCCAGTCTTTGCCCGTGGATGTAGGCTTTACGCCGAACCACGTAAATTATTGTGTCAATTTTCTTTGTAATCGTTTACACCACATTTAAATTTCTCTAGAAGTCACAGTTACCATCAATTGGTAATTTGCTCAACCTACGCTTCCGCACAACAAATGGAGAGAACAAAGTTCTTCATTTAATGTTAACTCAAGAAAAGGGGGCTTTAGTTCCTATCTCCTTTCGGGATAACGTTAAAGGATTGCAAGGATTGCGCAGCCTCTTAGTTGAAAGTAATGAGTATTCATGGCCTAAAGAAGTCCTACCTCAATTATTTGATAATTTAACTAGTTTAAGGGTATTAAAATTAAAGGTGCGTGATAGCTGGTTTTGTAATAATTTCATCAAAGAAATTCCAACAAATATAGAAAAGCTGTTACATTTGAAATACCTCAATTTGTCCGGCCAAAAGAAGATAGAAAAATTACCTGAAGATTTACACAATGAACTGACTGAATCTTTAAGATACTTGCCGGTAGGGATTGGGGAATTATTCAGGCTTCGGAGTGTGACAAAGTTTGTTGTGGGTGGAGGGTATGACAGAGCATGTAGACTTGAGTCTCTTAAACGGCTTAACCTCCTTCGAGAATGTTGGATATATGGGCTGGGCGATGTGTCAGATGTGGGTGAGGCTACGAGGGCTGAACTTGAGAAAAAGAAAAATCTCTTTGTTTTGGCACTTGATTTTGATCGTTCAAGAGATGGAAATGAAGAACAAGCTGGGAGGAGGGAGGATGAGGAGGATGAACGGCTTCTTGAAGCCTTACAACCCCCTCCTAACTTAAAGAGCTTAGGGATAAGTGAATACAGAGGCAGGAATAATGTTATTCCCCAAAATTTGATCATGTCATTAACTAATTTAAGGGTTTTATCTCTCAGCGAGTTCAGAAATTGTGAGCAACTGCTTCCATTGGGAAAATTGCAATCCCTTGAAGTTTTGGCTATTTACGGAATGCAAAGTGTGAAAAGAGTGGGTAATGAATTTCTGGGAGTAGAAAGTTATACGAATGGCTCCTCAGTTTTTGCTTTTCCCAAATTGAAAGAGCTTAGATTTTTTAATATGGGAAAACTGGAAGAGTGGGATTTCGGGACTGCAATAAAGGGAGAAATCATAATCATGCCGCGTCTCTCTTCCTTGCTTATTCATTTTTGCCCTAAACTAAAAGCACTGCCCGATCACCTTCTTCAGAAGACAACGCTCCAGAAATTAGAGATTAGGGGATGTCCTATTTTAAAAGAATGTTTTGAAAAGGAGACAGGACAAGACTGGCATAAGATACGCCACATTCCCAACATCGACATTCGAAAATGGTTTTGAACGAATCCTTAAAGGGGGGGCTGCAATTATAATCGCCCAAGGCCACGGGTAATTCTTTCTCCTACATGCTCACTCTATTTTACTTCAATTAATTAGTTGTTATTTTTTAATCCATTTTAGAAATTAATTAAGCGTATAATCAATTCCTCTGCTTTCTGCACTGAAATTAAAGAGACTTTCCATTTTCAGCCAATTGATTACGAGCGGATCGAAAACAAACAGACGTGATACTGCATGAGATGAAAGGTCTAATCCAACAGTGAACAGAGCCAATTAATAAGGAACCAAATTAACTCTGGTTAGTAATTATAATCTCTATACGATTTTCTTCTCTTTTTCTCTCTATTCTTCATTAATTTGCTGATGCATGTTCAATTATATATATATATAATTATGTCATCCTTATTATTAGATATATTTATCTAACTGATTGATTAATTTGTTAGCCAATAAGGAATTATGCAAATGGTGTAGCAGAGCAGGAATTGGAATAGTCGCATGCCTTTTTTTTTTTTTTTCAAAGTCTTGTATTTGTAAAGAGAATGAACTAGAGAAAGCACAAGACGGAGAGAGAGCTATTTTGAGGCTAAATTGTCGGGGGTTGATTGATTTTGAGGGGTTGAGATTGATTTTCTTCTCATTTTATTTGCATTTGAAAGGTTATTATCTGTACACTTTTTCATTAGATATGGATTACCAATATCACCTGTGTATGCTGAACCACGTATATCTCCGTGCCTTGTTTGTATTTGTTGTATTATTTGATAATCATAACCAAACCCTATAAAAGATGGTGAAATTAAAATTTTGGGTTTACATGGGGCTCATAACTTAAAAATAATAAACCTACAATAATCATAACATAATAATGGTGAATCGGTGGGGGCCATAAAATTTACATAAAATTGAGTCAAATTTAGTTGTTTGTTGTTAGATAGCAAAATTTTCAAACCAAAACAAAATAAATTTCAAATTACCTTAGCAAAACATTTTGAATATGATGTCATGAAGATTAAAATATACATCGACGCATGCATCATGATAAGATTTTGAGGAGTGAGGACCGGACGTCGTTTTGCATACCAAATAATATTTTTAATCCAAGCAAATAATCATTCAACGAGGTTTTTTATTTTTATAAAATGACTGATGGTAATATGTATTTGTACCAAAGTTTCCCTCTCAATTCCTTTCTCCATTAAACACTTTTATTTTTTCAAAATTGTTTGCAGCGCAAATTTTTATTATTTTGAATATGTATTTGTATTGGAAACATTTATAAATTTTATTATATATGTTAAATTTTATGAATGAAATGAACTTATATTACAAATGAATTTGATTATACTTTGAATTTTCTATTAAATATCAAATTCAATTTTTTTTTCTAAGTTAAAGTGTATTTTGTCAAAAAAAAAAAAGGCAAAAGAAAAAGAAACTCAATCACAGGTCTCCACTCATTTGGCTTTTAAGCTGAGTGATGACTTTTCAAGGCTTACTTACTGAATCGGGATGTCCAATGTTGCCTTGGATTTGGTTTGTAGGTTGAAGACAGTGACTACAATCATTGCCTTGTCCTGTTCTAAGTGAAAGTTTACAGAAAGGGAGCACGAGCAGACTGGCTTAAGATCTTAATCCACAACTTTCGAGGGATCAAGAGAGCCTTTGAGGATTTCTCATACTGCTCCAAATACCATCACCACCCCGGGTAATTTGTTCAACTCTTCAGTTTGGGTTACTTTTGTCAAGCTTGATGCTTCGTCTGCTATAATACCTTTGGTAATCTCAGAATAAGAAGAGCTGGAATCCAACAAAGTAGAAAAAGTTTTATGTAATTGTCAGGATTTTACTTTTCAGTGTAGAATTACTAATTACTTGATAAGTATGTCAAGTTTGCTGCAAAATACTTATTTAATTCTGGCTCATGATTAATCAATTTTATTTATTTATTTATTCTACTTATATTTTTCAGTTTCAGTTCTTGGGCTTTGGCTTCTTCTGCAAGTTAAATGCCAAGTAATAAAAAGCTTGTGAATGAAATCTTTAGTTCACATGTCTGTTTTTTCTTCTCTTATATTATTGATAATCTCATAATAATAAGAAATAGAATCTAAAAAAAAGTAGAATTTACAGATTGGATATCTAATTACTTCAAACATTGCTTTTTAAAGTAGAAATTACTAATTATTTGATAAGTGTGTTGTTAAATTTGCTGCAAAAATGCTTATCTATGATATCATCTGCTATGATGGTCATAGGTGTATTTCTTTTTCTTTCATTTCCTGATGTCAATTACAAATTTACAATGTCATGAAACCATTGTGATTTTTTTTTCGTATGTTAATTAACTGAGATTCATTTGTTGGGCATGCAACTGAGATTTTTTAAACAATAACTTTTTTACCACAGGCATTACGTGAGGGACTGAGGGCAGAGCAGAGCATGAATTCTGGGGGTGTCCTATTTTACAAGAACGTTATGGAAAGGAGGCAGGAGTGGAGTGGCCTAAGATACGCCGCATTCCCAAAATCAGCATTTGACGAATTCCCTAAATGGCTGCAATTAATTACAATCACCCACGGGTAATTTCCTTCTCCTGCTCTATTTTACTTGGTTGTTTTTTTTGTAATCCAATTCAGGCTTTAAAAATAATATATTTGTTTTATTTCGTGCTTATATATTTGTAATCCAATTGACAAGTGGAGAAAGTGATATTTGTTTAGCCAGTTATTTTATGCAGGGTACAAGCACAAGTTTATGACGTGATGCTCAATCTGGTCTTTGCAAGTATTGCTTGTTGGTCTTCGCTCTTGAGGAGTTTGTCTGATCACTTATGTGCAGCGTGCCAGACTTGCTAATTGACATGCTGTAGAAGTACTAGATCGTGATGAGGCCAAAGCTTTGAGAAATACAGACCTACCAACTACCTTGCAATTACCACACTCACTGGTAATTTCTTCTGCTTCTTCATTTTACACGTTCGTCATTTGTAATCCAATTAAGGAGTAGAAACAAAATTTATGTTAGTTTAACCGCAGGCACAAGCACAAGTTTATGTGATTGGTGTCATCGAATGTTGGTCTTGATCACTTATAGAGTAATAAGAACAAGGGAAGTGTCAGTGGGTACTAAACATGTGCGGACCCATTGAACTGAAGGTTGTAGAATTGTTTTACTCCCGACCCATTTTTGAATACTTGATATATACTTTATCATTATTTGGATATAATGTTGCAGATTTTCAAGGCATGTCGAAAAATTTATTTGGAGCTAGGTTGGTAAGAGAGAGGCTGCTTCAAAGATGAAATCTGTGGCCTGCAGTAGGACCGGCCACAGTAATTGTTTTAGAGTAAGGTTTGAATGCTAAAGGTGTGAAGATTGGTAACGTCGTGTTACTAACATGCAACAAATGTCTATGCCCTGGATTAATATTGAAAGTTATGTTACGTGTGTGTTGCTTATTTGGTAGGCATTGAGGTGGTAGCAGCTGGCACAGATCCCATTCTATTTTACCAGGGGTGGTATTGAGAAAATCACTGAGTAAAGCTCTGGTGGGTGATCAGATTAATTTGATGTCAATTGTGGTAAATTAGCATATTCTTTAAATTTATTTATTGGCTTTGAATGGAATCGCTTACTATGTTCTCTAAACCATTACCCCAATCACAAATCTACACCCAGTTGGCTTTTTAGCTGAGTGACTACTTTTCAAGGCTTACTTACTGAATCGGATTGACCACTTTTGCCTTGGATTTGTTTGCAAGGGTGATTCATGAATGTCCTGTTTTAAACGAAAGTTCACAGAAAGGGAACAAGAGCAGACTAGATGAAAGTGATCAGAGGAATCAAATTAGTTAGTTAATTACGTTTCCCCATTGTTCTCTATAATTCATATTCTGATGTTCAATTTCAAAGTCATCAAACCACTGATTTGCTGGGCTCGCATATGCCACTGAGATTTTTAAAGCAATATTTCTTCTAGCTTGAAGTTCTTGGGTTCAATTTTGCGCATCAAATGCTCGATCAAATAATTAGTAGTAGATAGCTACAAAGTGAGACACTAAGTGATATTATTCATAGATAGCATCTGATTCAGAAGAAGAAAGTACTGAATTTTCCACATGACAGAGTAAGCATTTTTTTTTTAAAATTTTTACTTTTTATTTTTTCAATAACAGTTGTTGAGCTTAATTTGGCTTCTTCTGCAAGTAAAAAACCAACTGCAAGTAAAGGTTGTGCAAGTAAAAAACCACTAACTAGCAGAAGCTTGAATTACAGATTAGAATTACTTTGAGCATTATGCTATCAAAATAGAAATTACTAATTACTTGATAAATATGTTCATTAGCAACAAAAATACTTGTATGTGATATCATCTTCTATGGACCATGATAGTAGTAACTGTGCCATTTTTTGAATACAGATTAGACATAGTCTTGAGATGAAAACAGAGGAGAAGGATTCAGGAATGGTGCTTTCTCATTGTCCTCTGCTCTTCGTTTTGCTAATGTTCAATTATACATAATTATCAAACTATTGTATGGTTGATCATTTTTGTACTAAGTCAAACTGAGACTGATTAATTGGGCATGCTTAGTTACTGAGATTTTTAAAGCAATATTTTTTGAGCAGAAGAATTACGTAAGGAAAAATTTATTTGGATATAATGTTACATAGCATATCAAAAAATTTATTACTTCTACTTTTTAAAGTAGAAATTATTAATTACTTGATAAGTATGTTGAGTTTGCCGCATAATACTTGTAAATGAAAATTTATCAATTCCCATATTTTTCATTTTTAACTTAAAAACCATAACATTTCACTTTAGTCTCACGCATCCATAATTAATTAAATCCCATTACAACATAGTAAGCAGCAGCTGTTGATATCCTTCCAAATGAAGTCTTATAGAATGACTCATTACATAATATCTATCACCAGAAGATAATCAAATAATCACAACCAAATTAAGCTAAGATATCATCCAAAGTGTTGATGCAATTTTTCCCGCGTGCCTCAACGAGTACCTCGAACCTTCAAGCGAGTGCCTCCAAAGCAGCTCGAGCGGGGTACTGCGAACCTTACGCTCGCGGATTCAAGCGATTGCCTCGATCCTTTTGCTCGCGATAAGCTCGATCTCGAGCAAGATTGCCTCCTTCGTCCTGTTCAGCTGTCTTCTTCAGAACGGTGATCTCCCGGTCCTGTACTCACAGAAAACAGGGTCAGGGGTCGCCGGGCGTGTTCCGGCGAAAACCCTCCGACGCTCAAGTCAGTATTCGGGTTTGTCTTTTTGGCATCTCCTTTAGTGAGGGAGACCGGAAAGATGAAAGGGGTATTATTTCGCCCCCCCCCTTCTTGGATAAGTATGGTGTTTTTCGGAAAGTTCAGATGAGAGAAGTAAGAATAGGAAGAACCTCCGAATCGGAAAATCCAACCCTTGTAATGTTCCCTTCGTTTCCTTTTATACTCCATTTTCCGCTCTTTCCATTTCAGGCTGCCCACTCTCACGTTAGTAGTATCGAGTCTCTCGGCGGTAGGGATTGGCGGAATATTCCACAGGGATGGCGGCTGTCCCTTAACCCGATTCACGTGGCGGATCACCATGTCGGGCAAGTGCGCTAGGAATTATGACACCTTGGAGGCATGTGCTGGCCACACCTGTGATGTCACCACCACGCCATGTGGGACCACAGTCGAGACATTAAAAGGTGTCTTGGGATTGAGAGGAGGCAGGTCGGGTCTTGTCGGCTATGCTCGTGGACATAATCTCTGCGGCGAGGAGAGGTGTGCTCGGGGACCCGTTCTTTCTGACGAGGAAGGAGTGCTCGGTTCTCGACCTTGACCATCTTTGACACGAGGGGCGACCTCGGCGGGCGAAGGAGTGCTTAGCTATCGACCTTGACCATCTTTGACACGAGGGCGACCTCGAACTTGCGAAGGAAGCGCTCGGGGCTCGGCGACTCTGAATTCCTCGACCTTGACCGGTTTTGACCGGAAGAACTGCTCGAGCTAAGGTCGTCCTTGGGGTGTCTTACTCAGTGGAAGGGCTTGAGGGCTGTCCGATATTACCCAAACACAGGTCCCTCGGTTTCTAGTCTTTTGAGTGAGGCGAGATAAGGCTGAAACTTCGATAATGATGGGCGAACTCACTGCCTTTAGCAGCTTCCCCATGTTTCACGGTTGTCTCCCACTTAGGCTTTGGGACTGCCGGTATTGCCAAGGTTTCTTCTTGAACTTACGCTCGGGCCTCCAATTGAAACAAGCTTACTGCAGTCAATCACTGCTCGGGCCCTTCTTGAACTTATGCTCGGGCTGCGATTGACCAAGTGTGACACAGTCCATCTGGGACTTCGGCGAGGAGTTCTTGGGATCTTACGCTCGGGCTGCAATTGACCAGCGTCTTGATGTTACTCACTGCTCGGGCTGCAATTGACCCAGCGTGCGCCGTCCGCCTAAGACTTAGGCTTTGAGACTTCGGCCAAGAGTTCTTGGGATCTTACTGCTCGGGCTGCAGATTGACCCAGCGTGTGCCGTCACGCTTAAGACTTAGGCATTGGGACTTCGGCCAAGGAGTTCTTGAGGATCTTACGCTCGGGCACTGCAATTGACCAGCGTCTTCGATGTTACTCCTTCTCGGGCTGCAATTGACCAGCGTGGCCAGTCCCGCTAAGACTTAGGCTTTGGGACTTCGACTAAGGAGTTCTTGAGGATCTTACGCTCGGGACTGCAATTGACCAAGCGTCTTGATGTTACTCCTTCTCGAGCACTGCAATTGACCCAGCGTGGCACCGTCACTCTAAGACTTAGGCTTTGGGACTTCGGCCAGGAGTTCTTCTTAAACTTCTCCTGCTCGGGCCTTTTAATTGACCAAGCGTCTTCTTGTTATACTCTCGTTCGGACTGCAATTGACCCAGCGTGGCACGTCCGCCTAAGACTTAGGCTTTGGGACTTCGGCCAGAGCTCTTCTTAAACTTCTCTGCTCGGGTCTTTTAATTGACCTGAACGTCTTCTTATTATACTCCTGCTCGGGACTGCAGGCTGACCCTCGCTGAGCGCAGTCCAGCTACGACTTAGGCTTTGGGACTTACGGCAGTAGCGTTCTTCTTAAACTACGCTGGGCTGCAGTTGACCGGGTTTGCTGATACTCCTGCTCGGGCTGCAGTTGACCCAGCGTGGCATCGTCCGTGGGACTTACAGCCAGGAGTTCTTCGATCTTGATCGGGTCTTTTAATTGACCCGAGCGTCTTCTTAATCTACTACTCACGCTCGGGCACTGTAGTTGGCCCAGCGTCTTCAGTGTTATACTTACGCTTGGGCTGCAATTGACCCGAGCATGGCACGATCCCTCACTAAGACTTAGGCTTTGGGACTTGGCCGGGAGCTCTTCTTAAACTCGCGGGCTGCAGTTGACCCATGCTTAGCGATACTCCTGCTCGGGCTGCGATTGACCCAGCGTGGCACCGTCCGCTGGGACTTCGGCCAGGAGTTCTTCGATCTTACGCTCGGGTCTTTAGCTGGCCGAGAGCTTCGCGATACTCTGCTCGGGCTGCAATTGACCCGAGTGTGGCATCGTCCGTGGGACTTCGGCCAAGGAGTTCTTCTTGATCTTCGCTCGGATCTTTCGATTGTTCGGAGCTTCGCGATACTCACTGCTCGGGCTGCAATTGACCCGAGCATGGCAGATCCGCTTAAGACTTAGGCTTTGGGACTTCGGCGAGAGCTCTTCTAAACTTCTCCTGCTCGGGCGCTTTTAATTGACCCAAGCGTCTTCTTATTATACTTACGCTCGGGACTGCAATTGACCAGCGTGGCACCGTCACTTTAAGACTTAGGCTTTGGGACTTCGGCCAAGGAGCTTTTCTTGAACTTCTCCTGCTCGGGCCTTTTAATTGGCCGGAGCGTCTTCTTGAATATCTACTCACTGCTCGGGACTGCAGTTGACCCAAGCGTCTTCTTGTTATACTCGCTGCTCGGGCTGCAATTTACCCAGCGTGGTGCTAGTCCCTCGTAAGACTTAGGCTTTGGGACTTACGGCGAGGCTTCACGATATTACTCACTGCTGCGGTCTTGATTGACCGAAGCTTGGCAAGTCCGCTCTAATGACTTAGGCTTTGGGACTTTAGCGAGGAGTTCATACGCTTACGGTCTTCGTTTTGAACTTACATTATAAATGCTTTTCTTATTCTTACATACATTTATACTTTTACATATCCCATCACGGGGACGAAATCTTACATTAGCATTTTACAATACAAAGAGACCTCTTGGAAATACTTCCTCGGAAGTTGTCGTTCCACGGCCTCTTGATCACTCGTCGATCTGGATGAGCTGGCAGGTATACTCCGCCTTCCGTTCCTTGATTCCCCACCGAGTTGAGCGAGGTTATACGCATGGTTTCCTTGGCGATTCTGGCATGCAGACTCCTCGCCACCCTTTGGCTGCCTTTCACGACCCAGCGGCCCGTTTACTCGATACTTAAGGGCTAAATAATGGGTGGATAGCACGCATTGGCTGATCCTCGTGAGCGGCCTCCACAGAATCGCTTGAGTGCAGGTGGCTTCATCTACCACCACGAAATCCGACATCATGTTCTTCTCGAAGGCTTTGAGCCCATGGTTCTTTGCCAGTTTGATGATTCCTAGAGGTATTAGCTTTCCTCCCCGAATCCTTTCAAGGAAGTGCTCGAATGCTGCTCGAGGCTCGCGCTGTTATTCCTAAATCCTCGAGTGTGGATTTGAAGAGAATATCTACAGAGCTCCGGAGTCAACCGATGTTCGGTCAACTTCCTTATTGCTATCTTGGCTTTTACCACGGGGCATCCTCGTGAGGTACTGGCACCCCTCCTCGTCTCCATCCAGTCCACATGATTAGTACCTGCAGAACGCTTGGCCTTGGCAGCTGGAGCGTGAGCAGGAACTTCTCGGCCGGTGCGGCATATCGGCGATAGTTTTTCGAGTCTATTTGAACTTCAGGCCATTGTGGGCCCTCTTGAGATTACCCTCGTGGACGGTGGTTCTATGTCTATTCGTAAGCCGGCCATCTTCCTCAGTGCTGCTTTCGACTCTAAGGTGTCCCCTTGACAAACTCATCCAAGTCTAGGTTCCTAACGGATCCTCCACTGGTTTTTCAAATCACGGCATTGTCTTTGTGGAGTGGCCGTGGTTACCATGGAAGCAGCGAGAACCGCCCTTATCCAGCTTGCCGGTGACTTGGCCATCGGCGTTGGTAGGCTCGGTGATCCTCGCTCTTGACCACTTGAAGTATCTTTTGAGAGATACCTTCGACCTCAGATATCTTGTTAAGTAGCGAGGCTACGTTCCACCACTTGTATTGCCCTATCCGCTGGGAAGCTTCTCGGTGAGGGTGGCGATGGGCGATGCTGCAGTCGTGGTTCATCTCGAGTGCGCTTGGTCGTGGTTCATCTCGAGTGCGCTTGGCGGTGGTTGCGGGGTGTGTGGCCATCATGGCGCTTGCATTCTCTGTGATCCGGCACGGAGACTGCAAGGTGGTGCGGGGACCATCCATGCGCGGGGAACTCTCGATATGGGTTGTGCAGGCGGCCCGGTCTCTCGCTGCCTTTGGAGCTGTGTCCCTCAGGCAGGGCTCCCTTTCTCCTTCCCTCTTGCTCCACCAACCTGCTCACTTCTCAGTTTGGCAGCTTTTTCTTCTTCGATTACCATATCCAGCTTTACCTGCTCATACGCATCCGAATACTGAGCGGATCGAAGGACTCACGAGGTTATACCATGGTCTCCCATCCGAATCCCATCCTTTAATCCTCTCGGAGCTTGGGGATGGTTGAGCGCACCAAGATCTGGGACCGATCTATGGTATCTTTTGATAAACTCCGGAGGGACTCTCCTTCTTACTGCCTCGCCGGCGACTCCATCATTGTCATCCTCGGGGTCACTGCGCCCGGAATTGCTCTGCGAATTCCTGCACATCGTTTAAAGCTCAAGATGCTTCCCAGTGGGAGTCTGCGGTACCATTCTCTCGCTCTTCCCTCCGGGGTGAGTGGGAAGGCACAGCACCTCTAGGCTGCGACAATCCTTGCACCCTGTCATGTCGTTGAACCGTTCTATGTGCACTAACGGATCACTTTTTCCGAAAATTTCAGATCAGGAAGCGGAAGTCACGTGGGATCGTGACACCCGTGATCTCCGTGGAGAGTGGAGATTCGTTGTCCGACGTTATTCGCCGACTTGGACACTTTCCTTTCCCAGAAGATCTTCCACGACTTGTGCCAACTGCGCACCTCTCCTCCAACTCCTCACTTGCGAGAGGTTGGGGTCATATCCTGCAAATGTTGATGAGACCCCCTTTCCTCCATGTTTGTTTCTTCTCTCATCTGCAACATTTGGTGCCCTAGGTCTTTGGGCTTCATCTCCGCATTTTCCGAACATGAGCATTCCCTCGGCTGGACTCCGGGACATCATTACATGCTTTTCTCTGTTCCTCCCTGAATTCTTGTAACAGGAGGTCGGAGTTCGATCTGTTTTCCATCCTATCCATTCTTTCCTGGATCTCCCTATTACGGGCCTCATTGGCCACTTCTCTTAAAGTTATTGATTCTTCGGACTTACTCCTCTTGATTGTTTCCCTCATCGTTGTGTTGTGTGTCTTGAATGTATTAGGAAATCGGGCTTTTGTGCCGATCCCGAGACGGCGCCAAAGATGTTGATGTAATTTTTCCGCGTGCTTCAGCGGTGCCTCGAACCTTGAACGGTGCCTCCAAGCAGCTCGAGCGGGACTGTCGAACCTTACGCTCGCGAGTTCAAGCGAGTGCCTCGATCATTACGCTCGCGATAAGCTCGATCTCGGCGGGATTGCCTCCTTCGTCTGTTCCGCTGTCTTCTTCGAGCGGTGATCTCCGGTCCTGTACTCACGAAAGCAGGGTTAGGGGTCGCGGGCGTGTTCGGCGAAACCCTCCGACGCTCAAGTCAGTATTCGGGTTTGTCTTTTTGGTATCTCCCTAGTGAGGAGACCGGAAAGATGAAAGGGTATTATTTGGCCCTCTTTTTGGATAAGTATGGTGTTTTTCGGAAAGTTCGGATGAGAGAAGTAAGAATAGGAAGAACCTCCGAATCGGAAAATCCAACCCTTATAGCGTTCCCTCGTTTCCTTTTATACTCCATTTTCTCGCTCTTTCCATTTCAGATGCCTGCTCCACGTTAGTGATATCTGAGTCCCTCGGCAGTCGGGATTGGCGGAATATTCCTAAGGATGGCGGCTGTCCCTTAACTCGATTCACGTGGCGGATCACCATGTCGGGCAAGTCGCTAGGAATTATGACACCTTGGAGGCATGTGCTGGTCACCTGCAATGATGTCACCACCACACCATGTGGAGCACGTGGTCGAGACATTAAAAGGTGTCTTGGGATTCGAGGAGAGCAGGTCGGGTCTTGTCCGGCTATGCTCGTGGGCGTAATCTCTGCGGCGGGAGAGGTGTGCTTTCGGGGACCCGTTCTTTGCGGCGGGGAAGGAGTGCTCGGTTCTCGACCTTGACCATCTTTGACACGAGGGACGACCTCGGCGGGCGAATGAGTGCTTAGCTATCGACCTTGACCATCTTTGACCGAGGGACGACCTCGAGCTTGCGAAGAGCGCTCGGGGCTCGGCGGCTCCGAATTCCTCGACCTTGACCGGCTTTGACCGGAAGGGCTGCTCGAGCTAAGTCTGTCCTCGGGGTGTCTTACTCGAGTGGAAGGGCTCGAGGGCTGTCCGATATTACCCAAACACAATGTTTGAAGGTTCTTCCAAATCCAAAATTTCATGACATTTGGACCTTCCGGATTTATGCTTTGTTTTGAATTTTATTGCTAGGTAATTATAAGATCAAAAGCTGAGAAATATTTTTACTTTTACATTATGTATTAGATTATCAAATTTTAACAAAAAAATGTAAAAATAAAAATATTTCATATTTTATTATGTAATAATATTAAAATTTTAATATAAAATAAAATATTATGTATTACTTATTTATTAAATAATAAATAAAAAATATTTATTATGTAATTTAATTTAATTTTTTACTTTTCTACTTTCTCTTAATTTCGTACATAAATAATCAATTAGAGCAATATATTTGAAAATGATTGTGCGAGGCAGCACATGCCAACACGGGGCCATGTCTTTTCACTATTCATATATAGTGGCAGACATTGGTGGCCAATTAAGAAATGAACTATACCAAGTAAATCCATGTGCTTTTTTTTTTTATTCTCTCTAATTATTCTGCTGTCTTTTTATCTTCTCACTTCACAGTGGGGGGACATCAGACATCGGTAGCCGGGGGATGAAACTAAAAACTAAAAGTGAAACGTGACTCATGTGCTTTTCTAATCGTTCTGCTCGAAAGCCAAAGAATATGCGCTGTTAAGGGGTTAGGAAAGTTGTTCGGTGTATAATAGTTTAATGATTATTTTTCTTGATTATTCTAATATTTTTATATTTTTTTATACAATTTAGATTTGATTTCTTTTTTTTAATCTTTCTTATTTTTAATAAGAAAATTTTATTATAAAATTTTCTTTTTAAATTTATTTACTTTAGTAATTCACAATTTTTAGATTTATTATAAAAATAACTTAAACTCCTAGTTTTTATTCATTAAGTTTTTTTAATAAAATTAACGTCATCTAGAAATATTTGTTTCTATCTTAATAAACTTTAAACTTCCCTTTCGTCAATAAATAAGCTGCATAATCAAGTATTGGCACTGTACATTCCCACCTCTTAAATTGAGCTGGTTAGGAACGTTAAGTATAAATATTTTAAGCTGGTTGTTACGGGCCACGCAACTAGAGCATAAAAATAGTACAAAGATATGGGTCAAGATGTGCTAGCTTGGCCTGATTCCGAAAACTTTCATAAAATTTCAGCAACTCTGGCACACTTGTACATATACTTGATTTTTCTAAAATTTATCACATGTGTATAGAATTCTCTAGAGCTAGGCAAGCCTCCCTATAAATATGGGTTGACATTTGTCATTTGAGCATTCAAGCATCATCCAAGCATTGAGCAAACATCTCAAGTACTCTTATAAGGTCTCTTGTAATCTTTTCTTAATCAATACAATTTCCACATTTGGCTCAATTGCTCTCTCAGCTCCCTCTCTTTAGCATTTCAGAAAACCTCTTGGCTTAGCTATTGAGAAGCTCAAAAACTTACTTAACAACTTTCGACAAGTGTTGTCTAAGTGCCGCACGGATTTACTGCGCAAAACACTCATCCGTGATAAGTGGTATCAGAGCTACGATTTGCACGCACGTAATCTAGTCTATTTCGAAGCAATGGCCAATCTTCCAACTTCAAGCACAACACAAAAGGGGGCTCTTGGTGTGAAGATACTCCCGGAACCAAGCCGAGGCTGTAATGAAACTCGCGGGTAGGCCAAGACTAGTAGCAAGTCCAAGGCCACTTCTATCATGCTTTGGAGCCTTGCATGGCTACGCTTGACACTTCAATATCTGCCGCTCAGAACACCCTGGAAAGTTTGGAGGGAAGAGTGGACGATGTTGGGGGCGATTATGCCGACTTCACAATGGCGACCAAGGCCCTTATCTAGTACCAAGCCAACACCTTCCGAGGGGAATTTCAACCATTTCACGAAGGGTTATTGAAACTCTATAGTTTATTGCAAGACGAGCTGCGCGCTGTCCGTGCGAAAGTTAAGGAAGTCTACTCGTATTGGGCATGGCACAAGCGCACACTCTCCGCTAGCCCAGCTTCCACGAGCACGAGTGATGCGAGACGCATTGACGTGCCAAAGCCCAACACCTACGATGGTACATGCAATGCCACTATCGTAAACAACTTTCTATTCGGAATAGACCAAGATTTCGATGCCATGGTGTACGAGAGGAGGCATTGAAGGTGGGCACTGCACCCACATATCTCCGAGGCGCTGCACAACTATGGTGGCGTCGGAAGCATGGTAAGATGGACAAAGGCATCAGTACCATCAACACTTGGGCAAATTTCAAACAAGAACTCCGAAAGTAATTTGCCCAAGCAATGCCGAAAAAGAAGCAAGAGCACGCCTACGTCGCCTTAAGCAAACGAGTAACGTCTGCGATTACATCAACGAGTTCACTACTCTCATGCTCGAGATAAGCGACATGTCCGATAAAGCCTTACTCTTCTACTTCCAAGATGGCCTCAAGGATTAGGCCAAGACGGAGCTCGATAGGTGGGGCGCCCAAACTCTTGATGACACTATTGCTATAGTGAAGTCGTTAAACGAGTACTCCACTCAATCCAAAGATAAAAGGCCTAACCAAAGAAAAGGTGGGGGCTGAGAGTCGCAAGGACAAAGGTAACAATCGCAAAGATTGAGGGCAAAAAATGCCTCCGAGTGGGAAAAGCGGGCAAGGCAAATCGGAAGGCAAGAAGGAGCCACCAAAGCCGCGAATCCCATGCTTCATATGCAATGGCCCTCACTGGGTACGCGACTGTCCCGAGAAGAATTTACTCAATGCCCTAGCTGCCCAACTCAAGGGTAACTCCACACCAATATTAGAAGAACCCCGACCCAGCATGGGTTCTCTCCAACGACTCGGAGCACTCAACAGTCCACAATCGGCATTCGCCAAAAAAGGGCTAATGTACGTGAGCACGAAGATAAACGGACACTCCGTTCGCGCATTGTTAGATACGGGAGCAACGCACAACTTCGTATAAGAGGATGAGACCAAGCGCCTAGGCCTCAAAACTACTAAAGAAGGAAGCACTATGAAGACGTTAAATTCACTCGCCAAGCCCATTGCAGGCACGGTACAAGGCGTGCACGTCGCACTTGGCTCATGGAGCGGAAAGCTCAACTTCTCCATTGTGCCCATGGACGACTTCAAGATAGTCCTTGGCATGGAATTCTTCGAGGAGAAAATGCTTTCGGCCATGCAATTTAAAAAGGATTTCAAGAAGGACCCAAGCTTTTTAGTGTCTATTCAGGAGCTCAATGAGGGAGAAAATTCTGCAAGCACTCGAAGCCAAGTCCCTTCCAACAATACAAACCATCCTCGAAGAATTCAAGGATGTAATGCCTTCTAAGCTTTCAAAGAAGCTCCCACTTAGACGAGAGGTGGATCATCAAATAGAGTTAGAGTAAGGTTCTAAACCTCCAACCTTGGCGCCCTACCGCATGGAGCCACCCGAACTCGAGGAGCTACAAAACAGACTCATCGACTTGCTAGACGCAGGCTATGTCCACCCATCTAAAGCTCCATTCGGTGCACTGTCCTCTTCAAATAGAAAATGATGGATTACTGCGGATGTGCATCTATTACAGAGCGCTAAACAAGATCACTATCAAGAATAAGTATTCAATTCCCTTGATAGCGGATCTATTCGACCAGTTTGACAAGGTAGGATACTTCACCAAACTCGACTTGCACTCCGGGTACTACCAAGTTCGCATTGCTGAAGGAGATGAACCGAAGACAGCGTGCATAACAAGGTATGGATCTTTCGAGTTCCTTGTAATGCCCTTTGGTCTCACAAATGCATCGGCCACATTTTACACGCTTATAAACAAGGTGCTGCCACAATTCCTCGACCGCTTCGTGGTCGTGTACTTGGATGACATAGTGGTATACAGCACCATGCTCGAGGAGTATGCTAAATATTTGCGGCAAGTCTTTCAAGTACTTCAGGAAAATGAGCTCTACCTCAAGATGGAGAAGTGCTCATTTACTCAAGAAGAGGTAGAGTTTCTTAGGCACAAGGTAGCGGCCAGCAAGTTGATGATGGAGAACTCGAAAGTAGATGCCATCCTCGATTGGGAGCCTCCCATGAAAGTGCCCGAGCTACGCTCATTCTTAGGATTGGTGAACTACCATTGCCTATTTATCCAAGGCTACACAGCTAAGGCGGCACCTCTGAAAGATCTTCTCAAGAAGAATTGGACATGGCAATGGTACGAAGAGTGTCAGCACGCCTTCGAAGGCTTAAAGAAGGCAATTTTGGAGGAGCCCATCCTAGTTCTTCTAGATCACACGAAACATTTTGAATGCAAACAGATGCCTCGGACTTCGCCATTGGTGGAGTTCTCTTGCAAAAAGGCCACCCTATAGCTTTTGAAAGCCGGAAGCTAAACAATACAGAGAAGGAAATGACTGCAATCATCCATTGCTTGCGAGTGTGGCGACATTACTTACTTGACTCACACTTCACGATCATGACGGATAATGTGGCTACAAGCTACTTTTAAACCCAAAAGAAGTTTAGTCCGAAGCAAGCACGGTGGCAAGACTTTCTTGCAGAATTAGATTATCGGCTCAAGTACAAACCGGGCGAAGCCAATGTCGTTGCCGATGCACTAAGCCGCAAGGCGGAATTGGCTACACTTAGTGTGAGCCAACCGAAGTCCAACCTTATCTCACACATCAAGGAAGACCTCCAACAAGACCCATTAGCAAAAGACTTGCTGGAGAAAGTTCTCGAAGGAATGACAAGGCGATTTTGGCAAGAAGAGGGCATCTTCCTCACCAAAGGAGACCAGCTGCCAAGGTGGTGAAATTTATGCAAATAAGTAATCAAAGAGTACCACGACTCCAAGTTGGCTGGTCACCCAAGAATTGAGCGCACCACCGCACTAGTCCAAGCCTCGTACTTTTGGCTATATATGCAGGACGACATTGAGGTATATGTGCAGACTTGTCTTATGTGTCAATAAGACAAAATAGATCACCAACTACCGACAGGATTGTTGGAGACCCTGCCCCTAGCATCAAGGCCGTGGGAAACTGTCTCGATGGATTTCATTACGGCGTTGCCTAAATCCAAAGGTTGCAGCAGCATTATGGTCGGGGTAGACCGATATAACAAGTATGCTACTTTTATTAATGCACCAGTAGATTGTAAAGCTGATGAAGCGGCCCGTCTCTTCATCAAGCACAGAGTGAAGCTTTGGGAAATTCCAAGAAGCATTGTGAGCGACCGAGACCCACACTTCATCTGGACGATTTTGGATGGAGCTCTTTAAGATGTTGGGGATGGGTCTCAAGTTCTCAACAAGTTTTTATCTATAGACGAATGGCCAAATCGAGCACATCAATGGCCTTCTCGAGATGTACTTGAGTCACTATGTGAACGCTCATCAGCGGGATTGGGCGAAGTTGCTCAATTTCCAACGGAGTGAGGCTACCGGCAAGAGCTCATTCGAAGTCATCATGGGATTCCAGCCCATGACTCCCAACGCCATAGCCTCGACTTATGGAGGAAAAAGCCCCACGGCTCATAAGCTCGCTCACGAATGGCACGAAGAAGCGGACATCACGCAAGCTTACCTCGACAGGGCCACGAGAAAAATGAAGAAATGGGTAGATACAAGGAGATGGCACGTTGAGTACAAGGAAGGTAATCAAGTCATGATCAAGCTCCTGCCCAACAATTTAAGACTCTACGGAAAGTCCACAAGGGGTTAGTGAGGCGATACGAGGGACCCTTCTGAATTGTCTGACTTATGGGCAACGTCTCGTATCTACTAGAGCTTCCACCAAGGCTCCAAATCCATCCGGTCTTCTATGTAAGTCTTCTCAAGCCCTATCACGAAGACGTAGGAGACCCAAGTTGCGGAGAATCAAGGCGTGCCCAAATAGTCGTTGTCACTGCGTTCGGAAAAGATGTAGAGTACATATTTTCTGATCGAATAATTCAAAGGAGGGGCGTGCCAGCATACTATGAGTGCTTAGTGAAGTGGAAAAACCTCCCTGAAAGTGAAGCCACATGTGAACGCGAAGAATATTTGTGGCAATTCGCAGAGCACATCCGGAAGTTCAAGCACGAGAACGCGACGAGGACGCTGCAAGTATAGGTGGGGGAGGATGTTACGGGCCGTGCAACTAAAGTCCAAAAATGGCCCAAGGACATGAGCCAAGATGTTCTAGTTTGGCCCGATTTAGGAAACTTCCACAAAATTCCTGTAACATAAGCAATTGTTTTATTCATTTATGTAAATACTTTAATCCAAAGGGACTTTATGTGATAAATCAAGAGGGGTCTATGTGATAATCATGAGGGGGTCTAGTTGAGATTTTGTGGGTGTTTAAAAGAGATAAATTGGATAAAGAATCGGATGAAGGGTGTTAAACGAAAGCTTGTGAGCCGGCCGTCCACCCCCACCGGTTCTTGTTGCCGGAAAACGCGTGGAACGCTGCCGGTGAAGCTCAAAATTTCTGCAGGTTTATCGCGGACGATCGCCGTCTTCCACTCCCAACTAGTCACAGGCATCGAGGAGGTCGATTTACCGCCGACCGATCACCCCAAGGAGCCGTGGCTTCACGAGCTCGATTCGGCTCCACCGCCGTGCGTGGGAGGTCACAACCGGCACCGTTGAACTCACCTCGATGAGAAGTGTCTAGTCCGAGCTTCCTCACCGCCGTTGGGTAAATTTCGGTCAACGTTGACCGTAGGGAAATTTTGGTAATATCGCGTATAAAGGGTAATTTCGTAATTTCTAACTTTGAGAATGTTTTTGCAATCTAAATTGAGGATAAATTGGTAATTTTATGATGTTGAGGATAAATTAGTAAATTATAAAATTGAGGGTAGTATAATTTCATATTATATTAGTAAATTACGAATAAGGGATTAATACGGTAAGCTGGGAAAATTGAGAGTTGTAATATTTGAACGAATATTTACTTTAAGTGTTATTTTCGTGACATTAGTTCGAATTATAATATGGGAATCTACGGACTTGGGTGATAGCTGAGTCTGAGTTTGTCACTGTGAGTGGAATATATTAAAATTATTTGATTTTTATATAGTAAGGCTTGTTTATGAAATGAATATTTAAAGTGTTTTCATTAAATGGTTCTCCGAAATAAATGTTTATTACGTATAAATATTTTTTTAAGTTATATTTATTCATTTATGCTCCGTATCGATTTTAAAATAGTAAAAAAGATGATTGATTTCTGAACATAATTTAAAGAGTATATGATTTGATCTTGAGCATGATTTAAAAGTGTATTTATGTTGATTTTATGCATGATTTAAAGAGTATATGATTTAAAGTGTATATATTGATTTCAAGTATGATTTAAAGCATGATTTAAATTGTATATATATAAAGATTTCGATCATGATTTTAAGTTTAAAGTAAATACCCATTCCTCCAGGATGAGATGAGATAGTAGGTCTTTGGGGCCTGTCTAAACACACATATATGCTTTGGGCCGTGTGTTTAGGTGCTTTCGCCCTTTAGGGGTATATGCATGCAGACAGATATTGAGATATAAGACCAGGTGGTCCAAACACGATGTCGCCAGATAGCGCATCGTAACACGTCCGTTGAGATCCGGGTATGAGTTATGCTGATAAGCATGAGATGGTACGTTCTTCCGTGTATCCGTGTAGCTCCGGGCATGATGGTACTCATATAGTATATCATTGCCGTCCGTTGAGATCCAAATATGACTAGATTATCCCCTGGGTATTTGTTTAAGGATATTGATATTACTTAGTATTTGATATTTCAAGCATGAAATGATATTTCAATATGAGATGTTTTTCTTGATTTTGTGGTAGTATCAAATATATTTATATTCAGAATATGATTGAAATGAAAAGAGTTTTTACATTAAAGTAATTAATTGATAAAATATTTAAACAAGCGATGCATTTATTTTTACAAGTATTTTATGTTTCAAAAGCTACTATCCACACACTGAGCTCAGTGAGTGTTATACTCAGTCTATTTTATTATATTTTCCCCCCCAAGAGATTACAAGTACAATGAGTTAACCCAAAGAATCGTACATATTTGGAGTCATTTTGGCCACGTGAGGTTGTTTGAGGCTATAAAATAATTATTTTTCTTTTGGTTAATGTATAATCATCATATTTTGGAATTATACTAAGGATGTGATATAATAATTAAGAAACGTCTGTATTATTGAATATGTTATTGAATGAGACTGGTTGAAGTAGTTTGATGTATAATAAATTATTTTGGGAGTGTTTGTGTTGTAATTGCAGGTTTGAGGAATGTTATATGTTTAGGGGAGGTTCTGCCGAAATTTCGGTAGAATTCTCATTAATAAAATGATTTTTAATATTTGATTTCAGTTGCTTAAGATAGGTCGCCTCTGGAGATGGGGCTGGTCGTCTCAATTCCAACATCTCTAAGCACACTTGTACATACACTAAATTCTCTAGAATTTATCACATGTGTATAGAATTCTCTAGAATCTAGGTAAGTTCTCCCTATAAATATGGGTTGGTATTTGTCATTTGAGCATCCAAGCATCATCTAAGCATTGAGCAAATATCTCAAGCACTCTTGTAAGTTCCATTGTAATCTTTCTCAAGTAATACAATTTTCGTGATTCTACCAATTGCTTCTCTAGCTCTCTTCTCTTAAGCATTTCGGAAAATCTCTTGACTTAGCTATTGAGAAGTTTAAAGACTTACTTAGCAACTTCTGACAAGTGTTATTTAAGTGTTGCACGGGTTTATTGATATGGTGCTGTCAAAATTAAATTGTTTGTTTGGTAAACAACTATAATTTGACTTTAACAAAACATCTAAACACTTTTCACAATTAATAAGTTTATTTTACAATTGTTATTTTAATTAATTTTCTTTAATTGTAATTTAAATTTTAGAGAAATAAGAATTAAAAAATTACTTTTGAATCTTCTAAAAATAATTTCAAACGTACCCTAAGTATTATATATTGGTCAAAATTAAAAGTGCTTATTTAATGTCCAAAACTTTTTTGAAATTTTTTTTATATTATTTTGTTGTAATTTTAGTTGATGTTTAAAAAATTAAATAAGTTATTTTGTCTCTACTAAAAAAATTTCAAATTTTAAACTTTTAGAAGTAGAGGTTATAGGACTTTTTAAAGAGTTCAATTGTCTAAAATACTTTTTATTAAATACACAATCTTATTTCAATCTTTCAAAACAAAAATTTAAAATAATTGTCTATATAAATAATTTTATAACTTTTAATAAAAGTTCCCAAAAACATCCAAACAGTCCAAATTTTTTTTAATTAAATCTCTATTTACAAAAGTTTTATTAATAAAATTATGCTAAAAAAAATTCGATTTAAAAAATATATGATATGGAGCATAAGATCACCACGAGATAATTAAATAATCACATTCAAAGCTAACCATCCAAAGTATAAATGAACTGGAATGTCGGCAGCATTTGCAAACAGTATAAATATATGATGATTTACGGCTGAAACTAGAATTATAATAATTGTAAAACAGACCATAAATAGTGTTTGATAAACATTATTTTTAATTGGACAATGTTACTTCCAGATTCAAGTTCTCTGCATCAAATAATTAGTAGTAGATAGATAGTAATAGTATATGATTCAGAACAATAAAATAAGTTTTCTACATGACAAAGTAAGAATTTTTCTTTAAATTTTTGCTTTTTTTTTTTAACAACAATTCTCCAGCTTAATTTGGCTTCTTCTGCAAGTTAAAACCAATTGCAAATAATGAAAAGGTTGTGAATGAAACCTTCACCTCACGTCGGTCTATTTTGTCTGCGCTTATATTGTTGGTAATGTGACAAGTAAGAACTAGAATCTCATTAAGAAGTAAAACTTTTATTATATAAAAATTTAATTACTTTAAGCGTTATTTTTTAAAAATAAAAATTACTAATTATTTAATAAATATATTAATTCTGCTACAAAAATATTTATCTACGATATCATCTCCTATGATAGTAGTAAGTGTGACATTTTTTGAATACAGATTTTACGTACAATTCTGAAATAAAAGCCGATCAAAGGAGAAGGATTCAAGAATGGTACCAAAAACTAATCAAATTAAATGGTTAGTTATGCTTTATCATTATGCACTGCTCTTCATTTTGTTGATGTTCAATTATACATAATCATCAAACTATTGTGTGGCTGATCATTTTTGTAATAAGTCAAACTGAGACTGATTAATTGGGCATGCTCAATTATTGAGATTTTTAAAGCAATATTTTTGGGTAGAGGAATTACGTAAGCACATGGCATAGCAGAAATTTATTTGGATATAATGTTACATATTATGTCAAAAATTTATCACTTTTATTTTTAAAGAAAAATTAGTAATTACTTAATAAGTACGTTACGATTGCCGCATGATACTTGCAAATGAAAATTTATTTGTTCTCACATTTTTTTTTTTAAACTTAAAAACCATAATATTTCACTTTAATCTCATGCATCCATGATTAATTGAATCCCAATACAAGATAGTGGGTAGTAACTATTCATGTCCTTCCAAACGAAGTCTAATATAATAGCTCATTACATATATGATTACCAAAAGATAATCAAATAATCACAACCAAATTAAGTTACCATTCAAAGTTTAAAAATTTCGGCAGCATTTTCACATTCTAGATTTAGGCTCCACTTTGAATTTTATTGCCGGTAATTATAAGCTGTAAAGTTGTGAAATTAAAAATAAACAATTTTAAAATAAGAATTGATAATATTTAATAAATATTATTGTTAAATAATAATTTAATAAAAAATTATTACAAATTTTTCATTAAACTATATTATACCTGGAATTACTTTAAAATCATAATTACGAAGGCTACAACTCCCAAACCCCTTAGCAGCCCATAGTCCTTAGTTTTTGAGCAGAGCAATTAGAAGAGCACAGTTATGTTTAGCTTTTAGTTTCATCCCTTGGCCACCACAGTCTCCCACTTTGAATAGTAAAAATGAAAAAGACAGCAGAGCAATCATTAAAAAAAAAAAGTGCATGTGTCAAGATTTACTCCGTAGAGTAGTAAAGTTCATCCCTTAATTGACCACCAATGTCTGCCACTATGTATGAATAGTGAAAAGACATGGCAATGGTAGAGCTTTAACTCGGATAAGGCCCCGGGTCGGCTGTGCTGTCTCGTACTATCATTTTCAAATATATTTCTTTAATTAATTATTTATGTTAGAATTCTGAAAAAATAAAAAATTAAATTAAATTAGATAATAAATAGAATAATAAATTATTTTATATTTATTATTTAATAAATGAAATTTTAATATTATTACATAATAAAATATAAAATGTTTTTATGTTTAATTACTTTTTTGTTAGAATTTTATAATCTAATTTTTTATTTTTTTGTTGGCAACAGGAATCTTCGTGCAAATGGAGCTTCTGTTTAATTCACTTTGTCAAAGAAAAAGAAATTAACTTTTCATTGAAATGTCCCAATCACTTTATCAAAAAAAAATTAAAGAAAAAAAGAAATAAAACTTTACAAACTATAATTTTCGACTTGGGTTGGGTACTTGAAAAAAAAAATGGCATATAAGTCACTTTCTGGTAAAAAAAAAAGAGACGTTCTGCACGTCGTCAATATACCACTTGCTATTAATAATTGAATAATTTAATTAATAAATTTGAAAATTATTATCTATACTTTTAAAATTTATTTAAATAATTATATAAATTCTTTTAATTTTATAAATAAACACATAGATTCCTTTAAATTTTAAAAAGATTATTATATCCTTTAATTATAACAATCTAAATAAATACAAATATAATAATAAAATAAAAATAATAAATAAATATCACATCATACAAATAAAATATTACAATAAATATAATTAATAAAATAACATACATAATAAAAATTATTTTTAAATATTCAGTTTCTATTAGTCTTGATAGATTTTATTAATACTAAAATCTATTAATTTAAAAATTAATTTTAAGATTTATATTGATATAGATATAATTAAAAAAGACATTATAAATAAAATAATTTAATTTTTATAAACTACTATAAACTTTAGGTATAATAATTTTAATATTATTAATGTTTCAAATAGATTTTATTATTATTAAAAAAATAAAAGATTAATAATGTTAAAATTAATTTTTCAATATTCAAAATATTTTATAAATTTTTATTTTATTTTATATATTATATTATTTTTATTTTAATTTATATTTATTGAAAGTTTATTTAAAGTTAATAATTGGGTTATTATAATTGAAAGTAAAATAGTAAATTACATTTGATTCTGAATACATACCAATTAATAAAGAGAATTGTTGGGTTGTTGCTTTCAACGTTTTGTTTGTTTTAGTGTATTATTTGATTTCGGTCTGTGGCTTACAGTTATTGAATAGAAATCCGATGTGTGAAGACCATCCAATTCATTTCCAAGAAAACAAAAATAAAATTCAATTAATATCTTCCAATAATTTTTTCATACGATAGCCAATTCCGATGAGTAAAATGTACAAAATAAAATAAATAATTAAACACAATTACAAAATAACAGAAAATGCCTCCGGTGCTTTCAGGAATATTTCTCTGCACTAGATTTTGCCTGAAAATAGTTTTCCCAGCAAACAGTTTCTCCCTTTGATCTCTGTACTCTTTCAGCTCCTCCTCCTTCCTTGAAACCTTTTCAATTCTCCATTTAATTTTTCATCCACTCTCTGCATTCAATTCTCAACAGTGAACCTTGTCCTGATTATCATATTCTCATCTCAAACACGCTTTGCTTCCGTTTAGTTTGGTCACTTCTAATGCTAGCTCTTTTCTTATTTGGCTTTGTTCCCTTTTTACATCAACTCTTTGCATTTTCATTGGATCAAGAAACCCTTTCTGTTCTCATTAGCACTTCGATTCTCATCTGTTACACTGATTTTGTCCTCGTTTTGCACAAATAAAATTTCTATTTCTAATTTAGCCTTGTTGCCTTTTGCCATCACCTGCTTGATTATCAATTGTCCAGCCGTTGGCTCTGTTCTATTTCCATTTGAAAAAAAGAAAAAAAATAAAAGAGAAAAAGAGATTGAAGATGGTGGAAAGCATTGTTACTGTGGTTTTAGAAGTTGTAAAATGCTTGGCTTCTCCAACACAAAGCCAACTTACTTATTTGCGTAGCTACAATGATAATATTCAGAAACTCAAGGCAGAAATCGAGAGCCTGAGGGTTGAAGGTAGGAGCATTGAGCGCAGAGTTTCAGAAGCTGAAAGAAGAGGAGAAAAGATTGAAGAGGCAGTTGAGAAGTGGCTGGTTAGTATGAACAGCATCATTGAGCAGGCAGCCAAATTCATTGAAGATGAAGAGACAGCAAGTAGGCGATGTCTCAAGGGGCTGTGTCCTAATTTGAACGCCCGCTATCAGCTTAGCAAGAAAGCAGAGGCAGAGGTGAAGGCCCTTGTTGAGTGCCGAGAAGAAGCCGGTCGACTTGATAGAATTTCGTACCTTACCACTCCGGACAAGGTATGGCTCAAGTCTCACAAAGGTTACGAGGCCTTTGGATCAAGGCTTTCAACTTTGAAGTGTATACAGAATGCATTGACTGATGTTAATATCCGCATCGTCGGGGTCTACGGCATGGGCGGCATTGGAAAGACGACACTAGTGAAGGAGATCGCTAGGCAAGCCTTGGCAGACAAGCTCTTTGACCAAATGGTCTTTTCAGAGGTTTCCGAAACTGTAGACATAAAAAGGATTCAGCGGGATATTGCTGAGGACTTAGGTCTGGCATTGCCTGAGGAAAATGAATCTAGAACTGCAGATAGACTGTATGAACGATTGAAGAATGAGAAGAAGATTCTTGTAGTTCTGGATAACATCTGGAAACATCTTGATTTGGAGACCGTTGGAATTCCTTGTGGTGATGGTCATAGAGGTTGTAAACTTTTGCTGACAGCAAGAGATCGTAATATTTTGTTGGATATGGATTCTCAACATAACTTCTTGATTGACAATTTAAATCAAGAAGAAGCTTGGAGATTGTTTAAGAAAATGGCGGGTGATTATGTTGAAAACCGTAAGTTCAAATCTACAGCAACAGATGTAGCCAAGGGATGTGGAGGTTTGCCCATCGCCTTAACTACAGTAGCAAGGGCAATGAGAGACAAGACTGTGCCTGAATGGAAGAATGCCTTGCGAGAACTTCAAAACCCTTCGGTGGTGAACTTCAAAGGACTGCCGGCTGATACTTATTCAAGAATTGAGCTGAGTTTCAAGTACTTAAAAGATGAGCAACTCCAGAAAATTTTTCTGCTCTGTAGTCTAATGGGTAGTCCATTTATGACTTCAGACCTGTTTAAATACTCCATGGGTTTGGGTATACTTCAAGGAGTGAAGAGGATGGAAGATGCACGAAACCAATTATATGCATTGGCCTATAAACTTAGAGACACTTGCTTGTTGCTTGAGGGTGATAGCAATGAACAATTTTCAATGCATGATGTTGTTCGCGATGTTGGCATTTCAATTGCATGCCGAGAACAACATACATTTTTGGTGAAAGATGAGGATGCGTTGGAGCTGCCGGACAAGGAAGCACTAGAAAATTGCCATTCAATCTCTATAGAAGGTTGTCATATTCACGAGCTTCCTGAAGGATTAGAATGCCCGCAACTTGAATTTTTATGTATATCTCCCAAAGATTCTTATCTTCAAATCAATATTCCTGAGAACTTTTTTTGCAGGGATGAGGAAGCTTAGAGTTGTAGATTTTACTGGGATGCAATTATTTTGCTTGCCATATTCAATTGATCTCCTGGTAAATCTACAAACACTTTGTCTGGATAGTTGCAAGTTGAGAGACATAGCTATTATTGGAGAGTTGAAGAATCTAGGAATCCTTAGCATGGTCAATTCTGATATTGTACAGTTGCCTGAAGCAGTAGGTCAACTGAGTAAGCTAAGGCTGTTAGATTTGACAAATTGTTTCCAGCTAAGAGCAGTTGCACCCAATGTCATATCAAGCTTAACTCGATTGGAAGAACTTTATATGAGAAATTGCTCTGTTGAGTGGGAGGTTGAAAGACCCAATAGTGAACGAAGTACTGCTAGCCTTGATGAGTTGATGCATTTGCCACGACTAACCACTCTAGAAATAGATGTTAAAAATGCTAGCATTTTACCAGAAGATTTTTTTGCGAAAAAATTGGAAAGGTTTAATATATCAGTCGGAGATGAGTCATTCAAGCCTCCCTCGCTTCAGGAAGAATGGTTTGGCAAATCGTGGGATTTGATCAGTAATAATTCGAGTTTAAGAACCATGAAGCTCAAGCTTAGTTCTAAGCCTATTTGCTTGAAAAAGATGCAGGGCATCCAGAATGTTGAATATTTGTGTTTGGACAAGGTGCTAGGTATTAAGAATGTTCTTCTTGATTTGGATACTGAGGGCTTTTCACAGTTGAAGCATCTCTTTGTTCAAAATAATCCTGACTTCTTGTGTGTTATTGACTCAACGGAGAGGGTACCTAGGGGTGCCTTTCCTCTTTTGGAGTCACTTACTCTTTACAATTTGATTAACTTGAAGGGGATATGTATCGACTTTCTCAAAGTAGAGTCTTTCTGTGAACTTAAAACCATCGAAGTGAGAAATTGCGATGAGTTGAGTAATATCTTCTTGCTCTCTACTACAAAATGCCTTCCAAGACTTGAGAAGATTGCAGTTATCGATTGCAGCAATATGGGAGAGATTTTTGCACTTGGTGGAGAAGCTGATGTCGACAACAATAATGCAATGGACACGATAGAGTTTGCTGCATTAAAATTTTTAGATCTGCAATATCTTCCAAAGCTTACAAGTTTTTGCTCTGAAGTAAAGAGGCCAAATAGACAAGAGTCGCAAGAGGAATTGACAGCTATTACTTGCTCCAACGAAAGTAGCTTGGAGGAGGACAAGCTTGATACTTCGACACCGCTTTTCAACGAGAAGGTAAGCAATTATAATGAAACCAAAGCATTATTTTTTCTCTCTCAATTTATTCTTTCATGCATTCTCATTTGATGACAATTATCGAAAATAAACTATAAGAGAAAAAGAAAACAGGAATGGAAATTAGGGGCTGTTTTTAGATGTAAAGTCTGGAATTTTATTAATTTCAGACTTTTTTCTAAAACTTACTTGTTTGTTTTTTGTGGTTTATGTGTAATTTTTAAACATTTATATCTGAATAAAAAAAGTAAACTCTTATGATTTTTCTCAAAAATTTCTCTATAAAATATATTTATTTCATAATCAATAAAATCTAATCATTTTTATTTTGATTTGCAAGGATATATATATCAAATAATTATGTTTAAGATCCTTTTATTTTTTTTTTAAAAGATACTACTTATATTCAAATACTAAAAAAAAAGTCATTTAAATAAAAAATTTAGACACATTTAGATTTCAAATAAAAAACAAACACTACCTTAGAATCTCACACATTGACTCACTAAGCCCTCTCAATATATGAATAATATGAATTAAACTGCATATCAAGTGTATGTTTGGTATTGCAACAATTATTAATGAATTACTTTTAGCATGGATTTCTAAAAAGTTAGATTTGAAAAAAAATTAATCAAATGTTTTGTAAATAGGTGAGACTATTTGTACTATAAAAATTATTTTGAACACTCTAATTTTAATAAAAAAAAATTATTATAAAAATATTCATTATATGAATTACAGTAAGGAAAATTTATTGTAAATCAATATTACATCATTACTTTGAACACTCAATATAATGTACCTATTACTCAATATATATAATTCTTAGGCTTTAAATGTTAAAACTTTTATTTACAATATCTTAATCAAGATTTAGATGAATAATGATAAAATGAATACTTTCATTTTTAATTTTTGATAAATAAAAAAAATTTTGCAGTCATTATTTTTATGTTTTGAAAAATAAAGTGGACAAAAGCACTGTAAAGCATTTTTTATTTTATTTTATTTTTGCATTTGACCTTTTCTTTTTCTTCTTCTCTTCTTCTTCTTCATCGCATTATTGTTTTCTCATTGCAAGTTATTTTAGGTGAAAAATCCAATATTGAACATAAATAAACAAAAAAATTAATAACTAAAATAGGTGTTTTACTATTTAAATTACATTCGGTGCACATGCATGTTGGTAATTTACTAATATTAAAGTATATTTTTATTATTTTTTAAAAGTAAAAAGTTGTTTTAGATTTAATAAGTAATACTCAGCACATTATTTTAATAATGACTCTTAAAGTCATTTACCAAAAACTTTATTTTAATAATCACTTTTAAATTATATTTGCCAAATACTTTGGTACGTTAGATTATCAAATAATCAATACTAAACATGCACTAAAGCTGTCACCTGGAGGAAGATTTTAATGACTTATATTTACAATTAAAGAAGATGCTTCTCAGCCTATATTGGATCTAACAAGAAATTAATGTTTAGGTTGTGTTCCCCAACTTGGAGGATTTGAAGCTGATCCAAATTAATGTCGAAAATATTTGTCACAATCAACTTCCAGCCATGTTTAACTTTCAAAGTTTAACAAAATTGATCGTGTGCCTGTGTCACAAATTAAAATACATATTTTTGGCTTCTATGCTCAGAAGCTTTGAGCAACTCCGACACCTGGATATACGCAACTGTAACGGTTAGCTTGAGATCATGTCCGAAGGCACAGATCAAGTGCCACCTTGTTTTGTCTTTCCGCGGCTGACATATCTAAGACTGGGTAATCTACCAGAACTTAGATGTTTATATCCTGGAATGCATAGTTCGGAATGGCCGGCACTAAAAACGTTGATGGTCTTTCGTTGTGACAAAATAAAGTTATTCGGTCCTGAATTATCTAGCTTCCATGGAAACATTGAGAAGAATCAACTTCATATCCCAGGGCAACAGCCCTGTTCTTGATCGAAGAGGTATATATGAAACCATTTATTTGATCTTTCATCAGTTTGAGTCTTGCTGTTTCTTTTGTTTTATGTTTGATTAATTCTTTGTTGCAAAGAAACTTACAAACAAAAGATTTTAGAAATACCCACTGTACATGTGCATATTAATCAAAATTTTTGACAGAACATCAATTGAACTTAATTAGTTTTTATGTGATTGATGATGTTCAGATCTTCCCCAATTTAGAGAAACTGCTATTAAGTGGAAAGGATTTCAGGATGATTTTGCAGGTTGATTACCCACAACACATCTTTGGCAGTCTTAAATACATTGAGGTTGCGTATGATGACTCAACTTGTTTTCCACTTGGTTTACTTGAGAAATTTCAAAATCTGGAAATGCTCTATCTGAGTTCTACTTCATACACAGAGATATTACCAAATGAAGGACACTGGGAGAAACACGTAGGCAAATTCCCAAAGATAAAACATTTACAGCCGTACAGGCTAAATGATCTGAAGCAGCTGTTGAAACAAGGCTCCATACTGGACTCCATTTTCACAGATCTAGAAATTCTACGAGTATATTGTTGTCAAAAACTAATTGTTCTATTGCCATCATCATCTGTATCTTTTCAGAATCTAACAGATCTGCAAGTTTGGGGTTGCAAGGAGTTGATGAACTTGGTAACATCCTCCACAGCAAAGAGTCTAGTGCGACTCATGACAATGAAGGTATGTGGAAGCAGAGCAATGACACAAGTGGTAACAAGTGAGGAAGATGAAGCAGAAGATGAAATTGTTTTCAGCAAATTGAAGGCATTGACTCTGTTTGATTTAGATAGCCTCATAAGTTTCTGCTCTGGCAATTACACCTTCAAATTTCCATCTTTACAAGATTTAGAAGTGATCGGCTGTCCCAAGATGAACATTTTCTCTACAGGAGAATTATGTACACCACCGAGAGTAAACATCTGGTACGGAGAGGGAGATGGTGAATGTCGTTGGGCTAATGACCTTAACGGTACGATACAACAGTTACATGCTGAAAAGGTACAGTTAATCCACCAACCTATCTCCAATGGAAAATTTTACAAAATTTGCACTTATTAACAAAATATAGAAAATAGATCATTGACAACTAAGTTTGACACATTAGAATATTTGTTATTAAGTGCATGTCAGGTTTTAGAAAATGTGAGACACTTTTGCATTTAATTCTTGAAATTGTCCAATTCAAGACGGACATTTTCCGAAAGTTTGGACTCTTATTCAATTATCAGTAATTCTTGAATCATTAGTTTCAATTTCATAATACAAAAGTCTTGTCAAATTAATGAATGAGAAATTTGTTTTCAGATGTTGGACGGGTCGTCATCTAACTTGAGGAAGTACAATACATGGTGATCACATTCGCTTTTTAATTTATTACTTGGAGTTGTGAATTTGCAGAATAAAATCCCAGGTAAATCATTTTTATTTCGTTTATTTGATCTCATAGCTTGTTTCAGCGGCTCACCTAAACCAGTAGGATTGTGTCACTGGTTTATTGCTAATTTTGTAATGAAGTTTTAATGTTCCGTTCAGGGCTTTAAGAGCAAATTTTGCATCATTGAATGTCTTTTGGTCTTGACTTTTGAGCCTTTTATTTGATAAATGGGCTTTATAGTGTGCTATTTATAATTCCTTGAAAATGTACAAACTATTTATAATAAAATTGTTTGAAAATGTCATTGACAGGAACAACACGTTTATGTTGACGACCTTCAGATTACAGAAAGTTTATAATATTTTTCTATCCTTTTTTTTCTTTTTAAAAGGAAAGGGGCGGACAAGTTCAAATATAATTTTAACCCCTTTCCACCCCTAAGAATCGAACCCGAGACTGCCATCCAGATGAGCTCGCTAAGGCGAGAATGGTGACCAACCCGACCACGCCCTTGGGGGCTAATATTTTTCTATACTTCTGTTCTGTGCTTTATGATAACAGAATTCTCAATGTTGTCACTCTTCTATGTAGGATCTGGAGGCAAAGATAATTTTCTGTGAAATTTGCGTTCCTTGTGTTAAAAGTTTACATGCTGAGGGGTTCCCTGTTTCATCTTTGTTGTTCTACTTTTGCTTTACTTCTTTGTGTCGCTACAGCTATGTAAGTGTTATGATAATTCTTGTTTCCTTCATTTGAGCTTCATACGTTTGAAAGGCACTACATACCTTAACTAAAGATGTTTAAATTTTTCATTTGTGTGTACTCTTTGTATTATATGCAATAAATTTCTGGTGTATTTTGACATTTAATACAAAATGTGTTTGAATTTTCTAAATTTTGGTGTTTTGACATTTAATACAAAATGTGTTTGAATTTTCATTAAAAGGTTTCGTGATTGTTCTGATTTATTTTCAGTTTTATTTTAGTTATCTCAAACACACCTTAGGCCATTGCATGCATCAACGCACATAGTATCCCAGGGCAGTTTTATTAGACGTGTAGGCAAATGAAATTTTATCGGCAATCTCGTGATTTACTATTATTTTTCTTGTTGCTGCTGCTGTCTCCAGTATTACTATTATTATTACTACTACTTGAAAATTTCAAGTATTTTAAGATGTGAAATTTATTATGTTAGAGATATTCAAAATATGTATGATGCTAAAAACAGAGGATTTGTTGTTTCAGTTTGTTCCATTTTGTTTGCCTCAAATCAAATTTTCAAATTTCAGTAATATGTGGAACAAAAGGGTAAAAAATTGTCAAAAGTGATGTAACTGTTGATGGAAAAATCTGGTTGAGCTTGTTACTGCAATCTATTCTCCTTCAACACTAAAAATTTGTTTGGTTGGGGAATGACAATGTCTGCACTTCTTTGTCTCAGACAACTCCTAACGAATCTTCCTACTTTCACAAATAAATTGTTAAATTGTTGGATGTTGTCGGATGTAGAAAAACATCCAACGTTCAAGTCGATGAATTAGATTCTTTTGGAAAAAACTTGTGCCATGTCTCTTATGACCTAACTATCACAAATAAAAAGATTTAAGGAAAGTAAATAGAAAATAAGTGTAAGGATATTTATGGATGAAACAGAACACAAATTAAATGAGATTGGAAGAAAAATAAAGAGCAAGCACAAATCGAACACTGAGAATTACGTGGTTCGACTTATAGCCTACATCCACGAGCAAAGATAGAAGGAAATAATTTTATTATACTTGAAAAATAATAACTCTCTCTAATAATATAGGAGAATAATTATATTCTCTATAACTAGGAGAAAACTATTCTCACTTCCCAATACCCCAATTACACCCAATAACTCTCAAAATTCTCTCTAATACAAGAAGAAATGAATTTTCTGGGATGATTGAAATGAGGGAATGGACGCTCAATTTATAGCTGCATTTTGGCTACTATGCATTATTATTTTATTATTATTTTTATTATTTTATTATTTTTTTTCTTTCCTTTTTTTATTCAATCAGTAACTTCTGGATGGGCGGTGCCCACTTCCTTGACATTCTCCCACTTGGAGATTTGATTGAGAACCAATCAATCTTCACACTATCCTTTTTGCTTTACCATTGACATGTTACTTACGCTTCTGCTAAGCCACACGAGGATCTACTCCATATAAACTTGTCAAGAATGATTGGCTTAGTCATAACATCTCGCTAGGTTCTCCTTGGTATGGATTTTCCAGAAATCTACACTTCCATCTTCCACTACTTCGAACGAAGTGATACTGCACTCTATATGTTTTGTCCTCGAATGAAAGGTCGGATTCTTTGCAATATACAAAGCACTCGACCGTCACAAAACATGTGAATTTTCTCTTGTTTGTGCCCGAGCTCTTTAAGTAGCCTTTGTATCCAAATAGCTTCCTTGCATGCTTGTGTATCCGCCATGTATTCTGCCTGCTGTAGATAAAGCCTCAATAGTCTGCAGCTTTGAAACCCACCATAGCTCCTCCCGCAAGTGTAAACACATAGCCGTGAGTGGATTTTCTTTTGTCAAGGTCACCGCGAAATCGAATCCACGTAGCCTCCGACAAGAAATTCGATCCTCCATAACATAATGCAACATCCGAGGTTCCTCCGATGTATCTTAGAATCCTCTTCACTGCTTGCCAATGTTCTCCACCGTGATTCGCCATGTATCGACTAATCGCTTCCCACCGCTAGTGCAATGTCCGGTCTTGTACGGATCATAGCGAACATCAAACTTCCCATCGCTGATGCATATGGTACTCGAGACATCTCCTTCCTCTCTCGCTTCATTGCTAGGACACATACTTGAGGATAACTTGAAATTAATAGGAAGTGGGTAGAAATTGGCTTACAATCTTGCATGTTGAAGCGTCGCAAGATTTTCTTCAAGTAATTCTTCCGTGAAAGCCAAATCTTCCTATTATTTATGTCTCGTTGAATTTGCATCCCTAGAATCTTGTTTCACTGGTCCCAAGTCCTTCATTTCAAACTCCCTAGCTAACTCGTGCCTTTAATTTTTGGACTTGATCTTCGTTGGGGCTCATGACTAACATGTCGTCCACATACAACAAAGAAATGATAAAATCATTATCCTCAAATCTCTAGTAATAAGCACAATGGTCCGAATCGAGTCTCGTTGTATCCAAGACTCATGATAAAGGAATCAAATCTCTTATACCAACACCTCTGCCACTGCTTGAGACCGTGATAGAGATTTGTTTAATCTGCAAACCAAGTTCTCCTTGCTCGCTTCAACAAAACCTTCCGGTTGGAGCATATAAATTTCTTCTTCAAGTTCTCCATGAAGAAATGCAGCTTCACATCTAATTGTTCTAGATGTAAGTCGAATGTAGCACACATTGCCAAGACTACTCCGATCGTCGTGAGTCTAACTATCGGAGAAAAGATCTCATTGAAGTCAATACCTTCTTCTCGAGCATATCCCTTTACCACCAATCTTGCACGATACCGCTCCACTTGATTATTGCCATCACGCTTAATCTTGTAGACCCATTTGTTTCCAATGGCTTTTCTTCCATGTGGCAATGGCACAAGTTCCCATGTCTTGTTTTTGTGTAGAGCTTCAATTTCTTCCTGCATTGCTATCGTCCACAAAGTAGCATCTGAGCTGTTTAAAGCTTCATGGAAAGTTGATGGCTCTCCATCCTCTGTTAAAAGACAATGTGCAACATTGATCTCTGTAACATACTATGAGTGCCAAGTTGGTGGTCGTCTCTCTCGAGTTGACCGACGAACTTCTGGAGCCTCAGACTCGACTGGTTCTTGTTCCTCGTGCTCTGGTGCTGCTTCAGAAGACTCTGAATCATCCTGACTATTTTCTACATATACCGGTGTAGTCTCTGACTTTTCTTTCACAGTATTATCATCCCCATCTTTCTTTTGCAGTTGATCTTCTACAAAGACAACATCTCTGCTGATGACAATCTTGTGGGTAGTGGGAGACAATACCCCTTGACACCATCAGCATACCCCAAAAAGATACACCTCCTAGATTTTGGATCTAGCTTTGTTCTTTCTTGGACATTATACATTACATATACAGGACTTCCAAATGCATGTAAATGAGAGTAATCAGCTGGCTTACCTGTCCACATCTCCATCGGCGTCTTCAACTCAATGGTCGTTGATGGAGACCGATTTATCATATAACAGTGCTTTTGGTCGCTCACTTCAAAAAGAGTTAGGTAGACCAGTAGCCTTCAACATAGCTCTTATTCTCTCTGTAAGATTTCTGTTCATCCGCTCCACCACTCCATTTTATTGAGGAGTGTATGCCGCTGTAAAATGCCTCTGAATACCTTCTTGCTTACAGTATGCAAGAAATGCACCATCTAAATACTCTCCGCCATTATCTGTTCTTAAGCACTTGATCTTTCTCCCAGATTCAAGTTCAACCCGCTCTTTGAATTCCTTGAATACTGGAAATACATCTGACTTTTTCTTGATTGGATACACCCAACATCTCCTGGAGTAATCATCAATAAAAGTAACGAAGTACTTTGCACCTCCTTGGGATAAATCCGGTGATTCCCAAACATCAGAATGAACTAAGTCGAGAATGCATTTACTTCTAGCATGAGATCTACTAAATTTCAATCTATGCTGCTTACTTATAACACAATGCTCACAAAAAGGTAGACTTACCGATTTGAGTCCCAGAAGCAGCTGTCGCTGAGAGAGAATCTTCAAACCTTGTTCTGACATGTAGCCAAGTCTGAGATGCCACATCATCGTTGACTCTTCTCTATTTGACGTGACACACGCATCAGCTTCCTGTAGTGTTTCTCCTTGAAGCATGAATAGATTCGCACTGATCTTTTCTGCCTTCATTAACACAAGCGCTCCTCTGACAATTTTTATCATCCAATTTTCAATATGAACTTTGCACTCAAGACTATCTATTTGTCCTAAAGACAATAGATTTTTCTTCAGGCCTTTGACATATCGTACCTCCTGAATTGTGCGAACTGTACCATCATACATTTTTATTTTGACAGTACCAATACCAGCAATCTCCAAGGCATGGTCATCGCCCATGTACACAGATCCTCCTAAGATTGGTTCATATGTGTGGAACCATTCTCTCCGAGAGGTCATATGCCATGTTGCTCCCCGAGTCTATAAGCCGACGTCGCCTAACCGCTTCGCCTTCCGTAATGCTTGCGCCTCGCTATAGAGAATTTCGCCATCATCCGAGTACTAGCCACACAACCCCGAGCATTTGATGACTCGTAGGCTTTATTCTCTCTCCTCTTCGATTGCTCCAACACTGCTTTCTTCACATGCCCTTTCTTGCCACAATTGTAGCATTTCACATTCTTCTTACTTCGGATTTTGATCTATCATGATTGTAACTCCCATCGGGGCCACGCTTTGTTGATCTCCTCTCGTCACCAATAGCGCTTCGCTGCTGCGAACTTGCATGTCTATCTTCCTTGGTCTTGAGCCTACTTTCCTCATTTAAGATGGAGGCTGCAACATCATCGAAAACTAGACTGTTCGTCGGGTTGTTGTTCGTCAAATTGATGATGAGTTGATCATACGAATCTGGTAGACTTTGAAGTAGAAGCTCAAGACGTTCATTTTCCTCTATTTTGTGACCCAACGTTGTGAGTTGCGAAAATAGAGTCTTCAAGGTGTTGATATGGCTCGATCATCGATGTAGATTCCGCCATGCGAAGAGTATAGAGTCTCCTTTTAAAAAGATCTTGTTGTGCAACCACTTAGCCTCGTATAACTTTGTGAGAGTATCCCATATTTCCTTCGCTGTCTTTTTCTCTCGCCACATCGGATAACACCTCATCTCGCAAGTGCTAAGTGTAGATCAGCAATTGCATTACCGCTCATTTCGCTCCACTTAGCATCACCGGCCACCTCTATGGGTCTTTCTCCAATTGCTGCCAAGCAATTGTTTTTCCTCATGTTCCACAACGAGAAATTGTTCCCATTGAACTTCTCAATCTCGTATTTTACAGCCATTGCTTTCACCACGAACTAACTTAGTTAGGATCGGCTCTCACTATTTCACGTGAATAGTAACCGCATACGTGAACAGTAACCCCGATTCCAAAAAATGCAACCTGGCTCTGATACCACTGTAAGGAGATTTATGGGTGAAACAGAAACACAGCTAAATGAGATTGGAAGAAAAATAAAGAGCAAACACAAATCTGAACACCAGAAATTACGTGGTTCGGCTTATAGCCTACATCCACTGGCAAAGACAGAAGGAAATAATTTTATTATACTGGAAAAATAATAACTTCTCTCTAATAATATAGGAGAATAATTATATTCTCTCTATAACTAGGAGAAAACTATTCTCACTTCCCAATACCCCAATTACACCCAATAACTCTTAAAATTCTCTAATACAAGAAGAAATGAATTTTCCGGGATGATTGAAATGAGGAATGGGCGCTCAATTTATAGCTACATTTTGGCTACTATGCATTATTATTTTATTATTTTTTTTGTTTCTTATTTTTATTCAAGTGTCTGTCAGTGTTGAATGGGGCACCGCCCTTCTGGATGGGCGGTGCCCACTTCCTTGACAATAAGGGTATTTAGTTTTAGAGAGGCAACGTTTCTTTTTAGTATTCAAGTGTTCTTACTTCTTCTGCGATCCTAAAGAATTTTATAGACTTCATAATTACAAGCATCTATTGCCATGCATGGCCATTAATGAATTGAATGTGTTCCTTAAATTCTCAATAATTCGCCATTATAAGACTTTTATCGAACTACTTTTGGAGTAGTAAATTGATATGCCTAGGTTATGGGGTAATAATTAAGTTACAGCTTAAAACACCTGAACTTGTATGACTGTTGTACCTTAATTCCAAAAGGAGGGCTCAATAGCTACCTATAACTGGTCTTGAATTGACCTAATTCTGGTCTCCTCTCATTATTCTGATCAGCATATATGTTAGAGCACTTGGTTGTCCCTTTGGTGTTTTACAGGAATTGAACCTGCTCAAGCTATTGTATTTTAAATCTTTTAAACACCAATCCCCCAACTTTTAGTATTATGAGTAAAATGAGATGAAATTAAAAACTGATTAGTATTTTATAGTGCTTCTATTGAGCTCATTGGTCGCAGTTTAGTGGTGCTTGAAAAGCGCGAACAAGTTTAGGGGTAATATTGCTATTGTTGCTCGCTCTTGGATTTTGAAGAAAAACTTCAGCCAAGAATAAATATCTTTACATTCTAACTACTGATATGACTCTCCATCAGCTCACTTTAAATGTGAGGGACACGGCAAATTCCAACCAAGCGTTTGACTTTCAATGTCACAGTTTTTGGTTTTCAAGATGTCCTTTAAAGTAACGTGTCGTTACCTGAAATAATTTTTCTCTTTCTTTATAAATCCCTAATTCTTTTTTCCTTCCTTTCTTATTCTTTTAACTTAATCAAAATTCACCTTCTGTTCTCAAGCAAGAAATTTCTCTTCTGTTGCTTCCATCGTGATTTTCCATTTCATTAATTTCAAGTTACCTTCAGGTGCCATCTCTTGAACTCACTACTTTGCTTAATAGTTTCTCTTTTGTCACTTTCATTTAGATTTCTGGTTTTTATGTCGCGATGTCTAAGGGAAAAGATTCTATAATGTACATTGATAGTGGGGATGAGTTGGATTCTTTGTCTACTTCCCTCAAATCCCCTTTGAGGATGTTAGAACCTCTTAACATTAGGCAAAATCTGAAGAGGATGACATTAGTTACTTTCTCCTAGTCTAGTGAGAGTAGGATAAATAAAGAAAATATTATAGAAGTAACGAATTTTGATTGAACTATTAGTATTAGCTAAACTAGAGATAGCGAGAAGGAAAATGATGATAAAGAGGAAACCCTCGAGGAGACCAGGCTAGCTAAAAAAAGAAAAGTCAGTTTTAGGATAGAAGCTGAGTCCTATAATGGATTGTGAGACCACTTCAGAGGATTTAAATAGGCTTAGAGAAGCATATAGTATTTCTAATGACATTGATTTTAGGATCTCTAACAAGAGTAATACTCCAAGTCGTCTTCCTAGAGGATATGCAACTCTATATCTGGAGTGTTCTAAATTTAGTTTTAGGTTATATCTCTAACCTTATTTTGGTGGAATATTAGGAAAATTCAATTTGGCTCTAGGCCAGCTTAACCTAAAAGGGTGGAAGGTCTTTTATGGTTTGTTTGTGTTGCATAAAACATGTGATATAGGTGAACTTACCTTGGGAGAGATAAAACATTTGTGTCTCAGTTTCTTAGAGCGTGACTTTTGACTTCTTTTTCTTTGTGTCTCAGTTTCTTAGAGCGTGACTTTTGACTTCTTTTTCTTTGTGTCTCAGTTTCTTAGAGCGTGACTTTTGACTTCTTTTTCTTTGTGTCTTAGTTTCTTAGAGCGTGACTTTTGACTTCTTTTTCTGTGTCTCAGTGTCTTGACGTTTTGACTAAATAGAGAAGCCTAAGTTTCGAGTTGAAATGGCCCTAGTTAATACAAGCTTATAAAATCTAGTTTTCTCTTAACAACCTAGTCAATTCTCACTTGGTATCGGAAGCCATGAGAAGCCTTATTGACAAAATAAAGAAAAGTGGTCGTATTGATAGCGCCACAAGTAGCTCATCTACTCCGCCTAAAAATTCCAGTACTACAAAAATGTTTCTTCTATAAAAGCTCTACCTCCTCTTCCCAATACGAAAAGAGAGAGCATGGTTTAGGACCAGCAGCTAAAGGCTCAGCACTGTTAAGTCCTTTAGGGAGTCAAACCAAAACTTCTCCACAGGAGGAACAGACTGAATTGCTAGCTCATTTCTAAAAGGAATTCGCCAAGCATCTTCAAAAGAAGTATCTGATGATCTGGATACTCACAACCTAGGTGACCTGATAAATAAAATCTAGTGCAGAGCGAGCTGGTTTACTGCTGGCTCTATAATTTATATGTTTAGAGTTACTGGATATAACAAGAAACTAAGAGCAGAAAACCAGAACCTAAAAAGGGATCTAGAGAAAGAGTAGAAGTAATCATCTAAGCTCCACACTAAAATCTTCAGACTTAAAGAGAAAGCTGTTATTTTTTAATCTAATGGTACGTAGTTCGAGCAAGAATTATCTAGTGTGAAAAGTAACTCAAACATTCTAGAAATGATCTTGTTAATCAAAGTATGCTTTCGAGCAGCACTTGAAAGTAGAAACATCCCGTCTCTAAGGTAGAATTAATACCATGGAAAAATAAAGTGTTCATGAGTACAACTCTAGGTTAACATTTTGCTATGATTGCATCATGTTTGTTTTAAAGAAGGAATACCTAAATTTAGGCACGTACAAGCTTGAAGTTGGTGTGAACATGTACATGGAGGTGATGAAAAACAAGAGGAGCCCTCGACCACCCCTGAAGATGCTTCCCCTTCTATATCCTCAAGCCACAACAAGTGTTGACCAAACTAAAAGACCCCCTTAAACCTACTGCTAAAATTGCTAATCTTTTTTTTTTATAATAATAACTCTCTTTTAAGAATTTGCAAACTGTGACTTAATCTCTTATCTATTTGAATTTCTTATTTAGCGTCGCTTAACTGAATGTATCTTGTTTCCTTTTGGGAAAATTTTTCAGACTTAGAATTTCCTAAATCAAACTTCTACTCGACCTTCTTTGATATAGGCTCGAGCATATATTCAGACTTAGAACCTTTTTCAATACATATTCCCATAATTATTTGTTTGCTCGACTCTGTCTGTTCAAGTAAACTTAAACAAACTTCTAACTCTTGTCTTACCTTAAGCAGACTTCAAGACTTTATGACTATTTACCTTATAATATTTTTCATATCATTTACTTGCTCGACTTCATCTGATTGAGCAAATTTAGGTAAACTTCTAATTCTTGTCTCACCTCGAATAGACTTTGAGACTTCAAATCTTTTACTTACTTTAGAATATTTTCAAAGTTATCAATGATCTGCTCGACGTAGTCAAGCTTTTCAACATATTTTTTTACAATTGCCTTGCTTCTAGCAGGCTTAGAGACTTTAAGTCTTTTTACCTACCTTCAAGCATTTTTCAAGCTAATTTCTTGCTCGGTTTAATTTTGTTTAGCCAACTTGGACAAACTTTGACTCTTGTTTCACCTCGAGCAGACTTTGAGACTTTGAGTTTTTTATTCGCTTTAGAATATTTTTAACTTCAATTTGGTCTGGATGGACCTGACAAGCTTTGACTTTGTTTGAGTTCGAGCAGGCTTAGAGACTTTAAGTTTCATTATTTACTTTGTCCATATTTTCTACTACAAAGAATTTTTGAATAAGAACTTGTATGTTTTATTTATGGCTCATAGATTACATACTATATATTTATAAAGATTTGAACTATTAAAAGGAATAACATAATTTTTACAAGAAAGCTTACTGAAAATACTTCCTCAGATGCTCTGCATTCCAAGACTTTTTAACTTGTTGTCCATCTGCATGGGCTAGCTTGTATGCTCTTAGACTAGCTACTCGCATTATCATATATGAATCTTCCCAATTCATGCCGATCATTCTCTGGTTTGGATATTTTGTGCTTTAATTTACTCTCCTAAGCACCTAATCACCTCTTTTAAATTGTTGAATTCACACGTTTTAGTTATAATAACGAGCGATTCTCTTTTGATACTCTACTACCTTCCTTGATACCACATCCCTCTTTTCAGCCAATAACTTAAGGTTTAAACACATCTGCTCTTTATTTTATTTTTTTATTAAAGTACTTTGTTCAATTTGTGCCCATTCTAATTTCTGTTAGGACGACAGCTTCATGTTTAAAGGCTAAAGCAAACAGTGTTTCTTCTATAGCCGTCTTATAGGTAGTTTTGTAAGTCTATAACACACCAAGTAGTTCTTCCACCTAGACTCCATTCTTTTCTCCTAACTTGGTCTTTAAAAGCTTTTTTATGGTCGTGTTCATAGCCTCTACTTGACCGTTTGCTTGAAGATGTGCCTGCGAGCGAAATTTTAATTATAGACCCAAATTTTTATAGAACTTCCTCAAATTATTATTGTCAAACTATTTTGTATATGTTATGAGAGCATATGAGATCATGTATCTATACACCACGTTTTTTCAAAAAAAATTAGTAGTCTTACTCTATGTAATCTTGCACAAAACTTCAACCTCCACCCACTTTGTGAAGTAGTTTATCATAATAATGGCACATGTAGAGGTTGCCCACCTCTTATATAAGGGTCCAATCATTTAACCCCTCACTGGGAAAATGGCCAAGACAATAACATTGCAATAAGTTTTTTAGGTGCCAGTGCTAGAAAATTAACGAAGGCCTAGCAGCTCTTACAACTCTAACTCTTTTCTTGTGTATTTTTATGCATCATTGGCTAGAAATATCCTTGCCTCAGAGCTTTGAAGGCCAAGGATCTTACTCGTGAATATTTTCTATAAATTACTTCATGTATTTCCCTTAAGACATAATCACTCCTTATTATTCAAATATCTTAAAAG
>CM046812.1:2761836-2855955 GCA_025617385.1 Murraya koenigii
CCTTTTAAGATATTTGAATAATAAAGGAGTGATTATGTCTTAAGGAAAATACATGAAGGAATTTATAGAAACTATTCACGAGTAAGATCCTTGGCCTTCAAAGCTCTGAGGCAAGGATATTTCTAGCCAATGATGCATAAAAATACACAAGAAAAGAGTTAGAGTTGTAAGAGCTGCTAGGCCTTCGTTAATTTTCTAGCACGGGCACCTAAAAAACTTATTGCAATGTTATTATCTTGGCCATTTGCCCAGTGAGGGGTTAAATGATTGGACCCTTATGTAAGAGGTGGGCAACCACTACATGTGCCATTATTATGATAAACTACTTCACAAAGTGGGTGGAGCTTGAAGTTTTGTGCAAGATCATATAGAGTAAGACTACTAATTTTATTTAAAAAAGTGTGGTTTATAGATATAAGATCTCATATGCTCTCATAATAGATAGAAAATAGTTTGACAATAATAATTTCAGGAAGTTCTATAAAAATTTGGGTCTATAATTAAAATTCAGCTCATGAGCACATCCTCAAGCAAGCGGTCAAGTAGAGGCTATGAACAAGACCATAAAAAAGCTTTTAAAGACCAAGTTAGGAGAAAAGAATGGAGTTTGGGTGGAAGAACTACTTGGTGTGTTATAGACTTATAGAACTACCCATAAGACGGCCATAGAAGAAACACTGTTTGCTTTAGCCTTTAAACATGAAGCTGTTGTCCTAACAGAAATTAGAATGGGCAAAAATTGAACAAAGTACTTTAATAAAAAATAAAATAAAGAGTAGATGTGTTTAAACATTAACTTATTGGCTGAAAAGAGGGGAGTGGTATCAAGGAAGGTAGTAGAGTATCAAAGAGAATCGCTCGTTATTATAACTAAAACGTGTGAATTCAACAGTTTAAAAGAGGTGATTAGGTGCTTAGGAGAGTAAATCAAAGCACAAAATATCCAAACTAGAGAATGATCGGCACGAATTGAGAAGATTCATACATGATAATGCGAGTAGCTAGTCTAAGAGCATACAAGCTAGCCCATGCAAATGGACAGTAAGTTAAAAAGTCTTAGAATGCAGAGCATCTGAGGAAGTATTTTCAGTAAGCTTTCTTGTAAAAATTATGTTATTTCTTTTAATAGTTCAAATATTTATGAATATATAGTATGTAATCTATGAGCCATAAATAAAACATACAAGTTCTTATTCAAAAATTCTTTGTAGTATAAAATATGGACAAGGTAAATAATGAAACTTAAAGTCTCTAAGCCTGCTCGAAGTCAGACAAAGTCAAAGCTTGTCAGGTCCATCCATACCAAATTGAAGTTAAAAATATTCTAAAGCGAATAAAAAACTCAAAGTCTTAAAGTCTGCTCGAGGTGAGACAAGAGTCAAAGTTTGTCCAAGTTGGCTCAACAAAGTTAAGTCGAGCAAGCAATTAGCTTGAAAAATGCTCTAAGGTAGGTAAAAAGACTTGAAGTCTCTAAGCCTGCTAGAAGCAAGGCAACAGTAAAAATATGTTGAAAAGCTTGACTACGTGGAGCAGATCATTGATAACTTTGAAAATATTCTAAAGCAAATAAAAGATTTGAAGTCTCAATGCCTATTCGAGGTGAGACAAGAATTAGAAGTTTACCTAAATTTGCTCAATCAGATGAAATCGAGCAAGTAAATAGTCATAAAGTCTTGAAGTCTGCTTAAGGTAAGACAAGAGTTAGAAATTTGTCTAAGTTTACTTGAAAAGATAGAGTCGACCAGACAAATAATTATGGGAATATGTATTGAAAAAGGTTCTAAGTCTGAATAAATGCTCGAGCCTATATCAAAGAAGGTCGAGCAGAAGTTCGATTTAGGAAATTCTAAGTCTGAAAAATTTTCCCAAAAGGAAACAAGATACATTCAGTTAAGCGAAGCTAAATAAGAAATTCAAGCAGATAAGAAATTAAGTCAGTTTGCAAATTCTTAAAAGAGAGTTATTATTACAAAAAAAAAAAGATTAGCAATTTTAGCAGTAGCTTTAAGGGGGTCTTTTAGTTTGGTCAACACTTGTTGTGGCTTGAGGATATAGAAGGGGAAGCATCTTCAGGGGTGGTCGAGAGCTGCTCTTGTTTTTCATCACCTCCATGTACATGTTCACACCAACTTCAAGCTTGTACAATCATAGCAAAATGTTAACCTAGAGTTGTACTCATCAACACTTTATTTTTCCATGGTATAAATTCTATCTTAGAGACGAGATGTTTCTACTTTCAAGTGCTGCTCGAAAGCATACTTTGATTAACAAGATCATTTCTAGTTTGAGTTACTTTTCACACTAGATAATTATTGCTCGAACTACGTAACATTAGATTAAAAAATAACAGCTTTCTCTTTGAGTCTGAAGATTTCAGTGTGGAGCTTAGCTAATTACTTCTTCTCTTTCTTTAGATCCCTTTTTAGGTTTTGGTTTTCTGCTCTTAGTTTCTTGTTATATCCAGTAACTCTAAACATATAAATTATAGGGCCAGCAGTAAACCAGCTCACTCTGCGCTGGATTTTGTTTATCAGGTCACTTAGGTTGTGCATATCCAGATCATCAGGATACTTCTTTTGAAGATGCTTGGCGAATTCCTTTTAGAAAGGAGCTAGCAATTCAATCTGTTCCTCCTGTGGAGAAGATTTTGTTTGACTCCCTGAAGGACTTAACAGTGCTGAGCCTTTAGCTGCTGGTCCTAAACCATGCTCTCTCTTTTTGTATGAGGAAGAGGAGGAAGAGCTTTTATAGGAGAAACATTTTTGTAGTACTGGATTTTTTAGGCGGAGTAGATGAGCTACTTGTGGCGCTATCAATACGACCACATTTCATTATTTTGTCAATAAGGCTTCTCATGGCTTCCGATACCAAGTGAGAATTGACTAGGTTGTTAAGAGAAAACTAGTTTTTATAAGCTTGTATTAACTAGGGCCATTTCAACTCGAAACTTAGGCTTCTCTATTAAGTCAAAAGTCACGATCTAAGAAACTGAGACACAAAGAAAAAGAAATGAAAAGTCACGCTCTAAGAAACTAAGACACAAAGAAAAAGAAGTCAAAAGTCACGCTCTAAGAAACCGAGACACAAAGAAAAAGAAGTAAGAAAGAGATGGATTGCAGGTTAGAAAAGAGAATTAAAATGGACAATATATAACCTGCAGTGCAAAAGTGAAATGGGACGTGAATACTTATTCTTCTAATTACCACCACCAAAGGTGGTAAATCTAATATAAGTTTCCTTTCTTTGAGCTGTTCATAAAGTAGTACTAGCCAACATCTTTTGGGCTACTCCTTAGCTAGTACAAATGTTTTATCTCTCCCAAGGTAGGTTCACCTATATCACATGTTTTATGCAACACAAACAAACCATAAAAGACCTTCCACTCATTTAGGTTAAGCTGGCCTAGAGCCAAATTCAATTTTCCTAATATTCCACCAAAATAAGGTTGGAGAGATAACCTAACACTAAAATTAGAACACTCCAAATATAGAGTTGCATATCCTCTACGAGGACGACTTGGAGTGTTACTCTTGTTAGAGATCCTAAAATCAATGTCATTAGAAATACTATATGCTTCTCTAAGCCTATTTAAATCCTCTAAAGTGGTCTCACAATCCATTATAAGACTCAGCTTCTATCCTAAAACTGACTTTTCTTTTTAGCTAGCCTCGGTCTCCTCGATGGTTTCCTCTTTATCATCATTTTCCTTCTCGCTATCTCTAGTTTTGCTAATACTAATAGTTCGATCAAAATTCGTTACTTCTATAATATTTTCTTTATTTATCCTACTCTCACTAGACTAGGAGAAAGTAACTAATGTCATCCTCCTCAGATTTTGCCTAATATTAAGAGGTTCTAACATCCTCAAAGGGATTTGAGGGAAGTAGACAAAGAATCCAACTCAGCCCCACTATCAATGTACATTATAGAATCTTTTCCCTTAGACATCGCGACACAAAAACCAGAAATATAAATGAAAGTGACAAAAGAGAAACTATTAAGCAAAGTAGTGAGTTCAGGAGATGGTACCTGAAGGTAAGTTGAAATTGATGAAATGGAAAATCACGAAGGAAGCAACAGAAGAGAAATTTCTTGCTTGAGAACAGAAGGTGAATTTTGATTAAGTTAAAAGAATAAGAAAGAAAGGAAAAAAGAATTAGGGATTTACAAAGAAAGAGAAAAATTATTTTAGGTAATGACACGTTACTTTAAAGGACATCTTGAAAACCAAAAACTATGACATTGAAAGTGAAACGCTTGGTAAGGAATTTTCCATGTCCCTTACATTTAAAGTGAACTGATGGAGAATCATATCAGTAGTTAGAATGTAAAGATATTTATTCTTGGCTGAAGTTTTTCTTCAAAATCCTAGAGCGAGCAACAGTAGCAATATTACCCCTAAACTTGTTCGCACTTTTCAAGCACCACTAAACTGCGACCAATGAGCTCAATAGAAGCACTATAAAATACTAACCAGTTTATAATTTCATCTCATTTTACTTATAATACTAAAAGTTGGGGGACTGGTGTTTAGGAGATTTAAAATACAATAGCTCGAGCAGGTTCAATTCCTTTAAAACACCAAAGGGAAAACTAAGTGCTCTAACATATATGCTGATCAGAATAATGAGAGGAGACCAGAATTAGGTCAATTCAAGACTAGTTATAAGTCAGCTATTGCGCCCTCCTTTTTGGAATTAAGGTACAACAGTCATACAAGTTAGGTGTTTTAAGCTGTAACTTAATTATTACCCCATAACTGGCATATCAATTTACTACTCCAAAAGTAGTTCAGTAATAGTCTTATAACTGGCGAATTAATTGAGAATTTAAGGAACACATTCAATTCATTAATGGCCATGTATGGCAATAGATGCTGTAATTACAGAAGTCTATAAAATTCCTTAGGATCGCTGAAGAAGTAAGAACACTTGAATACTAAAAGAAAGCGTTGCCTCTCTAAAACTAAATACCCTTATTGTCAAGGAAGTGGGCACCGCCCATCCGGAAGAGCGGTGCCCCATTCAACCTGACAGTGCACGTGTTGAATAAAAAGAAAGAAAAAATAATAAAATAATAAAAATAATAATAAAATAATAATGCATAGTAGCCAAAATGTAGCTATAAATTGAGCGCCCATTCCCTCATTTCAATCATCCGGAAAATTCATTTCTTCTTGTATTAGAGAATTTTGAGAGTTATTGGGTGTAATTGGGGTATTGGGAAGTGAGAATAGTTTTCTCCTAGTTATAGAGAGAATATAATTATTCTCCTATATTATTAGAGAGAAGTTATTATTTTTCAAGTATAATAAAATTATTTCCTTACATCTTTGCCGGTGGATGTAGGCTATAAGTCGAACCACGTAATTCCGGTGTTCGATTTGTGTTTGCTCTTTATTTTTCTTCCAATCTCATTTAGGCTGTGTTTCTGTTTCACCCATAAATCTCCTTACGGTGGTATCGAGCCGGGTTGCATTTTTTGAATCGGAGTTCTTGTTCACGTCTCGTTCACGTATCTATCATTCCGCTATGGTTACTATTCACGTGAAATAGTGAGAGCCGATCCTAACTAAGTTAGTTCGTGGTGAAAGCAATGGCTGCAAAATACGAGATTGAGAAGTTCAATGGGAACAATTTCTCGTTGTGGAAAATGAAGATTAAAGCTATCGAGGAAAAGCAATTGCTTGGCAGCGATTGGAGAAAGACCCGTAGAGGTGGCGGTGATGCTAAGTGGAGCGAAATGAGCGGTAATGCAATTGCTGATCTACACTTAGCACTTGCGAGATGAGGTGTTATCGATGTGGCGGAGAAAAAGACAGTGAAGGAAATATGGGATACTCTCACAAAGTTATGCGAGGCTAAGTCGCTGCACAACAAGATCTTTTAAAGAGGAGACTACTATACTCTTAGCATGGCGGAATCTACATCGATAGCTGAGCCATATCAACACCTTGAAGACTCTATTTTCACAACTCACAACGTTGGGTCACAAAATAGAGGAAAATGAGCGTCTTGAGCTTCACTTCAAAGTCTACCAGATTCGTATGATCAACTCATCATCAATCTGACGAACAACAACCCGACGGACAGATCTAGTTTTCGATGATGTTGCAGCCTCCATCTTAAACGAGGAAAGTAGGCTCAAGACCAAGGAAGATAGACATGCAAGTTCGCAGCGAGCGAGCGCTATTGGTGACGAGAGGAGATCAACAGAGCGTGGCCCGATGGGAGTTACAATCATGATAGATCAAAATCCGAAGTAAGAAGAATGTGAAATGCTACAATTGTGGCAAGAAAGGGCATGTGAAGAAAGAGTGTTGGAGCAATCGGAAGAGTAGAGAGAATAAAGCACACGAGTCATCAAATGCTCGGGGTTGTGTGGCTAGTACTCGGATGATGGCGAAATTCTCTATAGCGAGGCGAGCTATTCTGAGAAGGCGAGCGGTTAGGCGGCGTCGGCTTATAGACTCGGGAGCAACATGGCATATGACCTCTCGGAGAAATGGTTCCACACATATGAACCAATCTTGGGAGGATGCGTGTACATGGGCGATGACCATGCCTTGGAGATTCTTGGTATTGAGTCTTGTCAAAATAAAAATGTATGATGGTACAGTTCGCATAATTCAGGAGGTACGATATGTCAAAGGCACGAAGAAAAATCTATTGTCTTTAGGACAAATAGATAGTCTTGGGTGCTAAAGTTCATATTGAAAATGGGATGATAAAAATTGTCGGAGGAGCGCTTGTGTTAATGAAGGCGAGAAAAGATCGGTCGCGAATCTATTCATGCTTGAGGAGAAACACTACGGGAAGGCGATGCGTGTGTCACGTCAAATGGAGAAGAGTCAGCGATGATGTGGCATCTCGGACTTGGCTACATGTCGGAACAAGGTTTGAAGATTCTCTCTCGTGACGGTGCTTAGGGACTCAAATCGGTGAAGTCTACCTTTTTGTGAGCATTGTGTTATAAGTAAGCGGCATAGATTGAAATTTAGTAGATCTCATGCTAGAAGTAAATGCATTCTCGACTTAGTTCATTCGATGTTTGGGAATCACGGATTTATCCGAGGAGGTGCAAAGTACTCGTTACTTTTATTGATGATTACTCCGAGGAGATGTTGGGTGTATCAATCAAGAAAAAGTCGGATGTATTTCCGGTATTCAAGGAATTCAAAGCGGGTTGAACTTGAATCGGGAGAAAGATCAAGTGCTTAGAACGAGATAATGGCGGAGAGTATGTAGATGGTGCATTTCTTGCATCTTGTAAGCAAGAAGGTATTGAGAGGCGATTCTGATGGCATACACTCCTCGACAAAATGGAGTGGCGGAGGCGGATGAGCAGAAATCTTCTGAGAGAGAATAAGAGCTATGTTGAAGGCTATTTGGTCTACCTAACTCTTTTTGAAGTTGAAGCGACCAAAAGCACTGTTATGTGATAAATCGGTCTCCATCAGCGACCATTGAGTTGAAGGCGCCGATGGAGATGTGGACGAGGTAAGCCGGTGATTACTCTCATTTACATGCATTTGGAAGTCATGTATATGTAATGTATAATGTCAAGAAAGAACAAAGCTAGATCAAAATCTAGGAGGTGTATCTTTTGGGGTATCTTGATGGTGTCAAGGGGTATATGTCGTGGGATCCAGCTACCCGCAAGATTGTCATCGGCGAGAGATGTTGTCTTTGTAGAAGATCAGCTGCAAAAGAAAGATGGGGATGATAGTCTTGTGAAAGAAAAGTCGGAGACTACACGGTATATGTAGAAAATAGTCGGGAAGATTTAGAGTCTTACGAGCGGCACGAGACACGAGGAACAAGAACCGGTCGAGTGCGGGGCTCAGGAAGTTCGTCGGTCAACTCGAGAGAGGCGACCACCAACTTAGCACTCGTAGTATGTTACGGAGATCAATGTTGCATATTGTCTTTTAACGAGAGGATGGAGAGCCATCAACTTTCCATGAAGCTTTAAACGACTCGGATGCTACTTTGTGGATGACAGCAATGCAGGAAGAAATTGAAGCTCTACACAAAACAAGACATGGGAACTTGTGCCCTTGCCACATGGAAGAAAAGCCATTGGAAACAAATGGGTCTACAAGATTAAGCGTGATGGCAATAATCAAGTGGAGCGGTATCGTGCAAGATTGGTGGTAAAGGGATATGCTCGAGAAAGAAGGTATTGACTTGATGAGATCTTTTCTCCGATGAGTTAGACTCACGACGATCGGAGTAGTCTTGGCAATGTGTGCTACATTCGACTTACATCTAGAACAATTAGATGTGAGCGCATTTCTTCATGGAGAACTTGAAGAAGAAATTTATATGCTCCGACCGGAAGGTTTCTTTGAAGCAGAGCAAGGAGAACTTGGTTTGCAGATTAAACAAATCTCTATCACGGTCTCAAGCAGTGTGCAGGGTGTTGGTATAAGAGATTTGATTCCTTCATCATGAGCCTTGGATACAACGAGACTCGATTCGGACCATTGTGCTTATTCTGAGAGATTTGAGGATAATGATTTTATCATTTCTTTGTTGTATGTGGACGACATGTTGGTCGTGAGCCCGACAAAGATCAAGTCGAAAATTAAAGGCCGCGATTAGCTAGGGAGTTTGAAATGAAGGACTTGGGACCGATGAAACAAGATTCTAGGGATGCAAATTCACAGAGACAGAAATAATAGGAAGATTTGGCTTTCACGGAAGAATTACTTGAAGAAAATCTTGCGACGCTTCAACATGCAAGATTGTAAGCCAATTTCTACCCACTTCTATTAATTTCAAGTTATCCTCAAGTATGTGTCCTAGTGATGAAGCGAGAGAGGAAGGAGATGTCTCGAGTACCATATGCATCAGTGATGGGAAGTTTGATGTTCGCTATGATGCATACAAGACCGGACATTGCACTAGCGGTGGGAGGCGATTAGTCGATACATGGCGAATCACGGTGGAGAACATTGGCAAGCGAGTGAAGAGGATTCTAAGATACATCGGAGGAACCTCGGATGTTGCATTATGTTATGGAGGATCGAAATTTCTTGTCGGAGGCTACGTGGATTCGATTTCGCGGTGACCTTGACAAAGAAAATCCACTCATGGCTATGTGTTTACACTTGCGGGAGGAGGTATGGTGGGTTTCAAAGCTGCGAGACTATTGAGGCTTTATCTACGACAGGCAGAATACATGGCAGATACACAAGCATGCAAGGAAGCTATTTGGATACAAAGGCTACTTAAAGAGCTCGGGCACAAACAAGAGAAAATTCACATGTTTTGTGACGGTCGAGTGCTTTGCATATTGCAAAGAATCCGACCTTTCATTCGAGGACAAAACATATAGGAGTGCAGTATCACTTACGTTCAGAAGTAGTGGAAGATGGAAGTGTAGATTCTGAGAAAATCCATACCGAGGAGAACCTAGCGAGATGTTATGACTAAGCCGATCATTCTTGACAAGTTTATATGGAGTAGATCCTCGTGTGGCTTAGCGAAGCGTAAGTAACATGTCAATGGTAAAGCAGAAAGGATAGTGTGGAGATTGATTGGTTCTCGATCAAATCTCCAAGTGGGAGAATGTCGAGGAAGTGGGCACTGCCCATCCGGAAGACGGTGCCTCGATTGACAGCATAATGAGTGTAAAGAAAAAAGAATAAAAATAATAAAATAATAATAAAATAATAATGCATAGTAGCCAAAATGCGATTTATAAATTGGCGTCCATTCCTCATTTCAATCATTCCGGAAAATTCATTTCTTCTTGTATTAGAGAAATTTTGAGAGTTATTGGGTGTAATTGGGGTATTGGGAAGTGAGAATAGTTTTCTCCTAGTTATAGAGAGAATATAATTATTCTCCTATATTATTAGAGAAAGTTATTATTTTTCGAGTATAATAAAATTATTTCCTACTATCTTTGCCAGTGGATGTAGGCTATAAGTCGAACCACGTAATTTCAGTGTTCGATTTGTGCTTGCTCTTTATTTTTCTTCAATCTCATTTAGTCTGTGTTTCTGTTTCATCCATAAATATCCTTACACTTATTTTCTATTTACTTTCCTTAAATCTTTTTATTTGTGATAGTTAAGTCATAAGAGACATGGCACAAGTTTTTTCAAAAGAACCCAATTCATCGACTTGAACATTGAAAGATTTTCGATGAAAAACATCCGACAACCCCTAACAATTTATTTGTGAAAGCAGGAAGATTCGTTAGGAGTTGCCCGAGGCAAAGAAGTGCAGACATTGTCATTCCCCAACCAAACAAATTTTAAGTGTTGAAGAGAATAGATTGCAGTAACAAGCTCAACCAGATTTTTCCATCAACAGTTACATCACTATTGACAATTTTTACCCTTTTGTTCCACATATTACTGAAATTTGAAAATTTGATTTGAGGCAAACAAAATGGAACAAACTGAAACAACAAATCCTCTGTTTTTAGCATCATACATATTTTGAATATCTCTAACATAATAAATTTCACATCTTAAAATATTTGAAATTTTCAAGTAGTAGTAATAATAATAGTAATACTGGAGGCAGCAGTAGCAGAAAGAAAAATAATAGTAAATCACGATTGCTGATAAAATTTCATTTGCCTGCACGTCTAATAAAACTGTCCTGGGATACTATGTGCGTTGATGCATGCACGGCCTAAGGTGTGTTTGAGATAACTAAAATAAAACTGAAAATAAATCAGAACAATTACGAAACCTTTTAATGAAAATTCAAACACATTTTGTATTAAATGTCAAAATACACCAGAAATTTATTGCATATAATACAAAGAGTACACACAAATGAAAAATTTAAACATCTTTAGTTAAGGTATGTAGTGCCTTTCAAACGTATGAAGCTCAAATGAAGGAAACAAGAATTATCATAACACTTACATAGCTGTAGCGACACAAAGAAGTAAAGCAAAAGTAGAACAACAAAGATGAAACAGGGAACCCCCTCAGCATGTAAACTTTTAACACAAGGAACGCAAATTTCACAGAAAATTATCTTTGCCTCCAGATCCTACATAGAAGAGTGACAACATTGAGAATTCTGTTATCATAAAGCACAGAACAGAAGTATAGAAAAATATTAGCCCCCAAGGGCGTGGTCGGGTTGGTCACCATTCTCGCCTTAGCGAGCCGCTGGATGGCAGCCCCTGGATGGCAGTCTGGGTTCGATTCTTAGGGGTGAGAAGGGGGGTTAAAATTATATTTGAGTTTGTCCGCCCCCCTTTCCTTTTAAAAGAAAAAAAAAGGATAGAAAAATATTATAAACTTTCTGTAATCTGAAGGTCGTCAACATAAACGTGTTGTTCCTGTCAATGACATTTTCAAACAATTTTATTATAAATAGTTTGTACATTTTCAAGGAATTATAAATAGCACACTATAAAGCCGATTTATCAAATAAAAGGCTCAAAAGTCAAGACCAAAAGACATTCAATGATGCAAAATTGCTCTTAAAGCCCTGAACGGAACATTAAAACTTCATTACAAAATTAGCAATAAACCAGTGACACAATCCAACTGGTTTAGGTGAGCCGCTGAAACAAGCTATGAGATCAAATAAACGAAATAAAAATGGTTTACCTGGGATTTTATTCTGCAAATTCACAACTCCAAGTAATAAATTAAAAAGCGAATGTGATCACCATGTATCGTACTTCCTCAAGTTAGATGACGACCCGTCCAACATCTGAAAACAAATTTCTCATTCATTAATTTGACAAGACTTTTGTATTATGAAATTGAAACTAATGATTCAAGAATTACTGATAATTGAATAAAGTCCAAACTTTTGGAAAATGTCCGTCTTGAATTGGACAATTTCAAGAATTAAATGCAGAAGTGTCACATTTTCTAAAACCTGACATGCACTTACTCAATAACAAATATTCTAATGTGTCAAACTTAGTTGTCAATGATCTATTTTCTATATTTTGTTAATAAGTGCAAATTTTGTAAAAATTTTCCATTGGAGATAGGTTGGTTGATTAAGTGCACCTTTTCAGCGTGTAACTGTTGTATCGTACCGTTAAGGTCATTAGCCCAACGACATTCACTATCTCCCTCTCCGTACCAGATGTTTACTCTCGGTGGTGTACATAATTCTCCTGTAGCGAAAATGTTCATCTTGGGACAGCCGATCACTTCTAAATCTTGTAAAGATGGAAACTTGAAGGTGTAATTGCCAGAGCAGAAACTTATGAGGCTATCTAAATCAAACAGAGTCAATGCCTTCAATTTGCTGAAAACAATTTCATCTTCTGCTTCATCTTCCTCACTTTTTACCACTTGTGTCATTGCTCTGCTTCCACATACCTTCATTGTCATGAGTCGCACTAGACTCTTTGCTGTGGAGGATGTTACCAAGTTCATCAACTCCTTGCAACCCCAAACTTGCAGATCTGTTAGATTCTGAAAAGATACAGATGATGATGGCAATAGAACAATTAGTTTTTGACAACAATATACTCGTAGAATTTCAAGATCTGTGAAAATGGAGTCCAGTATGGAGCCTTGTTTCAACAGCTGCTTCAGATCATTTAGCCTGTACGGCTGTAAATGTTTTATCTTTGGGAATTTGCCTACGTGTTTCTCCCAGTGTCCTTCATTTGGTAATATCTCTGCGTATGAAGTAGAACTCAGATAGAGCATTTCCAGATTTTCAAATTTCTCAAGTAAACCAAGTGGAAAACAATTTGAGTCATCATACGCAACCTCAATGTATTTAAGACTGCCAAAGATGTGTTGTGGGTAATCAACCTGCAAAATCATCCTGAAATCCTTTCCACTTAATAGCAGTTTCTCTAAATTGGGGAAGATCTGAACATCATCAATCACATAAAAACTAATAAGTTCAATTGATGTTCTGTCAAAAAATTTTGATTAATATGCACATGTACAGTGGGTATTTCTAAAATCTTTTGTTTGTAAGTTTCGTTGCAACAAAGAATTAATCAAACATAAAACAAAAGAAACAGCAAGACTCAAACTGATGAAAGATCAAATAAATGGTTTCATATATACCTCTTCGATCAAGAACAGGGGCTGTTGCCCTGGGATATGAAGTTGATTCTTCTCAATGTTTCCATGGAAGCTAGATAATTCAGGACCGAATAACTTTATTTTGTCACAACGAAAGACCATCAACGTTTTAGTGCCGGCCATTCCGAACTATGCATTCCAGGATATAAACATCTAAGTTCTGGTAGATTACCCAGTCTTAGATATGTCAGCCGCGGAAAGACAAAACAAGGTGGCACTTGATCTGTTCCTTCGGAAATGATCTCAAGCAAACCCTTACAGTTGCGTATATCCAGGTGTCGGAGTTGCTCAAAGCTTCTGAGCATAGAAGCCAAAAATATGTATTTTAATTTGTGACACAGGCACACGATCAATTTTGTTAAACTTTGAAAGTTAAACATGGCTGGAAGTTGATTGTGACAAATATTTTCGACATTAATTTGGATCAGCTTCAAATCCTCCAAGTTGGGGAACACAACCTAAACATTAATTTCTTGTTAGATCCAATATAGGCTGAGAAGCATCTTCTTTAATTGTAAATATAAGTCATTAAAATCTTCTTCCAGGTGACAGCTTTAGTGCATGTTTAGTATTGATTATTTGATAATCTAACGTACCAAAGTATTTGGCAAATATAATTTAAAAGTGATTATTAAAATAAAGTTTTTGGTAAATGAATTTAAAAGTCATTATTAAAATAATGTGCTGAGTATTACTTATTAATTCTAAAACAACTTTTTACTTTTAAAAATAATAAAAATATACTTTAATATTAGTAAATTACCAACATGCATGTGCACCGAATGTAATTTAAATAGTAAAACACCTATTTTAGTTATTAATTTTTTGTTTATTTATGTTCAATATTGGATTTTTCACCTAAAATAACTTGCAATGAGAAAACAATAATGCGGTGAAGAAGAAGAAGAGAAGAAGAAAAGAAAAGGTCAAATGCAAAAATAAAATAAAATAAAAAATGCTTTACAGTGCTTTTGTCCACTTTATTTTTCAAAACATAAAAATAATGACTGCAAAATTTTTTTTATTTATCAAAAATTAAAAATGAAAGTATTCATTTTATCATTATTCATCTAAATCTTGATTAAGATATTGTAAATAAAAGTTTTAACATTTAAAGCCTAAGAATTATATATATTGAGTAATAGGTACATTATATTGAGTGTTCAAAGTAATGATGTAATATTGATTTACAATAAATTTTCCTTAACTGTAATTCATATAATGAATATTTTTATAATAAATTTTTTTATATTAAAATTAGAGTGCTCAAAATAATTTTTATAGTGCAAATAGTCTGACCTATTTACAAAACATTTGATTAATTTTTTTTCAAATCTAATTTTTTAGAAATCCATGCTAAAAGTAATTCATTAATAATTGTTGCAATACCAAACATACACTTGATATGCAGTTTAATTCATATTATTCATATATTGAGAGGGCTTAGTGAGTCAATGTGTGAGATTCTAAGGTAGTGTTTGTTTTTTATTTGAAATCTGAATGTGTCTAAATTTTTTATTTAAATGACTTTTTTTTTTAGTATTTGAATATAAGTAGTATCTTTTAAAAAAAATAAAAAGGATCTTAAACATAATTATTTGATATATATATCCTTGCAAATCAAAAAAAAAATGATTAGATTTTATTGATTATGAAATAAATATATTTTATAGAGAAATTTTTGAGAAAAATCATAAGAGTTTACTTTTTTATTCAGATATAAATGTCTAAAAATTACACATAAACCACAAAAACAAACAAGTAAGTTTTAGAAAAAGTCTGAAATTAATAAAATTCCAGACTTTACATCTAAAAACTGCCCCTAATTTCCATTCCTGTTTTCTTTTTCTCTTATAGTTTATTTTCTATAATTGTCATCAAATGAGAATGCATGAAAGAATAAATTGAGAGAGAAAAAATAATGCTTTGGTTTCATTATAATTGCTTACCTTCTCGTTGAAAAGCGGTGTCGAAGCATCAAGCTTGTCCTCCTCCAAGCTACTTTCGTTGGAACAAGTAATAGCTGTCAATTCCTCTTGCTACTCTTGTCTATTTGGCCTCTTTACTTCAGAGCAAAAACTTGTAAGCTTTGGAAGATATTGCAGATCTAAAAATTTTAATGCAGCAAACTCTATCGTGTCCATTGCATTATTGTTGTCGACATCAGCTTCTCCACCAAGTGCAAAAATCTCTCCCATATTGCTGCAATCGATAACTGCAATCTTCTCAAGTCTTGGAAGGCATTTTGTAGTAGAGAGCAAGAAGATATTACTCAACTCATCGCAATTTCTCACTTCGATGGTTTTAAGTTCACAGAAAGACTCTACTTTGAGAAAGTCGATACATATCCCCACGATTTGCCAAACCATTCTTCCTGAAGCGAGGGAGGCTTGAATGACTCATCTCCGACTGATATATTAAACCTTTCCAATTTTTTCGCAAAAAAATCTTCTGGTAAAATGCTAGAATTTTTAACATCTATTTCTAGAGTGGTTAGTCGTGGCAAATGCATCAACTCATCAAGGCTAGCAGTACTTCGTTCACTATTGGGTCTTTCAACCTCCCACTCAACAGAGCAATTTCTCATATAAAGTTCTTCCAATCGAGTTAAGCTTGATATGACATTGGGTGCAACTGCTCTTAGCTGGAAACAATTTGTCAAATCTAACAGCCTTAGCTTACTCAGTTGACCTACGGCTTCAGGCAACTGTACAATATCAGAATTGACCATGCTAAGGATTCCTAGATTCTTCAACTGTCCAATAATAGCTATGTCTCCCAACTTGCAACTATCCAGACAAAGTGTTTGAAGATTTACCAGGAGATCAATTGAATATGGCAAGCAAAATAATTGCATCCCAGTAAAATCTACAACCCTAAGCTTCCTCATCCCTGCAAAAAAGTTCTCAGGAATATTGATTTGAAGATAAGAATCTTTGGGAGATATGCATAAAAATTCAAGTTGTGGGCATTCTAATCCTTCAGGAAGCTTGTGAATATGACAACCTCCTATAGAGATTGAATGGCAATTTTCTAGTGCTTCCTTGTCCGGCAGCTCCAACGCATCCTCATCTTTCACCAAAAATGTATGTTGCTCTCGGCATGCAATTGAAATGCCAACATCGCGAACAACATCATGCATTGAAAATTGTTCATTGCTATCACCCTCAAGCAACAAGCAAGAGTCCCTAAGTTTATAGGCCAATGCATATAATTGGTTTCGTGCATCTTCCATCCTCTTCACTCCTTGAAGTATACCCAAACCCATGGAGTATTTAAACAGGTCTGAAGTCATAAATGGACTACCCATTAGACTACAGAGCAGAAAAATTTTCTGGAGTTGCTCATCTTTTAAGTACTTGAAACTCAGCTCAATTCTTGAATAAGTATCAGCCGGCAGTCCTTTGAATTTCACCACCGAAGGGGTTTGAAGTTCCCGTAAGGCATTCTTCCATTCAGGCACAGTCTTGTCTCTCATTGCCCTTGCTATTGTAGTTAAGGCGATGGGCAAACCTCCACATCCCTTGGCTACATCTGTTGCTGTAGATTTGAACTTACGATTTTCAACATAATCACCCGCCATTTTCTTAAACAATCTCCAAGCTTCTTCTTGATTTAAATTGTCAATCAAGAAGTTATGTTGAGAATCCATATCCAACAATATATTACGATCTCTTGCTGTCAGCAAAAGTTTACAACCTCTATGACCATCACCACAAGGAATTCCAACGGTCTCCAAATCAAGATGTTTCCAGATGTTATCTAGAACCACAAGAATCTTCTTCTCATTCTTCAATCGTTCATACAGTCTACCTGCAGTTCTAGATTCATTTTCCTCAGGCAATGCCAGACCTAAGTCCTCAGCAATATCCCGCTGAATCCTTTTTATGTCTACAGTTTCGGAAACCTCTGAAAAGACCATTTGGTCAAAGAGCTTGTCTGCCAAGGCTTGCCTAGCGATCTCCTTCACTAGCGTCGTCTTTCCAATGCCGCCCATGCCGTAGACCCCGACAATGCTGATATTAACATCAGTCAATGCAATTTGTATACACTTCAAAGTAGAAAGCCTTGATCCAAAGGCCTCGTAACCTTTGTGAGACTTGAGCCATACCTTGTCCGGAGTGGTAAGGTACGAAATTCTATCAAGTCGACCGGCTTCTTCTCGGCACCCAAAAGGGCCTTCACCTGTGCCTCTGCTTTCTTGCTAAGCTGATAGCGGGCGTTCAAATTAGGACACAGCCCCTTGAGACATCGCCTACTTGCTGTCTCTTCATCTTCAACGAATTTGGCTGCCTGCTCAATGATGCTGTTCATACTAACCAACCACTTCTCAACTGCCTCTTCAATCTTTTCTCCTCTTCTTTCAGCTTCTGAAACTCTGCGCTCAATGCTCCTACCTTCAACCCTCAGGCTCTCGATTTCTGCCTTGAGTTTCTGAATATTATCATTGTAGCTACGCAAATAAGTAAGTTGGCTTTGTGTTGGAGAAGCCAAGCATTTTACAACTTCTAAAACCACAGTAACAATGCTTTCCACCATCTTCAATCTCTTTTTCTCTTTTTTTTTTCTTTTTTTCAAATGGAAATAGAACAGAGCCAACGGCTGGACAATTGATAATCAAGCAGGTGATGGCAAAAGGCAACAAGGCTAAACTGGAAATAAAAATTTTATTTGTGCAAAACGAGGACAAAATCAGTGTAACAGACGAGAATCGAAGTGCTAATGAGAACAGAAAATAGAAACAAGAAAAGGGTTTCTTGATCCAATGAAAATGCAAAGAGTTGATGTAAAAAGGGAACAAAGCTAAATAAGAAAAGAGCTAGCATTGGAAGTGACCAAAATAAACGGAAGCAAAGCGTGTTTGAGATGAGACGATGAAAATTAGGACAAGGTTCACTGATTGAGAATTAAATGCAAAGAGTGGATGAAAAATTAAATTGAGAATTGAAAAGGTTTCAAGGAAGGAGGAGGAGCTGAAAGAGTACAGAGATCAAAGAGAGAAACTGTTTGCTGGGAAAACTATTTTCAGGCAAAATCTAGTAATATTCCTGAAAGCACCGGAGACATTTTCTGTTATTTTGTAATTGTGTTTAATTATTTATTTTATTTTGTACATTTTACTCATCGGAATTGGCTATCGTATGAAAAAATTATTGGAAGATATTAATTGAATTTTATTTTTGTTTTCTTGGAAATGAATTGGATGGTCTTCACACATCGGATTTCTATTCAATAACTGTCAGCCACCGACCGAAATCAAATAATCCACTAAAACAAACAAAACGTTGAAAGCAACAACCCAATAACTCTCTTTATTAATTGATATGTATTCAGAATCAAATGTAATTAAGAATTTCTTGGGCATTTAGTGAATCATATAAAAGTTCTTGGGGCTACGATTGAGGAAATAAAAAACTGAGAGTGAACATCTACCGATTTTAAAATATGAATACGTAAAGGGGGAAAGAGTAAAATAATCAGAGATAAGGTGATGATAACGAACGATTTGTATTTATATGTTTGAAATCAGAATTAGTAGCTGTAAACCATGTCATTCAGCCAAAAAGACAAAACATAGAGAAGAACTAATAACAATCTAATAACTTTCAGATAATATAAACAAAGACTTGTAGTAAGTTATTTTTTTTTAAGTTTTAATTTAACTTAATTTAAGATATTTTAATATTTTTATTTATTTGTTTTTTATCTGAAGTTTTATTATAAAACATTTTTTAAAAAGTAAAATTTCTTAATTTTTATTGAATGATAAAATGTTTGAATAAAAAATTATTATTTTTTCTCATAAATAATCTTATTAAATATATTTATTTTCTAAGTAATTATTATATGTTATATTAGAATTTCACTTGAACTTAAATTATATTTGGTATTAAATACTTAACGCACATTAAATTTGAATTTTAAACAAATTCTTTTAATATTAAATAACAATTTTTTTATGTAAACATATTATGTTAAATTATAAAAAAATAATGTTATCAAAATTATTTTTCATAAATTATATCATATGCTTACCTTATAAATATTTATAATATATAAAAACTATTGTATCAGAAAATATTGTAAATATATATTTATTTAAACTTAAAATATATATAACATTTTCAAGGTCATAAGTATAAAAATATTATGATTAAGATATTTTAAGCTTATAAAAACAAACAACTTACTGCTTATATTCAAATATTAAAGAATAAAAAATAAACATATTTTTTAGATATTTACATTCAAATCCATTCAGATTTAAGTAATATTCAAACATATTCAGATATAAATAAAAAAATAAACACTACTTAAGTCTTTATTAAAAGAAAGAGAGAGAGCTACAAATAATAATAAGATAAATATTAATTAGAGTAATGATAAAATTATAAATTTTTATATAAATTTATTTTATATAAATTAATATATTATATAAATTTATTACAAAAAAGTCATTCATATCCTCAAAGTTTAGTTAAATGGTCACACAGATCCTTTTAATTTTATAAATAAACACACAAATATTTTTTTTTACTATTTTACCTTTAATTACAGTAACCTAATTATTAACTTTAAATAAACTTCTAATAAACATAAATTAAAAATAAAATAATATAATATAAAAATAAGATAAAATTTATAAAATATTTTGAATATTAAAAATTAATTTTAACATTATTAATCTTTCATATTTTTTAATAATAATAAAATCTATTTGAAACATTAATAATATTAAAACCATTATACCTAAATTTCAAAGTAGTTTATAAAAATTAAATTATTTTATTTACAATATCTTTCTTAATTATGTTTGTATCAATATAAATTATAAGATTAATTTTTGAATTAATAAATTCTAGTATTAATAAAATCCATCAAGATAGATTAATAGAAACTGAATATTTAAAAATAGTTTTTTATTATGTACATTATTTTATTAATTATATTTATTATAATATTTTATTTATATTATGTGATATTTATTTATTATTTTTATTTTATTATTATACTTATTTAGATTGTTATAATTAAAGGATATAATAATTATTTTAAAATTTAATGAAATTTGTGTGTTTATTTATTAAACTAAGAGGATCTATATCATCATTTAAATAAATTTTAAAAGTGTAGATGATTTTTTTAATTTATTAATTAAATTATTATTAATAGCAATTGGTATCTTGACTACGTGCAGAACGAGTCTTTTTTTTTTTTTTACCAGGAAGTGACTTATATGCCTTTTTTTTTCAAGTACCCAACCCAAGTCGAAAAATATAGTTTGTAAATTTTTATTTCTTTTTTCTTTAAATATTTTTGATAAAGTGATTTGGACATTTCAATGAAAAGTTAATTTCTTTTTCTATGACAAAGTTAATTAAACAGATGCTCCATTGCACAAAGGTTCCTGAGAGTTGCCAATACTGCCATAAAAATAAAAAAAAAATTAAATTATAAAATTTTAATAAAAAAGTAATTAAAGATAAAATATTTCATATTTTATTATGTAATAATATTAAAATCTCAATATTTAAATTTTAATATGAATTGTAATACTTATTTATTAAATAATAAATATAAAATTATTTTATTATTCTTTTTATTATCTAATTTAATTTTTAATTTTTTTAACTTTTCCCAGAATTCTACATAAATAATTAATTAAAGAAATATATTTGAAAATAATTGTCCGAGACAGCACTTGCCGACCCGGGGCCTTGTCTTTTCCTATTCATATATAGTGGCAGACATTGGTGGCCAATTAAGTAAATCTTTACAGATGTGCCTTTTTTTTTTTTTTAATAGTTGTTCTGCTGTCTTTTTCATTTTCACTATTCAAAGTGAGAGACAGTGGTGGCCATTGGCCAAGGGATGAAACTAAAAGCTAAACGTGATTCATGTGCTCTTCTAATTGCTCTGCTAAAAAGCCAAAGACTATGAGCCGCTAAGGGCTTCGGGAGCTATAACCATAATTAAAAGTTATTCCATGTATATAATAGTTTAATATAAAAATTTGTAATAATTTTTTGTTTAAATTATTATTTAACAGTAATATTTATTAAATATTATTAATTTTTATTTTAAAATTATTTATTTTTAATTTCACAACGTTGCAGCTTATAATTACTGGCAATAAAATTTAAAGTGGAGCCTAAATCTAGAAGGTGGAAATTCTGCCGAAATTTTCAAACTTTGAGTGGTAGCTTAATTTGGTTGTGATTATTTGATTATCTTACGGTGATCTTATATGTAATGACCTATTATATAAGACTTCGTTTAGAAGGATATGAACAGCTGCTACTCACTACCTTATATTGGGATTCAATTAATTATGGATGGATGAGACTAAAGCGAAATGTTATGATTTTTAAGTTAAAAAAATGTGGGCATAAATAAACTTTTATTTACAAGTATTATGTGGCAAATTTAACGTATTTATCTAGTAATTCATAATTTTTTCTTTAAAAAGTGATAAATTTTTTGACATAATATGTAACATTATATCCAAATAAATTTATGCTATGCCATGTGCTTATGTAATTCCTGTGCTAAAAAATATTGTTTAAAAATCTCAGTAATTGATCATGCCGAATTAATCAGCCTTAGTTTGACTTAGTATTTGGATAATATCAGTCAGGTCTTCTCGAGGCCAATCTAGCTCGAGTAAAATACCTCGAGGTCAGTCCAGCTTGAACAGAAGACCCGACCGCTGGCACGAAGACGGCCTTACTAGGCATCAAAGCTGGTCAAGGTCGAGGAGCCCAAGACTGGTCGAGCCTCGAACTCTTTCTCTTGGTCGAGGTCTTCATAGCCAGTCAAAGCTGGTCAAGGTCAAGGAGTCAAGACCGGTCGAGCCCCGAGCTCCTTCTTCCGCTCGAGGTCTTCAAGTCCTCCGAACACAATTCAATCACGCCACCACGCAGACGGAGGAAATGCAAGACCGGATATAGTCGGCTCGGACAATCCGAACTGCCTCTCCAACGACTCAACACGACGATCGATGTCTCAACCAATACCCCACACCAGTATGGTGTCACAATCTGATACCGATGGTCGGCACACACCCCACAGTTGTCCTCATTTCATGCGCACACACCGACACTATGATCGAGCCATGTGAACCCATGCTTACTGGACAACCACGCATTCCTGTGGAATGTCATAGTAATCCCGCTTCAAAGGACCCAGACACCATTAACGCGGAACGATCGACCCGGAGAAAAGGGCAGGAAAAGTCAAGGATAAAAGGAAATCAAGAGTAAGTCATGGGGTTTTCGAATTTCAGTTCTTCTTCTTCTTCATCTTCCTTGAAATTTTAGATAGACTATTCCGGTCATTAAAAGGAAAAAATATCTTTTATTTCTCCTGGCCTCTCGAACAAAGAGGGATACAAAAAGGACAACCCGATCATCGACTTGAGCGTCGAGAGTTTCACGGAAAACATCCGACGACCCCGACCTTATTTTTCGTGAATACAAGATCGAGAGACCACTGCTCAGCGGATAACTGAGAATTGAGACCAAGAAGCATTTATGCTCGAGCACCTCATGAGCGTAAATTTTTACACCGCTCAAGGCACGCGAAAACCACATCAACATCTTGGAGCCGCCTGCGGGATCAGCTCAAAAGCTTGATTTCCCAACACATCCGTAAGACACAACGCAACAATGAGAGGAAATAGCAGGAGAGGAGTGAGTCCGTAAGAGCTCGGTGACTTTGAGGGAGGTGGCCAATGAGGCTCAAAATGAGAGATCCGTGAGAGAATGGATTAGATGGAGAAATAAATGGAACCGACGTATGAGAGGAGACGTAACATGGAGGAAAGGGATCCCGTCAAGACTTGCAGGACACTGCACCCACCTCCCACGCAGTAAGAATTGGAAGGGAAGTACGGAGGCTGGCACAGATTATAGAAGACCTCCGGGGAAACAGAAAAGGACCGAACTGGGAAAGTCCCTATAGGGTCTCTTAAATAGCCGGACCGGGCGATATCGGTCGACTCACCCAGATGGACAAGAAGTCAAGAGACCATGGAATGCGCAGATTTGATGAAATATTTCAAGTAAGTTCCTTGTAATGCAATCATCGATATTCGGCTTTCCCAAAAATAGAGATGTGCAAAAACTTGAGCATAAATAAAAATAAGAAAATGCTTCCAACATAAATCCAACTCGAGCAAGATAAGCTCGCGAAGATAACGCCAAGGCCGTAAGTCTCAAAGCCTAGGTCGAGGCGAGACGGTGCAAGCGTGAGCCAAGTGCAGGCTCGAGCAAGATAAGCTGGCTAAGACAACGCGAAGGCCAGAAGTCTCAAAGCCTAGCTTAAGGCGAGAGGGTGCCAAGTGTGAGCCAATTGCAGGCTCGAGCAGGATAAGCGACAACGCAAAGGCCAGAAGTCTCAAAGCCTAGCTTAAGGCGAGACAGTGCCAAGCGTGAGCCAAGTGCAGGCTCGAACAAGATAAGCTCGCGAAGACAACGCGAAGGCCAGAAGTCTCAAAGCCAAGCTTAAGGCGAGACAGTGCCAAGCACGAGCCAAGTGCAGGCTCGAGCAGGATAAGCTCGCGAAGACAATGCGAAGGCCAGAAGTCTCAAAGCCTAGCTTAAGGCGAGACGATGCCACGCATGAGCCAATTACAGTGCTCGAGCAAGATAAGCTCGCCAAGATAACGCAAAGGCTAGAAGTCTCAAAGCCTAGCTTAGGAGAGATGGTGCCAAGCGTGAGCCAATTACAGGCTCGAGCAAGATAAGCTCGCGAAGATAACGCAAAGGCCAGAAGTCTCAAAGCCTAGCTTAAGAGAGATGGTGCCACGCGTGAGCCAATTGTAGGCTCGAGCAAGATAAGCTCGGGAAGACAACGCAAACGTCAAAAGTCTCAAAGCCTAGCTTAAGGCGAGACGGTGCCAAGTGTGAGCCAAGTACAGGCTCGAGCAAGATAAGCTTGGGGAGGCAACACAAAGGTCAAAAGTCTCAAAGCCTAGCTTAAGGGAAGACGGTGCCAAGCGTGACCAAGTATAGGCTCGAGCAAGATAAGCTCGTGAAGACAACGCAAAGACGATAAGTCTCAAAGCCTAGCTTAAGGCGAGACGGTGCCAAGCGTGAGCCAAGTGTAGGCTCGAGCAGGATAAGCTCGCGAATACAACACAAAGGCCAGAAGTCTCAAAGCCTAGCTTAAGGCGAGACAGTGCCAAGTGTGAGCCAAGTGCAGGCTCGAACAAGATAAGCTCGTGAAGACAACGCGAAGGCCAGAAGTCTCAAAGCCTAGCTTAAGGCTAGATGGTGCCACGCGTGAGCTAATTGCAGTGCTCGAGCCGGATAAGCTCACGAAGATAATGCCAAAGCCGAAGTCTCAAAGCCTAGCTTACTACGAGACAGATGCAAGCGTGAGCCAAGTGCGGATCGAACAAGATAAGCTCGCAAGACAACGCTAAGGCTAGAAGTCTCAAAGCCTAGCTTAAGGCGAGACTGGCACACGCGTGAGCCAATTGCAGTGCTCGAGCAAGATAAGCTCTGGAAGATAATGCCAAGGCCAGAAGTCTCAAAGCTTAGCTTACGGCGAGACGGTGCCACGCGTGAGCCAATTATAGGCTCGAGGAAGATAAGCTCGCCAAGATAACGCAAAGGCCAGAAGTCTCAAAGCCTAGCTTAAGAGAGATGGTGCCACGTGTGAGCCAATTGCAGGCTCGAGCAAGATAAGCTTGGGAAGACAACGCAAACGTCAAAAGTCTCAAAGCCTAGCTTAGTCGAGACTAGTGCCGAGAGTGAGCCAATGCAGTGCTCGAGCAAGATAAGCTCGGGAGGCAACACAAAGGTCAAAAGTCTCAAAGCCTAGCTTAAGGGGAGACGGTGCCAAGTGTGACCAAGTACAAGCTCGAGCAAGATAAGCTCGTGTAGACAACGCAAAGGCCATAAGTCTCAAAGCCTAGCTTAAGTCGAGACGGTGCCAAGCGTGAGCCAAGTGCAGGCTCGAGCGGTGATAGGCTCGCGAAGACAACGCAAATCCCGTAAGTCTCAAAGCCTAGCTTAAGGCGAGACGGTGCCATGCGTGAGCCAATTACAGGCTCGAGCAAGATAAGATCACAAAGATAACGCAAAGGCCAGAAGTCTCAAAGCCTAGCATAAGAGAGATGGTGCCACGCATGAGCCTATTGCAGGCTCGAGCAAGATATGCTCGGGAAGACAACGCAAAGGTCAAAAGTCTCAAAGCCGAGCTTAAGGCGAGACAGTGCCAAGCGTGAGCCAAGTACAGGCTCGAGCAAGATAAGCTCGGGAAGACAACGCAAAGGAAAGTCTCAAAGCCTAGCTTAAGGCGAGACGGTGCCAAGCGTGAGCCAAGTACAGGCTCGAGCAAGATAAGCTCGCGAAGACAATGCAAAGGCCAAAAGTCTCAAAGCCTAGCTTAAGACGAGACAGTGCCGAGCGTGAGCCAAGTATAGGCTCGAGCAAGATAAGCTCGCAAAGACAACACAAAGGCCAAAAGCCTTAAAGCCTAGCTTAAGGCGATACGGTGCCAAGCGTGAGCCAAGTACAGGCTCGAGTAGGATAAGCTCGCGAAGACAAAGCAAAGGCCAAAAGCCTCAAAGCCTAGCTTAAGGCAAAACGGTGCCAAGCATGAGCCAATTTGTGGCTCGAGTAGGATAAGCTCGCGAAGACAACGCAAAGGCCAAAATTCTCAAAGCCTGGCTGAAGGCGAGACGGTGCCAAGCGTGAGGCAAGTGCAGGCTCGAGCAAGATAAGCTCGCGAAGAAAACGCAAAGGCCAGAAGTCTCAAAGCCTAGCGTAAGGTGGGACGGTGCAGCGCATGAGCCAATTGTAGGCTTGAGCAAGATAAGCTCACGAAGATAACGCAAAGGCCAGAAGTCTCTAAGCCTAGCTTAAGGCGAGACAGTGCCGTGTGTTAGCCAATTGTAGGCTCGAGCAAGATAAGCTCGCCAAGATAACGCAAAGGCCAGAAGTCTCTAAGCCTAGCTTAAGGCGAGACAGTACCATGCGTTAGCCAATTACAGGCTCGAGCCAGATAAGCTCGCGAAGATAACGCAAAGGCCAGAAGTCTCTAAGCCTAGCTTAAGGCGAGATGGTGCCAAGGGTGAGCCAATAGCGGGCTCGAGCAGAGTGAGTTCGTAAAAAGCATAGGGGCTGAGCATAAACCGTGCATCAGCTCGGGTGGACCGAGCTCACAAGATAAAAAGAGGTCTACAAGCTGAACACAGGGCAAGACTCTGCCACGCATAAGTCAAGAGATGATACGAGCATAAATGGCTCGGAGAAGAAAAACAAGAGTCCAACACTTATTAAAATTTACTAGGCAAGTGCACAAAGTCAATCTCACAGGAAAATGCAAGGCAAAAATATACATATAGACACAGAGGCAAATTATCCGATAAATGCTCTTTATTGATCCATAAAAAATACAAGTACAAGGTAAAAAAAAAAAATCAGTTGGCTAGATGAATGGGGCTAGCAGGTGGAGCAGGGTCCTCAGAGGGTGGAGCATCTTCCAGCAGCGCAGGAGTGACCTCGGCAGCAGTGAGGAGCGGACTCTTCAATGCTCGGCAGAGGCCTCACTGGAGGGCTCACGACTCTTGGTTGTGGGCATCGTGCTTGGACATGTATGCCACAACTACCGCCTTGAGCTTTGATATGTCCACTTCAGGATGCTCCTTGCTCAAGGCGTATACGAGGCGCTTATAACTGAAAGATACCCCATCATTATACTCCGTCGTGAGCCTGCCTTCCGGAGAGTCCACATTCCTCTGTGGCGAGAAGTCTCCTCCTCCATGGTCTTCTCAAGGAGAACCTCTCGCACGCTCAAGTCCTTCCGAGCATTCAAGTAGCTCCTCCCTGGACAAGAGACATCTCCTTCTCGAGCTAGATTGCCTTGACTCTGGACATTGCCGCTTTCTCTTATAGGTTGGAGTTCTCTTCGCAAAGCTTCACCGCCTTCTCATCCTTTTACTCAAGACTCCGTTTCAGATTCTCGACTTCGCCTCGAGCTTCCTCCGGAGTCTCGAGTCTCGGCCTCAAGGCGAGAGCAATGCAAGAAGACGAGTAGAGAGGCGGTGAAAGCGCCGACCAAATCATCAAGATCGAGGATTCTATCCCATTCAAGAACTTATCCTTCATTTGTTTAGCAAGTCCTCAAGATAGGGATCAGCGTGGTCGGGCCGTTTCTGCTCCTGCTCGTGCTCGGGTCGAGGCCGTGCCGATATGGCGCCCTCCCAGGTCATGGGTCAGCACCTTCTACTACTCGCTCCGCCTCCCGAGCGGGGGCAGCTCGAACCGCTGAAGTGGGAGTATCGGTCTGAGGCCTTTGCTGGAGCGAAGAGTCGCCATGCGACTGTAGGTCCTCGCAGCCTCTTCAACATGTTGAGCACACCACTCATTTCTTCCTCCGAAACCAAGCCAAACTCTACAAAATTCTGGGTTGTGAGCAGCTCCCTGCACAAGTTCGCGTTGTCCAGAGCAGTGTTGACACACGCTCAAAGCTCTTCCCTAATCCTATAAGAGGCACCCCAAGATACTGCAACAACAACTAGAGTAAAATAGTGAGAAAATGAGTGAGCAGAAGAACCAAAATAAAAATTTGTTAGATAAGTAAATGACCTGGAGAGCAAAAATGATGAGGAACCAGAGGGATCCCCTCGGAGAAAGGTGCAGCATGCCCCAATCGCCACCATCAATGAAAAATTTGCCCTTCCAGATGCCACCAGAAGTGGGGAGATCAGTTATAGGTTTCTTGTCCTTCAGGCTGGAGGTGAGGTAGTACCAGCCAGTATCATTCGGGCTGTATTTCAACTGGTAGAGGTGCTTTATCTCCTCTACCGAGGGCTCACCCAGATTACACCATCTCCACAACACATGAGGCCGACAGACCCATCACCTATTCGGTTCGGCTGCCTCGGCCAACCGAATCCGGACGTAATCGGGCAAAATAAGGTCAAGTGGCAACCGACTCCCACTTAAAGCATTGCATGCGAAGCCGACGCACTCTCGGGAGGACAACTGGTATGTCACTTTTACCCGGCACCCGCAAGTCCACATTGTCTGGAATGTGGTAGGTGTCCCTAAGCCTATTTAGATCCTGGTGTGTAGTTTCACACCTCATGGAGTCAATGGGATACCCCCCACTCTCTGACTGTTCGCTAACCCGTCCCCCCTGATGCGGTTGGGTCTTCGCCACAGCCAACACCCCCTATGAACTGGAATCTCTTACTGGGATCATACTAAGGAGTTCAACGTCACTTAAAGAGGACGATTCCTCAGATGACATCCTACGGGGTTATTGGGTGTTTGACATGTCTCCTATAGGTACAGTCTACCCAATGGGAATCAAAAACTCAAATGAATGAAGAACAGAACAGAAACAAGAAAAGGGAAAGAGGTTTATACCTGAGCAAAGTTGACGACCAGAAATCACTGTGACTCCGAATAAGAAGATGAGAAACGCTTGCAAGCGATTAATTTTGGGTCTGAGCAAAGATAAGCAATAGGAAGCACAGTAAAGAAAATCGAGGGTTAAAGGGGAGAGTGCGTCTCTTCAGTGAACGGAACGCATCTCAATAGACGCGACTGTTCAAATAACGTCTCTTCAAAATTCAAACACACGACCTAAATTCACCCACGTGTCCTGCATTGAATGCGAAGTGATAAAAGTGGAAGACAACTCAACACGGGGAGATAAAAAAGGCTGGGAAGGCGGCCCATACAAGAAGTTTCCAGTCTTATCTCCCTTCACTCCAAAGACTAGAAACTAGGGGACTGGTGTTTGGGTAATATTGGGCAGGTCTCCTCGAGGCCAATCCAGCTCAAGTAAAATGCCTCGAGGTCAGTCCAGCTCGAGCAGAAGACCCGACCACTGGCACGAAGATGGCCTTACTAGGCGTCAAAACTGGTCAAGGTCGAGGAGCCCAAGACTGGTCGAGCCCGAGCTCTTTCTCTTGCTCGAGGTCTTCATAGCCCGTCAAAGCTGGTCAAGGTCGAGGAGCCCAAGACTGGTCGAGCCCCGAGCTCCTTCTTTTGCTCAAGGTCTTCAAGTCCTCCGAGCACAATTCAATCACGCCAGTCACTGCACGGAGGAAATGCAAGATCCGGATACAGTCGGTTCGGGACAATCCAACCCGCCTCTCCAGCGACTCAATATGACGATCGATGTCTGACCAATACCCCACATGGTATGGTGTCGCAACTATTACTGATGCCCGCACACGCCCCTACAGTGTCATTATTCCATGTGCACACACCCGACACTATGATCAAGCCATGTGAACCCATGCCCACCAGACAATCATGCATTCCCAGGGAATGTCACAGTAATCCCAGCTGTCAGAGGGAACCAGACACCATTAACGCAGGAACGACTGACCCCAGAGAAAAAGGGCGGGAAAAGCTGAAGGATAAAAGGAAATCGAAGACTAAGTTGCGGGGGTTCTGAGAATTTCCAGTTTTTCTTCTTCTTCTTTATCTTCCTTGAAATTTCAGATAGACTATTCTGGTCATTAAAAAGGAAAAAATATCTTTTTATTTCTCCGGTCTCTCAAACAAAGAGGGATACAAAAAAGAACAACCCGATCACTGACTTGAGCGTTGGAGGGTTTTCGCCGGAAAAACATTCGGCGACCCTTGACCTTATTTTTCGTGAATACCGGATCGAGGAGACCACTGTTCCGGCGGATAACGGAAAATTGAGACCAAAAAGCATTTATGCTCGAGCACCTCGCGAGCAGAAGTTTTTTACACTGTTTGAAGGCACGCGAAAAATACATCAACACTTAGTGCAAAAATGATCAGCCACACAATAGTTTGATGATTATGTATAATCGAACATCAGCAAAATGAAGAGCAATGCACAATGAGAAAGCATAGTTAACCATTTTATTTGATTAGTTTTTGGTACCATTCTTGAATCCTTCTCCTTTGATCGGTTTTCATTTCAGGACTATATGTCAAATCTGTATTAAAAAAGTGACACACTTACTACTATCATAGGAGATGATATCATAGATAAGTATTTTTATAGCAGAATTTTTTGGAAAAATATATTCTTTAAAGCATATTTATATTTATTGGAATAAATAATATTTCTGATTAATAAAATAAAATGAGGTATTTATTCATGTATCTTTATTGAATTAATATTTTGAATAAAGTCCATTTAATCATATTATATGTATTTATGCGATCACTATGTGGATTCGCAGAAGTCATAAATACAAGTTATCTTATGATTAAATAAAATAAGTTCGCAGTTGATAAATAAAGTTTGGTACTTTATTTAGGTATAGATTGTAATAAATTCATTGAGTGATTTGTCTTAATCATGTATGAATTTATTGATGTAGTATGTCTACATTGAACTGGATCACATATGAGATTTAATTAACCTAGTAATAACTGTTAGACTTATTAAATCTCATAGGCATTGATTTACTGTAATCTTAATCTTGAGTTAGTTATGATTTCATGATTGTAGTTGTTATTCCATTTGAGTTACCAATGGGCATGACATACACATGTAGTCAAGATTACCCGGTATCTTGGTGAGAGCAATTACAAGTATTGAAATTGTAGATTAACAATATAGAATTTATACGGCACATCTCTTGATGGGTTTTCAGTACTTGATCATAGAATTCTTTGGCCAAAGTGTCTCAACATAAATAAGTATGTTGAAAATGATCATTAGAGAAAACCAGTAAGTATCAAGGAACAAGATGTAATTAAATTGATTGGACAGTTGAGATATCAATTTAAATTAACGATGTGGTACAAAGGATTGTGCAGTAAAGAAATTAATATGGCTTGGGCGAATTATATTCGAGTATACAATTATAGAGGTTTGTTCCAATCTTATAGTGGAGTAGAATTGGAATTAAATAATTATATTTATTTAATTACAAATTTAATTATTGTAGCCACTATTATATATTCCCAAATGATCCATAGATTAGCTCATTTAATTGGCAACACCATCATCGGACCCAAAAGCAAGAAAACCGGCATATTAGATGAAAATCATAATTATAATATTTGTTAAGGCCTAGTATGTTATATTCAAGTGTAAATGGGGGCTTGTAATATTTTACAAGGTGGTCTTCTAGTTAGTTACACATTCCTTCGACTTTCACGTAAGTGGCGAGATAGTTAAAAGATGAATTCTATTTCAAAAATAAATCCTAATCCCCACATACTAGGGTTTTTCATAAGATATTATAAAATTGGCATTATTCTCTTAAAGAGAGACAGAAGAGAATCCTGTGGATTTTAAGAAAAAAAAAAAAGACATCTAAGAGGAGCCAGCTATAATTAGGGAGTGGTGAAATAGATGCCCACACGTCCAAGTGTTGATCAAACTTGAGTCATAGCCTGGAAGATCGTTTGGAGGCGGATCTACAACTCTCAATTGTTCATCTTCTCAAAACATCAAGGTATGAATTTCTAGATTACTTAATTCTTATATATTGTATGAGATCAGTCGTGAAAGATATCATAAAAGCATCTTAAATTACAAACTCCCACTAAAACTAAATATCCTTAAATGACAAGATACTCATATGAGTAGTGTGCTTATGAAACATTTTAGGTGACAATCCTCAAGAAGCGAGATCCGCAATCATGGAGTTTAGTGCTAACGTGCTTCTGCGATGCAGTTGTCCACTCTGAACTCCTTCTTTAACAACTAGGAAATTGATGTCTATGTGCTTCGACTTTGTCGAGCTCTTATTATTATTAAAATACATTACTGCTGACTTATTGTCATAAAATAATCTGAGTGGCCTATCAATACCATCTACTATACGCATCCTTGTAACAAAATTTTACAACTATATTCCGTGATTGGATGCCTTATAACATGCTATGAATTCTACTGCCATCGTGGAAGAGACTATAAGAGAATGTTTAGCATTAGTCTTAAAAGGCCTTGCCTTAGTTGGATATCCACAACATGCAAATGTTTTAGACTAGACTTCTTGCCCGTCCAAAGTTCATAAAGGGTTTTAGTAGTTGCTTTTGTTGGAACCCTATTAAGGATATATGCTACAGTTTTAAGTGCTTCTCCCTATAGTGATTTACGTAAAGTAGAATGATAAATTATACTCCTCACCACGTCTTTAAGCATTTTATTTCATCTTTCAGCAACACCATTCATAGTAGGTAAGCTCGGTATAGTGCACTATGGGATGATATCGTATTCCTCTAAGAACTTAGCAAATGATCCCGGATATTATTCACCGGAACCATCATATCTACTATAGTACTCACCACAATCTAACGCTTTTGATTCTTTTATTGAGTTGATTCTCAACTTCAGTCTTAAAATTTTTTAACATATCAAATGACTATGATTTTTCATAAAGGAAATAAATATAGCCATATCTGGAAAAATCATCGATAAACGTCATAAAATATTATTGACCATTCTAAGAAGCCATAGGAAATGGTCCACAAATGTCTGTATGGATGAGTTCTAAGACGTCCAAAATCATATTGGCTTCAAATCTCCTTTTATTGGTTTGTTTTCCCTTGATACAGTTAACACAAATATCAAAATCTGTAAAATCTAAGGGGTCAATAAGTTGATCTGACACAAGTCACAAGTCTCTCTATTCTCCGTCTGAAGATATGACCCAATCTGTTATGCCATAATGCAACAGAATTCTCATTTGTTAATTTTCTTTTTATACATCACATACTCAATTACAGGGATTCATTAAATAAAGCAATCTTATCAATTAAATAAAGATTATCTTTACGTAATAAAGAACTAGAGCCAACCAATTTTGAATTATGAAACAAACTGAATTTTCTATTTCCAAATGAAAAAGAATAACCAGATTTGTCCAAAGTAGAAATAGAAATCAAATTCCATCTAAAAGATGGAACAATAAATATTTCATTAAGATCCAAATAAAATCTAATCTTCAATAATAATCTAAAATTTTTAATTGCTTCAACTTTTATTGTTTTGCCATCACTCACATAGATGTATCTTTCACCATCTCTGGGCTTTCAGTAATTTAAGCAACCCTGTATAGACACACTGATGTGAGTGGTTGCTTCAAAATCTATCCATCATATGTGTCTAGGCACCGAAGTTAAATTAACCTCAGTGCAAACCAAACCATGTTTCTTAGCTCTATAAAAGAAACAATTAGTGCTTTCTAGATCACCCAGTTTATTTTTTGTTGTTTCCTTTTAAGTATTGTATTTACAGTTTCCTTATCATTCTTTCTCTTTTTGCCCTTATCATTACCCATATATCCCATTGAAATTAAATTTGTCAAAAGCGTAGCTATTTTTTCTATTCCATTCTTAACGAACTTCTTTTCAATTTTAATAAGGAATATTCTTTAGCTTTAGTTATTTTTCCAGACATAGAGTCTCTGAATACTACTGGAATGGCATTCTTTATGATCATCATACATATGCGATTTAATTTCTCCCATCTTTCCATATCTCTTTTTTTATGGATGATACCCTCATCCGTAAGAGATGGGGAAAAATCAACCCTTAACGCAATGTCAAGATCCATGACTGGGAGATATTTGAAGATATTCTCTTTCCAAGACTTAAAATTTAAGTCATTTAGCATAGAAATGGAATTGATGTTGGCAGCAATATTTACGATGAGATATAATCGAATCTAGATAACAATAAACAAACAAAATAAGTTCTTATTGGTCTTAAAAGAAGAATAAATTCAAATAAAGGTAAACCCCATCTTAAGATATCGAAGCACTCCATTAATATTTCATCTTTGGACAAAATATTAACTATAAGTGATATCTCGATGCAAGAATCAAATATCGATAATAAGAACATGTCAAACAATAAATCTTTCGCAGGCCAATTTATTGTTTACAACTTAAACTAAATAATCATCACATGTTTATTATTGCAAATACACATGCAACTCTGTCAAATGTGGACGTTCTTTTGGGACGATCGATACAAAAATTATATATATTCAAATTGTTTATATTTTGAAATAAATTAATTTTCATAAGAGAGGTCACTTTGATAACATGTTGTTTCCATTAATTTATCTTAAAATATATATTATCATACCAATATTCGAATTTAAAATTATACCCAAAAATTAAAAAAAATAAAAAGGTCAAACTTTGGTCAATAGTCATGACATTGACCAATCAACTCGTCGATCGATCTCGGCCTAGACCAAACAAGCCCCATCCAAATCGAGTTAGACCGGATCAGTTTGAGCGCACCGAGAACCATAATCCTAATGCCTCATTTTTCTTTTTCTTTTTTTTTTTAACTATTTCTTCACTATAAAGCAACAGCCATGACTGCTGCTTCTTCTTCTTCAACCTTGAGCTCTCTAATTGTATGCTGTGGCTTGGCTGCAAGCACAGCCTCAACGACCGCTCCCACCTTTTTTTAATTCTTTGAGCGGTAGTTGTATCGCCGCTTCTCATCTCCTTCTGCCACAACGTTTGACACGGCTCTTTCCTTTAGTCGCAACCTGGGTAACCCAAGCCAGCGACTCCCCTTATCATCATGGCCAGCACCCCGCAGCAGCGTGAGTCAGGCATGCCAGCAACACAAGTTGGAGACCAACAACGTGAGTCAAGTGTGCCAGCAGCATGAGTTGTGCATCAGCAGCGCAAATCGCGCGCTAGGCAGCGAGACTCTTTGCTTCACTGCCAAGCATGGTCCAATATATTGTTGCTGAACATCCTAAAAGCACACAATGGCCATGAAACCATAACAAAGAATGGAAGCGACCAATTTTAAAAGTTTAGAGACTGTATTTCAAACTTTCTAAGAACATAGTTTTCTAAAATTTCAAATTTCAAATATTATTTTCTTTAATTTTAATTTAATTTATTTACTTTAATTCCCAATTGTATTAAATTGAGAATTTTTGAAAATCTAATAATTTAAATTTATAATTTTGTTTTCAAATTCAATAATACATGAATTATTAAACTCAAGAACACCCAAAAATTTAATCATTAATCAAAATAAATTTGATTCTCAATGATTCAACATGAAGAGGCTTTGATACCACTTATTAGAATAATAAAATTCTTTATGGTAAAATCAGTCACCTAAAATCCATGAATATTCATGTTATATCACTAAGAATGAATAATTAAATATGCTGAAGCGTACCTGAATCCATAGTGATGATTTTTTTTTTAAAGAAGAAATAGCAAGTTTTTTTTTTTTATTCAAGCCACCAAAGAGGTGGGGGGTTAGGCCGGACCCCTACCTGTCACATATATATAAAGCAAGGGGAATACACTGGAGGGGGACAAAGACCAAAACCTCCGAAATAAATGAACATATACAGAACAGCATAAGAAAGGAAATAAAGCTGCCTCGAGGATAACGAATGAATCAAAGATCATCTCCTAATGTATGGAGTCTCCTGTGCATCAAGTCAAGAATACCCGCTAAACCAAAGGGAAGGGCACTATGATGATGGAATCGCTGCTGAGTCTGGTGTAAACACGCCCAGTTGGCCATGAAGTCGGCAGCAGTAGTGGCCTCACGGAAAACAAGACGAATAGTGATCGATTGTGTGGTGCATAGGGCTCTAATCCTGGCTAGAATGTAAGTGAACTCCCATCTGCCCGAATGCTGAGAGGTGATCTAAGCAACCACCGTAGCAGAATCCGATTCCAACTCAAGAGAAGAATAATCGAGGTTAGCGGCCATTTTAAGGCCCTCGTAAATTGCCGTCAACTCTGCAAATAAGATCGGGTGGTGTCCAAGAAACATCCCAAAAGCCGCAAGGACCGCCCCCGATGATCCTCGAAGATCCCTCCACCGCAGACATCCCGGGTTGCAGCCGAGAGCATCCGTCTCACACTCGGCTTGACCACGCCCCTGGAGGTCTCAACCAAGAAATCGACGTAACCGGCCTATGAGGAGAGTGAATGATCCGTAATCCATCTACGAGCCGGGTCTGCATGACCCCTCTGAGCTGGGACGCCTTAAAACCGAAGGTAGACCCTGCCAACTTCAAGTCAGAAATCACCTGAAAGATAATGCTCCCTGCACGAAAAATAGAAAAATCAAATCGGACAGCATTTCGGGCCTTCCAAACATGCCATAGAATGGTACAAGGAAGGAGGACCCGAATATGCCACTGAGAGGGAGCGCAGCGTCTCCAATGAAGAAGTAAAGCATACGGGGAGATGAAGCGAGGGTACTCTAAGCCGAGTAGGCGATGAAAGTAAAGCCAAACCTATCTAACATGAGGGCAATCAAGAAAGAGGTGTCTAACAATCTCCCTGGCTCCATTGCATAGACATCGTGAAACCATATAGAAGCCTCGGGTACAAAGAGCATCATCAGTGGCTAGGTAACCACGTAACAAGCGCCAGAGGAAGAAGGACACCCTAAAAGGGATCAATCTCTGCCAAATAAAGGAGCAAACCACATCTGTTGGTCTGGAGTCCCGAACTAGATCCCAAGCTGTCCTCAGAGAGAAATCTCCATCATTAGAAAGGTCCCACCGCATCTGATCAAGACCTTCACCGGGAATGGGAACCGGAACCAAAAGGATCTGCTCAACAACTGAGGATGGAAGAACGGCCTCCAACTTACTTCTGTCCCATACCGTGCCCCTCCAAAAAGACGAGACAGGAACCGAAGAAGCCCGATCAGGGTTGTACATGAACAATGGAGAGGAGTTGAGCCAACAATCATACCAAAACTACAGCCCTGGATCTAACCAGCCAGTGCATGTGGGGTTCAGCAATACCCCGGATCTTGCAAAGGCGACGCCAAAGGGGGAAAGTAGGATACCAAAACTGAATCGTCCCCGGATGCTCCGAGCGACAATATTTAGACCTCATAAAGGAAGCCCAGAGGGAGCGTTGGTCACGAAAATGCCACCAGAGTTTTAGTTCAAGAGCCTCTGCTAGATCAGAGAGAGATCTAATACCCAAACCGCCTCGATGAATCGGATAACAGATAGAGGGCCATCGACACCAGTGGATGCGCCGACGAGTATCAGTGTCGCCCCAGAGAAAAAGGTTAAATAAACGCTCCAGACGATGAACAACAATATCAGGCGGTCTAAGGAAATAAAGTAAATGGAGTGGAATGGAGGAAAGCACGTGTCTGATAAGCACAAGTTTGCCGCCAAAAGATAGAAGTCGATTAGCCCACCCAGAAATCCTATTTCTGACTTTGGAGATCATATCATCAAAGTAACGAATCCTGAGCGCCCCCACATAAATTGGGCACCCAAGGTAGGTGAAAGGCAAGTCTCGCTGCTGAAAACCGGTTAGTGACCGGATAGACGCTCGATCGGAAGAGGGGAAAACTTCCCACATGAAGTCGCTCTTGGTCTAATTGATGCGCTGACCAGAGATTGCCTGATAATTATGAAGAAAGCTCATCAAACGGCGCATACTGGACCTGCTCCCATTAGCAAAGATAACAATATCATCCACAAAGCTCAGATGTGAAACCATCATTGAAGCGGAGGTGGTGTACTCGCATGTAGGGAGTCGGAAAATAAAGTGTCCAGACCGCAAGATAAAAATTCGGCGGCAATAATAAATAAGTATAGGGATAGGAGATCACCCTGGCGTAGGCCACCTAAGGACTGAAAGAAACAATGGCTGGTCCCATTAACTAAAACAGAATACCACGGACCAGAAATGGCCCTATAGATAAGAGAAATCCACCGCTCTGGAAAGCCGAAGGCCCGAAGCATCTGAAGAACAAAAGACCATGACATCTTATCGTAAGCCTTATCCATATCAAGCTTCAGTACGACGTTACTCCCACGGGTCCTTCTATTCAAATCGTGAACCAGTTCTTGGACAAGTAGAACATTATCATGAATGACCCTACCCGGCACAAAACCACTTTGAGAAGGCGAGATAATCCTAGGTAAGATCGGCGAGAGGCGAGCTACGAGGAGCTTCGTGAGGATCTTGCTACTGACATTACACAAGCTAATAAGTCTGAAATCTGACCAAGTAGACGGAGAAGTCTTCTTAGAGAATGATGAATAATTCTCTAGGGTTATGTAGTTGGCATTCCAGATCAACACGTATATCTTAGAGACCCTTTAGTTTCTCTGTGCACTCTTTCTGATGATGGGATATAAGAGAGAATAGAATAGATACGATACATGTGACCTGGGACCATAACCACTTATATAGACAATCTTTCCTGTTGTCACTGGGTATTCCTAATTCTGTTCATCATAGAATTAGAATATCATTAGGTCTCTACACATTAAAGCCTAAATTACAGAAAAACTAATTAGATCATTTTAATTGGGCTTAACTTTATACGGCAATTCGCAATACATAATTATTCACATATAAATCGAACGTTGGATTAAGGATCCAACAAAATTGAATAAAATATACAACAATTATTTGATCTAGCATTTGATGCTAGTAAGTGAACCCAAGAACTTGAATCTAGAAGTAACATTGTCCAATTAAAATTAATGTTTATCAAACACTATTTATTATCTATTTTACAATCATTAATATTTTAGTTTCAGCTGTAGCTTAAAAACTATTATATATTTTAAAACGGAGACTAATCTAACAAATATCTTCATCTAAATAGAGACATGTGATCATGGATGACTTAATATGTTGTATCATTTGGGCATTCACTTCAACAATAAAAATTACTGGAAGGTACTACAAATGCTACCGACATTTCAGTTCATATATACTTTGGATGGTTAGCTTTAAATGTGATTATTTGATTATCTCGTGGTGATCTTATGCTCCATATCATATATTTTTTAAATCAAATTTTTTTAGTATAGTTTTATCAATAAAATTTTTGTAAATAGAAATTTTATTTAAAAAAAAAATTGGACTCTTTGGATGTTTTTGGGAGCTTTTATTAAAATTTATAAAATTATTTATATAGACAATTCTTTAAAATATTTGTTATGAAAGATTGAAATAAAATTGTGAAATAAATTAAAGGTATTTTAGACAACTGAACTCTTTAAAATGCCCTATGACCTCTACTTTTAAAAATTTAAAATTTGAATTTTTTTAGTAAAGACAAAATAACTTATTTAATTTTTAAACATTAACTAAGATTACAACAAAACAGTATAAAATTTTGAAAAAAAAGTTTTGGACATTAAATAAGTACTTTTAATTTTGAAATTATTTTTAGAAGATTCAAAAATATTTTTTTAATCCCTATTTCTCTAAAATTCAAATTCGAGTAGACAATTAAAAAAATTACTTAAAAATAACAGCTGTGAAATAAACTTATTAATTGTGAAAAAATGTTTAGATATTTTGTTAAAGTCAAATTATAGTTCTTTGCCAAACAAACAATTTAATTTTGATAGCACCATGTCACAGATCTCCCGATTTGAGCTCAAAAATGGCCTATGGCCATGAATCAAAATATGCTAGCTTGGTTTGATTCCGGAATGTTCCATAAAACTCTATTACATCTAGCATATTGGTACATATCCTAGAATTCTCTAGAATTTTGCACATGTATATAAAATTCTAGAGGCCTTAGAAAGCTCTAGAGCTTGACAAGCCTCCCTATAAATATGAGTTGGCATTAGGCATTTGAGCATCAAGCACTCTTGTAAGCATTCTTTTCAGTAATTCAATCTTCTGCATTTGGCTAAATTGCTCTCTTACTCTCTTCTCTTTAGCACTTTCGAAAACCTCTTGACTTAGCTATTGAGAAGCGCAAAGGCTTACTTAGAACTTTAGGCAAGAGTTGTCTAAGTGTCGCACTGGTTAGTTGCACAAAATACTCATCCCGTGATAAGTGGTATCAGAGCTATGATTTGTATCCATGCAATGCAGCTCATTTCGGAGCAATGGCCAATCTTCCAACTTCAAGCACAATACAAGAGGGGTCTCTTAGAGTGGATATACTCGTAAAGCCAAGTTGGGGTTGAGATGAAACTTGTGAGTAAGCCAAGATTCGTACTAAGTCCAAGGCCGCTTCCATCGATGCTTTGGAGCCTCGCATAGCTACGCTCCAATCTTTAATCTTTGCCTCTCAGGATACCCTCGATGGTTTGAAGGAAATGATGGATGGTCTCGAGGGCAAATATATCGACATCACAATCGCAACCAAGGCCCTCATCACCAAGGCAGCATTCCACGAAGAGTTGCTAAAACTCCATAGGTTCGTGCAAGATGAAATAAATTTCTCCATCCTGCCCATATACATCTTATGCAGTCTCACGTCTATCTGTTTTGATCCGTTCTTATTTAATTAGCTAAAAATGGAAAGTTTCATTAATTTCAGTACAAAAAGCAGAGGAATTGACGACACACTTAATTAATTTCTAAAAGGTATTAAAAAATAACAACCGATTAATTAAAGTGAAATAAATTACCCATGGCCGTGGGAAATAGTTCCAAAACCATTTTCAAATGTCAATGTTGGGAATGTGGCGTATCTTAGGCCGATCTTGTCCTGTCTTCTTTTAGAAAAGTTCTTCTAAAATAGGACATCCCCAAATCTTCAATTTCGGAGCGTTGTCTTCGAAGATGGTGATCAGGCAGTGCTTTCAATTTACTGGCATCTTCCAATTGACAAGGAAAAAGACGCGGCATGATTATGATTTCTCCTTTTATTGCAGTCCCGAAATCCCACTCTTCCAGTTCTTCCATAATATAAAATTTAAGCTCTTTTAATTTAGGAAAGGCAATAACTGGGGAGCCATCTGTATCTCTTTCTACTCCGAGAAATTCATTACCCACTATTTTCACACTCTGCATTCCACCAATATTAAAATATTCAAGGGATTTCAATTTTCCCAAAGGAAGCAATTTGTTACGGGCCGCATGATTTCAGCCCGCAATGGCCCAAGAGAATGAGCCAAGATGTGCTAGCTTGGCCCGATTCTAGAACATTCTAGCAAACTCTAGCACTTTTGTACATAGCCTAGATTTGTGACACTTGTACGGTCTAGGTTTAGACACATGTACATAGAATTCTCTAGAACTAGCCAAGCTTTGCTATAAATAGAGATGAGCTCTAAGCATTGTAATCATCCAAGCAAAGCATCAAACACTTGTAAGCTCTCTTGTAAGTTTCTCTTGAGTAATTCAATTTCCGCATTTGGCTACATTGCTCGCTAGCTTCTCCTTCTCTTTAGCATTTCGGGAACCTCTTGGCTTAGCTATCGAGAAGCGCAAAGGCTTACTTAGCAACATCCCGACAAGGTTGTCTAAGTGCCGCACGGGTTTGCTGCGCAAAACACCCATCCCGTGACAAGTGGTATCAGAGCTACGGTTTGCACACACGCATTCTAGCAATGGCCAACCTCCCAAGCTCAAGCGTGACACAAGAGCGTGCTCAAGGTGTGGAGATCAACCCGGAACCAAGCCGGGGCCGCGATGACACTCGCGGGCAGGCCAAGACTCGAAGCAAGTCGAAGGCCGCATCTGTCGATGCCTTGGAGCCACGATTGGCTACGTTGGAAACAACAATGTCCGTCACTGAGGACACCCTCGAAACATTGGAGGAAAGGGTTGACGGCCTCGAGGGCGAATATGCCGACTTCACAGTGGCAACGAAGGCCCTCATGCAAGAGCAAGCCAACACCCTCCGAGGGGAATTCCAAGTATTCCACGAGGAGTTGATGAAACTCCGCAGCTTCGTGCAAGACGAGCTGCGCGCTGTCCGTATGGAAGTAGAGGAAGTCCGCGAAGATTGGGCATGCCACAAGCGCACACTCTCCGCTGGCCAAGCTTCTACAAGCATGAGTGATGCGCGGCGCATTGACGTGCCAAAGCCGGACACCTACGATGGCACACGGAATGCAACCATCGTGGATAACTTTCTTCTGGCTAGACCAATATTTCGATGCCATGGGTGTGAGAGATGAGGCATCAAAGTGGGCACTCGCACCCACGTTCTTAGGGGCGCTGCACAACTATGGTGGCGTCGGAAGCATGGCGAAATGGGCAAAGGCATCTGCGCCATCAACACATGGGCAGACTTCAAGCAAGAACTCCGAAAGCAATTTGCCCCAAGCAATGCCGAGAGAGAGGCGAGAACACGCCTACGTCGCCTCAAGCAAACGGGTAGCGTCCACGACTACGTCAACGAGTTCACTACCCTTATGCTCGAGATCAGCGACATGTCCGACAAGGATTCACTCTTCTATTTTCAAGATGGCCTCAAGGATTGGGCCAGCACGGAGCTCGACCGGCGTGGTGTCCAAACACTAGACGATGCCATTGCCATTGCGGAGTCGCTGCACGAGTACTCCACCCAATCCAAGGAGAGAAAGCCTAGCCAAGACAAAAGTGGGGGAGAGAGTCGCAAGGACAAGGGTCAGAATCGCAAGGATTGGGGGCAGAAAAAGCCTCCAAACGGCAAGAACGGGCAAGCAAAATCGGAAGGCAAGAAGGAAGCGCCAAAGCCTCGCAGCCCATGCTTCATTTGCAACGGGCCTCATTGGGTGCGCGACTGTCCGGAGAAGAAGTCGCTCAATGCCCTCGCTGCCCAGCTCAAGGGCAACCCTCATCATCATCGGAAGAACCCCGACCCAAGCATGGGTTCGATCCAAAGACTTGGCGCACTTGACGACCCTCAATCGGCACTCAAGAAAGGGCTGATGTATGTAGGCGCGACGATAAACGGCCACACCGTTCGCGCGTTGCTGGATACGGGAGCCACACACAACTTCGTATCCGAGGATGAGGCCAAGCGCCTAGGCCTTAGAACTACAAGAGTAGGAGGCACAATGAAGGCAGTGAACTCACCCGCCAAGCCCATTGCGGGCACTGCCCATGGAGTTAACGTAGCACTTGGCACATGGAGCGGGAAGCTCAATTTCTCTATCGTGCCCATGGACGACTTCAAGATGGTCCTTGGCATGGAGTTCTTCGATCAAGTCCATGCCTTCCTCTTCCGACCACGAACTCCCTCAAGATTCTCGACGGGAGCAAGGCATGCATGGTTATCACGTGAGCGAGGAAAGTCCGAGGAGAAGACACTCTCCGCCATGCAATTCAAGAAGGGTTTCAAGAAGGACCCAAGCTTCTTGGTCTCCATCCGGGAGCTTAACGAGGGAGAAAATCCAGCAAGTGCTCCAAGCCAAGTCCCTCCATCCATGCAATCCGTCCTCGAGGAGTTCAAGGACGTGATGCCCCCGCAGCTTCCGAAGAAGCTTCCACCTAGACGAGAGGTGGATCATCAAATGGAGTTGGAGCAAGCTGCGAAGCCTCCAGCCTTGGCGCCCCACTGCATGGCGCCACCCAAGCCCGAAGAAATGCGGAAACCATTCACTGGTTTACTAGACGCTGGCCAGGATCGCCCGTCTAAGGCTTCTCTCGATGCACCCGTCCTTTCCCAAGAGAAAAAGGATGGATTGTTACCACCGTGCATCGAACCCACAATTGCTCATCAGCGAGATTGGGCGAAGTTGTTAGATGTCGCCCAATTTTCTTATAATCTCCAACGGAGCGAGGCTACCGGCAAGAGTCCTTTCGAGATCATCATGGGATTCCAGCCCATGACCCCCAACGCCATAGCCTCGACATATGGAGGGAAAAGCCCCGCGGCACACAAGCTCGCCCGCGAATGGCATGAAGAAGCGGACATCACGCGAGCATACCTCGACAAAGCCGCGAGGAAAATGAAGAAGTGGGCTGATGCAAGGAGACGGCACGTCGAGTACAAGGAAGGTGATCGAGTTATGATCAAGCTCCTGCCCCAACAGTTCAAGACACTTCGCAAAGTCCACAAGGGGTTAGTGAGACGCTACGAAGGACCCTTCCGCATCATCCGACGTGTAGGCAACGTCTCGTATCAACTAGAGCTTCCACCAAGGCTCAAGATTCATTCGGTCTTTCACGTAAGTCTTCTCAAGCCATATCACGAAGACGTGGAAGAACCAAGTCGCTGGAGAATCAAGGCGTGCCCCAACAGTCGTTGTCACCGCTGCTCGACAAAGATGTGGACTACATCCTTGCTGATCGCATCATTCGAAGGAGGGGCGTACCGCCATACTACGAGTACTTGGTGAAGTGGAAGAACCTCCCCGAGAGCGAAGCCACTTGGGAATGAGAAGATGAATTGTGGCAGTTCGCGGAACATATCCAAAGGTACAAGCACGAGAACGCGACGAGGACGCCGCGAGCTTAAGTGGGGGAGGATGTTACGGGCTGCATGATTTCAGCCCGCAATGGCCCAAGAGAATGAGCCAAGATGTGCTAGCTTGGCCCGATTCTAGAACATTCTAGCAAACTCTAGCACTTTTGTACATAGCCTAGATTTGTGACACTTGTACGGTCTAGGTTTAGACACATGTACATAGAATTCTCTAGAACTAGCCAAGCTTTGCTATAAATAGAGATGAGCTCTAAGCATTGTAATCATCCAAGCAAAGCATCAAACACTTGTAAGCTCTCTTGTAAGTTTCTCTTGAGTAATACAATTTCCGTGATTTGGCTACATTGCTCGCTAGCTTCTCCTTCTCTTTAGCATTTCGGAACCTCTTGGCTTAGCTATCGAGAAGCGCAAAGGCTTACTTAGCAACATCCCGACAAGGTTGTCTAAGTCATGCACGGGTTTGCTGCATAGAAACACCCATCCCGTGACAAATTGCTCCCAATTTCTGAACATGCTGAGAGATAAAGCCCTTAAATTGCTCAATGACATTATCCAATTTTGGGGACAACATTCCTCCAACCTCTCGTATTCACTTATCCCTAAGCTCTTTAAGTTCGAGTACTCGTAGCCTCACCCACATCTGATACATTTCCCAGCCCATATATATCACAACCTCAAAGAAGGTTAAGCATTTTAAGAGGCTCCAACCTACATGCACTCGTCATACCCTCCGCCCACAACAAACTTAGCCACACTCAAGCTCGATTAATTCAGTAAATCCCTACAGGCAAGTATCTTAAAAATTAGTATGGACATTTTGCAGATACATTAGCTTTCTTAACTTCCCAATCCCTTGAGGTAATTCTCTAAAATTTATGCAATGACTAACATCTAAAATTTCTAAATTGAACAAGTCACACAACGTCTCGGGTAATTTTTCAATCTCCTTTTGATATGATAAATTAAAGTATTTCAAATGCAATAATTTTTTATATTTGTTGGAATTTCTTTGACGAAATTCTCACACGACCATCGCTGACACGCACCTCTAATTTTAATGCCCTTAAACAAGTTAATTTATCAAATAATTGAGGTAGGACGTCGCTAGACCATGAATAATCATCACTTCCAAGTATGAGGCTATGCAATCCTTGCAATCCTCTAACATTATCCCAAATGGAGATCGAAATTGAAGACCTACTATCTAAAGTTAACTTTAGATGAAGGATTTTTTTCTCCCCAAAAGACATTGTAACCGACTCTTCACCATCATGAGGGTCTACTGTTAAACATTCATTACTACATAAATATTGGAAAAAGTCGTGCACTATATCATGCATTTTACACATCAAGATTTCACCATCATTTCCTCTAACAAAATCTTGAAATACTTTTTTCCAATGTCCTCCATCTCTTTGTTTCCTTTCTCACTAAGGTAACCTTGAGCCATCATAATTCAATTAACTCAAATTTTCCTATTTTATAGTCTTTTGGAATGATGGCACAATTTGAGAAACATTGTCTTACCTTAAAGGGCAATTCATTATAACTCAACAATAGAGGGCCAATAGACTTTCTCAACTACTTCTAGTTCCCATATCTCACTTTTTAAAATATTTTTCCACTCCTCTTCCTTGTGTTTAGACCGCAAGGACTAACAATTGTCTTTACAGCTGAAGGCAAGCCCTTGCACTTGCTTACAACTTCTCGACCAATTTTTTCAAAATTCTCACGTTGCTCCATGACTTACCGAAAAATGCTAATGACTTAACCACCGACTAGCATTCCATATCGGATAATACATTGATTGAGATAATGTCAGTTGATCCCATAATACGGGCAACTATTTCCTTTTATGTGGTATTAAAATTTTACTTGATAGAGACAATTCTTTAAACAGTAGTAGAATGATTCCCATTTATAGAAATCTTCATTCCACACATCATCGAAGACAGGAAGAAGTTTCTTCCCTACAATATGTTTTTAATATGTTGCATGAGAGATTGAAACTCACCAAAATTAGCTGTAGAATCTATTAGAGCCTCAATGATTGCTCTAGCGATTCTAAACTCATCAAAAGGATCCGACATACAGACCCATATTCTTTGCTCAAAATATTCTTTAACATCATCGTTGTTGTAGGCAAATTAAGCAAGATTAGTTTTGCCTATGCCCCCCATCCAAACAAGTGAGATGATACGGGGGCCTTTTTCTTCTTCACTACTCTCAGACATCAACTTACTAATAAGTTTGTTCTTCTCATTTTTTCTATCAAATATCTCCAACTCAGAGGAGATAGTTGGCACTCGTTGATATGCCATCTCATTACTCTTAATAACATCCAAATGATCAAAACCAAACATGTCTTTCTGTTTAGCAATATCATCGACAGTTTCATTTAATTCTTTTATCTTGAGAGCAATGTCATGATGTAGAACAAGTGTTTTACAACTAAAGCAAGAGGCAGCAGGAAAGAAAAGAACATACCATCTTCTCAGGAACGAGAGCATTCTCATAATCATCAACCCCATCGATTTGCAGTTTGAGCCTTGTAGTGTCCCACTCGCCCAACACATCTTCCATGTTATAACATGCGTGTCCGAGTTGATCGAGCCGAGTCCGACAATTTCCTCCTTTACTTGCCTTTTCTCTGCATTATGGAGCACGGCTTTAATGGCTCGGAGATTGCTGGTCAGCTTCTTCACTTCCTTTTCGACACCGTTACCAGCCTTAGCTTGTTCCTTTGCCTGCTCAACAGCCATTGAATTCAGCTACTCCAATAGAGGGAAATGATTGCATCAACCATGGTGAAATTGATGATGAGTGATTACAAAAATAATTTATGATGAAAGAAATTTAAGAACTTATAATGAATTAATTATGTTGCGATGTGAAGAGGCATGCAGCCATCTTCTTTAATTCTTATTGTGCATGCAAAAGCAAAACCCAACGAAAGGAATAATCTTATCTCAGCCCATACGAAAGGAATAACTTACAGCCGTAACGTAAAGAAAAGAATAAAAGAATGACAAATACCGGAAGACATACTAAAGGTTGGCGAAAGAATATGTTATATCTTACTGTTGATAACAAGTTTGGAATGTCCATTTTATCTTTGAAAAATGCTAAAGATACTTAAGAAAGATAGAAGGAAGATAGAATGAACTACAAAATCATACTTGCCTTATAATATTAATGGTTTATTTTATCGCTTTTCTCGTATATGCTATAGTTTCCGTCTTCTTTCTGTTTAATTTTTATGTTTAAATAACAATATCTTTATTTTTAGCCTACCAAAAGAAAATTTAGGCTATACACATGCTTAGTTTTAATGGCATGATTGTCCGACTAGTGTCGAAATAATTTTTCATACGTGTACTTCACATAAAAGTTTATTGTAAATATATATTAATACTTAAGAAAATTTTCTCACTTTTTAGTATCGTGTTGGGGAACAATCGAGTTAATGAACACATTATTCTAATAATCCATTGTGTTTTTAGAATTATAAAAAATTGACCGTTTGTAATGTATTCACGTCTATATTCATGTCATGGCACTCGAAACTAAGTCCACATTTTTAAATTACAAAAGCTTAACAAGTGACATGCGTAGCTGGACATATACGTGGGCTAGATTGGTTATAGCCTAAGAGACATCATGGGAAATTTACAAAAATAACCAAAAAGTTTTAGGGTTTTTAGAATTACCTAGTTAAACTTTTTCTATCATTTGTAACTAATTTTAATATTTTTGGACAACAATACCCTTGTCATTCCAACAGTACCCAAAAGACCAAACCTTCTCTCTCTCCAAATCCAATGGCAGCACAATCTTGATTTTTCCAGCAATAATCGACTGACAGTTGGATGGGTGTGTGACGGCAACTTTATCTTCGACATCACGTAATCTGTACTTCCAAAGACTTGACCGCAGTTGGATAGGCGATTGATGACATCTTTGTTTCGGCATCTTCATTTCCCAAAGTAAGTTTGTTTTTATTTGTTTGTTTCTTTAAGATTGGACTGTCACTTGAATGTATTAAGTGCATATTTTTATGATAAATGAGTATTAGGGTTAATTTTCTATGAATTTAGGAAAGTATTTAATGAGAATATGATTTGAGAAAAATGGCATATGAGGCGTTTGTTGAAATGCTTATTAGACTTCATTTTGTCATTTTTTGATAGATTGTGTCATGAGTTGATTGTGACTTGGTGTGAATCTGTGTTCAGCAAAACAAAGCAAGTTATTTTGGTGCGACTAGTGCTATTTTGATGTAGTGTGACGAGAGCATGTTGTTGTGAGTTCATGTGATGACACCTGCTCAAATTCACAGCCCCAAGTTTATTGTGATTTTGAGCGACATGCACATGTCTCTTAGAAGACAAGTGCCAATCTCACCAAATCATAGTGAGTGTGTTGTTGTAACTTCATGCAATAAGCGCTTGTTTTTTTGGGAGATAGGTGTCTGTTGCACAAAATCACAGTGAGTATGTTGTTGTGATTTCATGCAACGGGCACTTGTCTTTGGGAGACAAGCGCCTGTTGCATGAAATCACAGTGTGTATTGTTGTAATTTTATGTGACAGGTGCTTGTCGCACGAAATTACAATGAGTGTGAGCCTATATTTTGAGAGACATGCACTTGTCCCTCATGAGACAGGTGCATGTCGCACAAAATTACAATAATACGCTCTCATCGCACTACATCAAAACAACACCAGTTGCACTAAATCACTTTCTCTACTTTGTTGAATACAGATTCACACCAAGCCACAATCAATCCACAACACAATCTATCAAAAATGATGTAACAAAGTCTAATAGGCATTTCAACAAACAAATGATATGCCATTTTTCTCAAATCATATTCTCATTAAATATTTTTCTAAATTCATAGAAAACTAACCCTAATACTCATCTATCATGAAATTTGCACTTAAGTAAATTCAAGTGACAATCCAATCTTAAAGAAATGTAAAAAATAAATAAATAAACTTGCTTTGGGATATTAAGATGCCATCAACCACTTGTCCAATTGTCGTCGAAGTACTGGATATACAATTGAGTGATGCCGGAGATGAAGTTGCCACCACACTCTTGTCTAATTGCCATAAATTGTTACTGAAAAAATTAAGACCGTGCTGCCGTTGGATTTGGGATAAAAAATAAGGTTTGGTTTTTTAGGTGTTGGAATGACAAATGTATTGTTGTCCAATAATATTAAAATTGGCTGCATATGATAGAAAAAATTTAATTGGCTAATTCTCCAAAAAATTTTTGTTATTTTTGTAAAGTTCCCAAAAATCATTCATAACCGCTTATGGTTTATTCAATTTTATATAACAATAGACTTTTTATTTTGCTTTATCTCCCAAATTCAATTATATATTTATTGAATAAATTGAAATCATTAGAGGGTGGGTCCAGCTAAAATTTTATTATTGTTTTAACTTATTATAAAATATGTCAATATATTATAATATTGTCACTAGTATTCGAAAGTTAAAGTATTAGCTCTAAGCTAATTTTTTTTTGTTCATTTTTGTTAGAGACATCATCTCAATATAAAGTCTTCCGTAAATTTTGGTGGTTTTCCATGAAAAGAATGAACGATTTTTTTAAAAGGATATATAATTGATATATTTATAAAAATTTAATTTTATATCATTATCATAAATATTGCTTAAAAATATATCTCATAATTAATGTTTGGAAGAATACAAACTAGTGGGTAAGAGTACAACTTCCACACACACACACACACACACACACACACACACACACGCACACACACACACACACACACACACACACACACACACACACACACACACATATATATATATAATGTATGTATGTAGAGTAAGAGAAAGGGGGAAATTGACAGAAATAGCCATTAAGTTACATATTGATTTGAAACCCAGTCGCGTCTTCATCAAGTTACATATTGATTTGAAAAAAATAATAATAAAAGTCCTTCCAATTTATATCCATTTTTCCATAACTGAATTATCAATTTTAATCTTCATCAATAGTTTAAAATGAAACAGTGAAGTCCAACGGCAAAAATCTAGCATCATTGTATTCGTGTATTAAAAACCTAGGTAAGCTAAGCTAAGCTAATTCTATAAATATTTGTATGACTGTTATGAATTTTTGTCGTGTAGTCTACATAATGAAATGTTAAAAATGTGTGAAGAAGCGTTTGCAGTGTTAGGGTTATGTTTATGTGCCGCCGAGAGAAGCTAGGTATTTTCTTACCTATCGCGCCAGGTTTGATGCGATAGGGTGCATGTTGCACCTAAATACAGTTTTAATATATTTTATTTTTTTGTGATTATGTTTTCTTCTGTATAATAAATTTATTTTTTTAATCATGTCAGGATTAATGGATTTAGTTGTACTTGAACTGTGTTATAATGGTTGGTAGGAGACATCGGCAGATGGTCAGATGGATTGTGTGAATGCTAAAAATATAGTATTTTTTGTATATTGTATGTTTCTTTAGTTTCAATCAAGAATATATAAGATTTTACAGATAAATCTTAATGAATATAATATCACAATGAAGACAACTTTGAGGTCTAATAACACAATCCATTGTGCATGTTCACTACCCATGGGTATATTTAATAATGAAATGGCCAAGGTTGTGTTACATTTAGCCTCCGATGTGGCCAATTATGGATGCATTTCTATATTTGTTACCACATCTTCTAGAGTTCTGAGCCAAGATGTTGAGGCACTCATAGAATCTGTCTCTGTCCCCGATGTTGAAGAAGAAGTGTTAACAAGAAAAACGTCATTGTAGTAATATTACTCTCCACTCCACGACAATAATAACACCAATGATGATAACGGCATTGTGTTGACGGATATTAGAGAAGAGGTGTTACCACCAAAGATACTGTTTGGGTAATATCGGGCGAGGTCTCCTCGAGGTCCTTCTAGCTCGAATAAAATACCCCGAGCCGAGGTCAGCCCAGCTCGAGCAGAAGTCCCGACCACTGGCACGAAGATAATCTCACTAGACGACAAAGCTGGTTAAGTCGAGGACTTCAGAGTAGTCCGAGCTCCGAGCTCTTTTGCCTGCTCGAGGTCATCAGGACCGCCAAGGCCGGACGAGGACGAAGAGCTCGCTAATTGATCGCGCCCGAGCTCTCCTTCCTCGCCGATGCGCTTATGTCCCCGAGCGCAATCGGGCCATTTTAGTCATCGACCGAATGGAACGTAAGACTCGACTCGGACAACTCGACCCGCTTCCTCGTGATCCCGCACACCTTTGATGTCGACAAGGCCCCACAAAGGAGGGTGGTGGTACTGCTTCCGATGGTCGGCACATGCCCCCACGGTGTCATCATTCCTAGCGCACATGCCCGACATGGTGATCCGCCACGTGGACCAGAGTTAAGGAGACAACCGACATCCCTGTGGAATATTACGCCAATCCCAGCTGTCAGAGGGACCCAGACACCACTGACGCGGAAATGGGCTCGCTTGGAGAGAAAGGGCGGGAAAATAAAAAAAGGGAAGGATAAAAGAAAACGAACGGGTACGTTACAAGGGTTCGAAAAAAACTCACGGACGGGGGTTCTGAAAATTGATACAGGTTCTTCCTATTCTGATTTCTCTTTCCTGGATTCTCAGAAAAAACCATATTTATTAAAAATGGAGGGCAAAAAATATCCTTTTCACCTTTCCAGTCTCTCTAACTAAGGGAGATACCAAAAATAACAACCCGATTACTGACTTGAGCGTCGGAGGGTTTTTGCCGAAACATGCCCGGCTACCCTTGACCCTATTTTTTGTGAGCACAGGTCCAGAAGATCTCCGTTCTGGAAAAGACAACGGAATAGGTAGAAGGAGACAGTCCTGCTCGAGCTCGAGCTAGTCGTGAGCAGAAGGTTCGAGGCACTATTTTAAGGCACGAGGGAAAACTGCATCAACATTCTTTTGGCACCGTCTGTGGGGATCGGCACAAAAAGCCTGATTTCCTAATACGTTCAAGATACACGACGCAACGATAAGAGGAAACAGCCGAAGAGGAGTGAGTCCAAAAGAATCCAGTAACTTTGAGAGAAGTGGCCAATGAGGCCCAGAATAGGGAGATCCATGATAGAATGGATCGGATGGAGAAACAGATGGAGACTCTGACCTTCCTATTGTAAGAACTCAGGGAGGGATAGAGAAAAGCGTGTAACGATGCTCCGAGTCCAGCCATGGAACGCCTCCTGCTCGGGAAAATGTGGGAGATGAAGCCCAGAGACCTGTGGCACCAAATGCTGCAGTGAGGAGGAAACAAACATGGAGGAAAGGGGTCTCGCCAAGACTTGCAGGATACTGACCTCAACCTCCCGCGGCAGGAGCTGGAGCTGGAGGTGCATAGGTTGGCACAAGTTGTGGAGGATCTCCGGGGGAACGGAAAGAGTCCAAGTTGGAGAATAATGCTAGATAACGAATCTCCACTTTCCGCGGAGATCATGGGTGTCACGATCCCAGGTGACTTCCGCTTCCCAGATTTGAAATTTTCAGGGAAAAGCGATCCGCTGGTACATGTAGAGCGATTCAACGACATGACAGGGGTGCAAGGTCTGTCACAGCACAGAGGTGCAGGGCCTTCCCGCTCACTCTTGAGGGAAGGGTAAGAGAATGGTACCGAAGGCTCCCACGGGGAAGTATCTTGAGCTTTGAACAGATGTGTAAAGAGTTTGCAGAGCAATTTCGGGGTGCGGTGACTCTTGAGGATTACATGATGGAGCCGCCGAGTAAGGCGAGAGAGGGAGAATCCTCCGGAGTTTGTCAAAAGATACCATAGATCGGTCCTAGATCTTGGCGCTTAATCATCCCTAAGCTACCGAGAGGATCGCGGAATCCTTCGATCCGCTCATATTCTGGACGATATGAGCAAGTAAACCGGATATGATAATCAAGAGGAGAAGGCCGCAAAGTTGAGAAGTGAGCAGGTCAACGGAGCTAAGAGGAAGGAGAAAGGGGTCCCGCCTGAGGACACAAGCTTCAAAAGCAGCAAGGGACCGGGTTGCCCCATACAACCCTTACCAGAGAGTTCCCCCACCGCGGATAGTCCCCCTGCCACCTCGCAGATCTCCAGGTCGAGATCACAGGGAGTACAAGCGTCACAACGACCACACATCCCGCAACCAGCCACCAAGCAGACCTGAGATGAACCACAATAGAGCAGATCGCCCATTGCCACCCCCACCGAGAAGTTTCCCAAGGGACAGGGCGATACAAGTGGTGGAGCAGAGCCCCACTTACGAGCAGTATACGAGGTTGAAGGTATCTCTTAAAGAGATACTTCAAGTGGCTGAGGAGCGAGGACTGGTGAGCCCTCCAACTCCAATGGCTAAGTCAGCTGGCAAGCGAAACAAGGGGCAGTTCTGCCATTTCCATGGTGACCACGGCCACTCCACATCACAAGGTCGTGATTTAAAAACCAAGTGGAGGATCCGTTAGAATCTGGACTTGGATGAGTTTGTCAAGGAGGGCATCCGATGGTCGAGCACAAGTCCGAGGAAGATGACCGAGTTTACGAAATAGACATGGAACCACCGTCCACGAGGGTAATCTCAAGAGGGCCCATAATGGCAGGAAGTTCAAATAGGGCTTGGAAAAACTACTGCAGATATGCCACTGCCGGCCGAGAAGTTCTGCTCATCGCCTCACCGCCAAAAGGCCAAGGTTCTAGCAGTGCCAATTATGTGGATCGGATGAAGACGAGGAGGGGTGTTATACCCTCACGAGGATGCCTCGTGGTAAAAGCCAACATAGCAAATAAAGAAGTTGGTCGAATACTCGGTCGACTCGGAAGCTCTGTGGATATTCTCTTCAAATCCACACTCGAGGATTTGGGAATAACAGCGCGAGCCTCGAGCGCATGAGCACTTCCTTGAAAGTGGTTCGGGAGGAAAGCTAATACCCCTAGGAATCATCAAGTCGGCAAGAACCATGGGCTCGAGGCCTTTGAGTAAGAACATGATGTCGGATTTCGTGATGGTAGATGAAGCCACCCATATCAAGCAATTTTGGGAGGCCGCTTATGAGGATCGGCCAAGGCATGCTATCCACCCATTATTTAGCCCTAAAGTATCGAGTAAACGGGTCAGTAGGGTCGTGAAAGGCAGCCGAGGGTGGCGAGGAGATGCTACTACCGTAGCGCCAAAGAAACCATGCAGATAACCTCGCTGGACTCGAGGGGAATCAAAGAATGGAAGGTAAGAGTCGGCCGAGAAGTTGCAGGAGGTCGGGTAAGAGTAGACGCACCCCGAGAAGAAAATCGAATCTGCTCGGCCTTAGCAAGTCGTCAAGGAAAAGTCAGTGGAGTGTCCGCGAGAACACGTAAATGTGTTCGCATGGACGCACGAGGATATGCCTGGATCGACCTGCAGTGGCGTGTCACAGTCGGCAATACGGAGAGATGCTAAGCTAGTGAGACAGAGAAAGAGATGCGTCAACCAGAAAGATACGAAGCCATCAATCGTGAGGTGGAAAAGTCGTCGAAAGCTGGATTCATAAGTGGAGGTCTCCTACCCGAATGGATCTCGAATGCGGTGTCAGTGAAGAAGGCAAGTGGGAAATAGAGAATGTGTGTGGACTTCACGGATGTGAACAAGGCCTCGCCTAAAAGATAGCTTTCCATTACCAAAGATAGACCAACTGGTGGATTCTACGGCGGGGCACAGGTTGCTTAGTTTTATGGATCCATTCTCGGGATATAAGGGATGTACTGCTACAAGGTCATGTCTTTCGGTCTAAAGAATGCAGGGGCAACGTATCAGAGGCTAGTGAGCAAGGTCTTCAAGCCATTGATCGGTCGGACGATGGAGGTATATGTGGATGACATGATCACCAAGTCTAAAGACGCAGAGGAGCATGTAAGGCATCTAAAGGAGACCTTCGCACTCTTAAGAAAGTACCGAATGAAGCTAAACCCAAAGAAATGTGCTTTTGGAGTGAGTTCGGGAAAATTCTTAGGCTTCATGGTCAGCCACAGGGGAATCGAGGCCAATCAAGAGAAGATAAGAGCAGTGGTGGAAATGAGGTCCCCTCGTAGCCTCAAGGAAATACAAAGTCTGACCGGTAAACTGGCATCCCTCAACAGAGTTCGTATCTCGAGCCACTGGATAAATGCCGAGTTTTCTTCAGAAATGAAAAAGGCAAGAAGACAAAGTGGACGCTTGAACGCGAGGCGGCTGCCCAACAATCGAAAGAATATCTCGCTGAAAGTCTCACATCGTCAACACCTCGAGCGTGAGAGGTATCGCTTTATACTTAACTGTGTCCCAACGGGCAACGAGCTCGGCCTCGGTAAGGGAGGAGTCAATGGTACAAGACCTTATTTATTACACAAGTAGAGCTTTGCTGAAGTCGAGACCCTGTGATCCACTCATGGAGATGTGGGCACTAGCCTCGGTCACAGTGCCCGAAAGTCGAGACCTTATTTTCGAGCACATCCAAGTAGTGGTTCTAACAAACCAGCCCTCAGCAAACTTTGCACAAGCCCGAGACTTCGAAGGTCGGTAAAATGGTCGATGGAGCTAAGCGAGTTCGACATTAATTACCGACCCGAACGACCATAAAAGCACGCCTTTAGCGGACTTCATAGTCGAAGTGCACGGCAAGTGGATGAGGAGATCGGAGAGCGAGCCCCCACCGAGTTCCTGTGCCTCGACCAACACCGGATAGTCACGATTGATGGATCCTGTGGAAATCAAGGAGCAGGAGCAGGAGTTGTGCTCCTAAGTCCCGGCGGGCGTAGATGCAATACGCTGTGAAATTAGAATTCGAAGTCACTAACAATCAGGCCGAGTACGAAGCTGTAATAGTGGGATTGAAACTCACCTCGGTAGTAAAAGCAAAGGAGGTAAAGCTTCGAACAGACTCACAGCTGGTAACAAACCACCTTGACGAGAGCTTTCAGGCGAAGGGGGAGAAAATGGAGGCCTACCTTCTGAAGGTGAAACAGCTAATGGGAATTTCTGAGCTATCGAGGTGGAAAAAATCCCAAGGGAGAAGAATTTTAGAGCTGCTATGATAGCTCGCATGGCAGCCGCATCGGACCCCAAGTTATCAAAGTCTATCCCTTTGGAGAGGAAGACCTGCTCGAGCATCGAGTAGGAGGACGAGGTGATGAGCTTATCGACGAGCAACACCTGGATAGAGCCGATCGCTTCTTACCTCAAGGAAGGGACAAGGCTTACCGATAAGAAGGTGCAAGGAAGTCGAGGTGCAAAGCGACCGTGCACACTCTCATGTAAGGGGTCTTATATAGACGGGATACACTCTCCCTTGCTGCGGTGCTTAGAGCAGGAAGAGGCAGATTATGTCCTCCGAGAGATACATGAAGGAATCTACAGAAATCATTCTGGCGCGAGGTCGTTGGCCCCGCATGCATCTAGATGCTCAAGAGAAGACCAGAAGCTGCAAGAGCTGCCAGAGCTTTGCCAACTACCTAACTTAGCCTCCAGAGAACCTCACGGTGATGAGTTCATCATGGTCATTTGCTCAATGGGGAATTGATTTGATCGGGCCATTGTCGAAGGGAAAAGCGTCTGCCACCTATGCCATAGTCGCAATTGAGCAGCATCACGAAATGGGTCAAAGTGGGAGCCTTGAGCAGCATCACGAAAGGTAAAACCACTGACTTCATTTAGAAGAATGTGATTTGCAGGTATGGGATTCCTCATGCATTGGTCACAGTACAATGGGAGACAGTTTGACAACGGCAAATTCAGAGATTTCTGCCAAAATCTGGGGATAGAGTTGAAGTTTTGTTCTCCCTCACATCCGCAGGCAAATGGGCAAGTAGAGGACGTAAATAAAACCATAAAACGCCTCCCAAGACAAGACTGGGTGAGCAAAAGGAGCTCGGTGGACGAGCTGCTCGTGTCTTGTGGGCTTACGTAACTACATACAAAGCAGGTGGTTCCTCACTGAAATAGAAATGGGGACACATCGGACGGAGCACTTCAATGAGGAGCAAAACAACGAGCGGATGTGTGCAGGTCTACACTTGCTGGAAAAGAAGAGAGAAAGGGTCGCTGCTAAGATCGCAGAATATCAACAAAGAGTGGCTCGTTATTACAACCGAAATGTGCACATTCACCGGTTCGTGTGGGTGATCAGGTCTGAGGAAAGTCAACCGTAGCACGAAAGACCCGAGACAAGGTGTGCGAGACCAAATTGGGAAGGCCCTTACCGAGTCACTCAATTAGCAGGACCAGGAGCATACCGGCTAGCTCATTCGGATGGACGAGAAGTCAAGAGGCTGTGGAACGCACAGCTCTTGGTGAAATACTTCCAGTAAGTCTCCTTGTATTGTGAGTGTTAATGTAAGATTCTTTCCCAAAATGGGTGTATGTGAAAACTCAAATGTATGTAAAAATGAGAAAAACACTTGTAATATAAATTCAAGTTGAAGCCAAACAGCTCAAGAAGAACTCCTCGGCCAGAAGTCCTAAAGCCTAAGTATTAGGCGGGACGGTGCCAAGCTTGGGTCAATTTTAGGCCCGGCGGAGGAAACATAAGAAGACGCTTGGGTCAATTGCAGGCCCGAGCAGAGGAAACACAAGAAGACGCTTGGGTCAATTACAGGTCCGAGCAGAATAAGCTCAAGAAGAAGCTTAGGTCAATTGCAGGCCTGAGCAGAAGAAGCTCAAGAAGAAGCTTAGGTCAATTGCAGGCCTGAGCAGAATAAGCTCAAGAAGAAGCTTAGGTCAATTGCAAGCCCGAGCAGAAGAAGAAGCTCAAGAAGAGCGCTATGGCCAGAAGTCCCAAAGCCTAAGTTTTAGGCGGGACGGTGCCAAGCTTGGGTCAAATGCAGGCCCGAGCAGAAGAAGAAGCTCAAGAAGAAGCTCAAGAAGAAGCTTGGGTCAATTGTAGGCCCGAGCAGAAGAAGTTCAGAAGAAGCTTAGGTCAATTGCAGACCCGAGCAGAAAAAGTTCAAGAAGAACGATAAGGCTAGAAGTCCCACAGCCTTAGATTTAGGTCGGACGGTCATTGAGCAAGAGCCAATTGTTGGCTCGAGCAAGAAAAGCATGAAGAAACTACACATAATTTAAACTCGAACGATAATCGAGCTCGAGGAGAACAAGCTCAGTAAAATAAAGGTCATGCACCATGAGCAAAATGTTGAACCAAGTAAACCGAGCTCACAAGACAAACGTAAGGCTTTCAGCTCAAATCGAAGCAAAGCTTTACCACGCATGAGTTAAAATGATGATACAAACAGTAGTACACTTGGGCAGAAAACAAAAGAAAAGCCCAACACTTATAAAATTTCCGCTAACAAGTACACGAAGATAATCTCATAAATGTAAAGCGCAAGCTCACATCATACGATGAGTTGCTCGAATGCATGTTCTTTATTTATTCATTGGAATAATTACATGTACAAAAAAAAAAGAGCCTAAGTTTAGACAAGCAGGAGGGACGTTGTCAGCAGCAGCAGGTGGGGCATCAAGAGCAGCAGCAGCAATAGGAGGAGCAGTAGGAGGAACGTCAGCAGAAGGAGGAGGAACATCTCCAGCAGCAGCAGAGGAAGCTCCAGACTCTTGGGTGGGGCCGTCGTGCATGCGTATGTACTCGGCAACACCCTCTTGGATCTTAGACATGTCGAACTCAGGATGTGCCTTGCCCAAGGCATACACGAGGCAGTAGTAGCTGAAGTCTTCCCCGTTGTTGTACTCGAGTGTGAGCTGGACCTTCAAGGCGTCTATTTGCCCTTGAAGACGAGAAGTTTCCCCCTCCATGGTTTTCTCAAAAGAGGATCTTTGGATTCCCAAATCCTTTCGAGTCTCGACGAGCTCCTTGCGAATGTCGGTCAGCTCCCTCTCAAATTGAGAAACCTTGGAGTCAGCCATTGCTGTCCTCTCTGTGAAGGTGGCGTTCTCCTCTTGAAGCTTTGTATTGTCCTCTTTTAGCTCCCCGACGGTTTGCTCTAAGCTCCGAATCTTCGATTGGAGCTCCTTTTGATATTCTTGGGCTTTGGCCTTGATCCCAGCCACAGTGCTCGAGGCACGAAGCGAGACGCCAGGCAGACCTGAACGACTCGTCGGCATCAAATCCATCCAGCCCATCAAGGAACCTATCGTCCTGCTCTTGTACATCACCGGCTCGAGGGCGAGTTGGAGCCGTGGTCCTCGCTCAGTGCGTGTGGGGACCTACTTCGCTTGTTCCGCCTACGAGCGGAAGGGCGATCCGAGCAGGAGGAGGTAGAGCATCCCTTTCTGCTCGAGTTCTCTTCGAAGTCCCCGTACCTTCAGCTGTCCCCACACGTCGGTGTAGCATCTCACGAACCCCGGACATATCTTCACTCGGCATTAAACCATACTCCAAGAAATTTTGGGATGTCAGCAGCTCCCTACACGAGCTCGCGTTGGAAAGTGCAGTCTGCACGTGTGCTCGAAGCTGTTCCCCAATTGAATAAGAAGCACCCCAGAAGGCTGCAGAAATAACCAATGCAAAATAATGAGAACAGATGCAAGCGAGAAAATTAAAAGTAAACAACCCATTAGGCAGATAAGCGACCTGGAGTGCAAAAATGTCGTGGAGCTGGAGGAACCCCCTCTCTGAGAGGTGCAGCTTGCCCCTATTCTCCCCTAACGAAGAAGAATTTGCTCTTCCAATTGCCACCAGAGGTTGGGAGATCGGTGATGGGCTTTCTACCCTTCAGGCTGGAGGTAAGATAATACCAACCAGCATCCTTCGGGCTGCACTTCAACTGGTAAAGGTGCCTGATTTCCCCTACCGAGGGTTCACCCAGGTCGCAACGTTTCCACAAAACGAAGAGTCCGGAAAGGACCCTCCACCCATTCGGGTTCAATTGCCCCGGGGCCAGACGGAACCTGGACAAAACTCGGGCAAAGTAAGGCTGGAGAGGCAGCCTGACCCCCCATTTGAAACACTCTAAGTGGAAGGTCGTGTATCCTAGGGGGGGATGGCTGGGGATCTCGCCCCTACCCGGCAACCTTAAATCTACATTGTTGGGAATATTGTAAGTATCCCTAAGTCTATTCAATTCCAACTGGGTGGTCTCACATCTCATATGGTGGAAGGGGTATTCCCCACTCTCAGACCTTTGACTGGCCCTTTCCCCTCGACACGGCTGGGCCTCTGCTGCGGGTAACTCCCCCTCCGAACTAGAATCCCTCAAGGGAATTATACTAAGGGCTTGTGCTTTACTAGAGGAGGACGAATCCTCCGGCAACATCCTACGGGCTCTACCGGACATTTTCCCTAGAAGTCAATCTACCCAGATAAATCAGAAACCAAGAAGAAGGAGGAACGGAACTGGTGAAGAGAGGGAAAAAAGGTGTGTACCTGAACACAGAAAGAGTTTTACACAACCCGAAATTGCCTTAACTCGGAAGAGGAAGATGAAGAAGCACTTACAAATTAATTTTGAGTTTGTACGAAAATGAGCAAATAGAGGGAACAGTGAAGAGGTTGAGGGTTTTTAAAGAGGAGGATGCGTCTCTTCGACTGGCGGCGTGCGTTTCGAGGGACATGTCCCGCATTAAATGTGAAATAATGGAAGTGGGAGACAAGCTGGGAACGTGGGGAAGAGTAAAAGGCCGCGAATTCGGCCCATCATTAATAAGTTTCCAGTCTTATCTCATTTCACTCAAAAGACTAGAAACTGGGGGACTGGTGTTTGGGTAATATCGGGCAGGTCTCCTCGAGGCCCTTCTAGCTCGAATAAAATACCCCGAGCCGAGGTCAGCCCAGCTCGAGCAGAAGTCCCGACCACTGGCACGAAGATAATCTCACTAGACGACAAAGTTGGTTAAGTCGAGAACTTCAGAGTAGTCCGAGCTCCGAGCTCTTTTGCCTGCTCGAGGTCATCAGGACCGGCCAAGGCTGGACGAGGACGAAGAGCTCGCTAATTGATCGCGGCCCGAGCTCTCCTTCCTGCTCGATGCAGTTATGTCCCCGAGCTCAACTGGGCCATTTTAGTCATCGACCAAATGGAACGTAAGACTCGGCTCGGGACAGTCTGACCCGTTTCCTCAGGATCCCGCACACCTTTTTGATGTCAGACAAGGCCCCACAAAGGAGGGTGGTAGTACTATTGCCGATGGCTGGCACATGCCCCCACGGTGTCATCATTCCTAGCGCACATGCCCGACATGGTGATCTGGCCACGTGGACCAGGTTAAGGAGACAGCCGCACATCCCCAGGGAATATTACGCCAATCCCAGCTGTCAGAGAGACCCAGACACCACTGACGCGGAAATGGGCGCGCTTGGAGAGAAAGGGCGGGAAAATGAAAAAAGGGGAGGATAAAAGAAAACGAACGGGTACGTTACAAGGGTTCGAAAAGAACTCACGGACGGGGGTTCTGAAAATTGATACAGGTTCTTCCTATTCTGATTTCTCTTTCCTGGATTCTCTGAAAAAACCATATTTATTAAAAATAGAGGGCAAAAAGTATCCTTTTCACCTTTCCGGTCTCTCTGACTAAGGGAGACACCAAAAAGAACAACCCGATTACTGACTTGAGCGTCGGAGGGTTTTCGCCGGAACATGCCCGGCTACCCCTGACCCTGTTTTCTGTGAGCACAGGTCCGGAAGATCTCCGTTTTGGAAAAGACAGTGGAATAGGTAAAAGGAGACAGTCCTGCTCGAGCTCGAGCTATTCGCGAGCAGAAGGTTCGAGGCATTATTTTAAGGCACGCGGGAAAACTGCATCAACAGATATGATTAGAAAAACGTCACTCTCTATTTCACAATAATTATTTCCGTGACAATGATGATCTTATGACAACATGGGCAACACAGAAGCAGATAATGTTCGCGTGGAGGTGTATAATAGCATGAGAGCTCGTTGCGATGAGTCCAATTGATGATGAGGGTGTTGGTCCTTCTGAAATTCTTTTTAATAACGATGATGAGTATCGGGATGATATTACTACTAATAGCAGGAACAGTCAATCTATTGCTCCAATAGGCTGTTTGACGAGGACAGTAGTTGATCCTCTTATAAGTCTTGCTCCAATTGTGCTATCAAATTTGTTTGCTCTAAACTTTGTTAGATGTTACAATTCAGATGATATTGGAGTGGGCAAGTTGTTCGATGAGAAGAATGAGTTAATATTTTTCCCTTCAGGAAAAGTTTGATTTCAAGATTGCACGACATAACTACACGTTTCGAGAGTTCGAAATCATGTAAATTGCGTATTCGTGTAATGAGACTTTCGAATGAGCAGAATGTTCATTGGGTAGTCAAAAGAATTGACAATATACATACACGTCAGTTTATTAGTTGTATTATTGTGAACAAATATATCCAAGAGAAAAAGATATACTCTCCGAATGATATTAGAGTAGACATACAGTAAGAATACAGTATCCAATTAACATACTAGTATACATATCAGGCTAGAGAAGTTGGACTTAAAATTGTCTAAGGGAATCCTGCAGAGTCATATAACTTACTATCCCAATACTCTTACGTTTTGAAGGTTGCAAATGAGGGTACAATTACTCACCTTGAATGGAATAGGGATAGTAATTTCTTATAGTACTTTGTAGCTCTTGGATCTTCTGTCAAGGGTTTTAAACAGTATATTAGACCTGTGATTGCTGTAGATGATACTCATCTAAAGGGCCTATATCAGGGAAGCATGTTTGTTGCAACATGCTTAGATGGAAACGATTAATTATATTCGTTAGCCATTCGAGTTTTGGATTCAGAGAATAATGATGCTTTGGAATGGTTTATGACAAAGTTACATAGAGTGATTGGCGATATGTCAGACTCTGTATTTATCTCTGACCGATGCAATTCTATCAAGAGAGCCGTTCTTAAAGTATTTTGTAATGCTACTCATGGCGTTTGTTTTTACCATGTGAAAGGTAACATAAAAGCAAAATTTAGGATGCCCAGAGCTGTTTGGGATGATTTCGAGCCTATCTTTATAAAAGCCGCAAAAACATATAGACACGAAGAATTGAGAAAACAACTTGAGGCTTTGTGGATGCTCCACTCCATTGCAGCCCATTACTTGGAGAATAATGTGGGTACATGTAATTGGGCAAGGTCTGAGTTCGAAGGTAGGAGATACAGTAAGTTATATGTGTAAAGGAAGCGTGAATTCTTTTATAAAGGAACTACGAAAATTTTTGATCACTCATCTTGTTGATCACTTTAGGAAAACAATGCAACAATGGATTTATGATAGAAAACTTGTGGCTAAATTGATGAGTACCCGACTAAAAACTTGGGTAGATGAAATAATCACTAAGAGAAGATCTCGAACCGAATGGATGATCGTCAGTCCTATGTCTCCACATCGATTCCATGTTTTGGGTGGTGGTACAGTAATTGATTAGTTGACATGTAGAATAAAACTTGCTCGTGTAAAGTATTTGAATTGGATCAACTTGTCTGTGCGCATGCAATTGCTGCTTGTTTAACTATCCGAGTGGATTACATAAGTATTTGTTCTGAATTATACACCAAGGAATCATTGGTAAAGGCTTATGCACAATTAGTGGAGCGGGTTGGCGACGTATTAATTGGGAAGTTCCAGATGAAATCCAAGAGATGCAAATTTATCAATCAATAAAAGCACCACCACCTAGTCGTCGTAAAGAGCTAAGAATACCTTCTGCCGGTGAGGATGTAAATTAAAGAATTGTGAAATATGGAGGTGCAACGAATCGGTACATAACCGTAAACGATGTAAAAATTCTATTATATCGAATCAAAGTTAGTTGCATTATTCCAACTAATAATGTACTACTGATTTTATTTTTTTTTTATATTACACAATATATTTTGGTAGAATTTGTTTAGTGTTCTTTATTATTGCAATTATGTGTAACACCCATTTTTAATTTTTAATGTAATTAAGTACATTAATGATAAAAACATTCAATACATCAAGATTCAAATGAATACAATGGTTTATAATATAATATCGCCATTAAATATGTCTATTGTTGAAATCGAGCATAAGTCCAAACATTAAATACATAGTAAACATCAATAAAAATACACCGCAATTGCCACTACTAGGCTCTTGTTGTGGGACACTTTTAACTGCGACAACTTTCTAGTAGTCAGCACGTTGTAGGTGATGTCGAATATTGTAGAATCCAACATGATATAGCCATCGAGGGAATATGACTTCAAATGGCCTAAATTGATCCTTGTATGTTTTATCATCGTAGAATGTCACCTATGAGTCATAAATCTATATTTTGTTGGTACAAAAGTTCACTCGGGCTAGTACTCAATGATCGCCGCCAAGGTTAACTGGAATGAATACCTACACGTAAAAATATTTGTTAATTTTCTAGTTTCTTAAATATTTGTTAATTTTCTGGTTTCTTACGCCCAAATTATTATATTATATTATATTTAAATGAGTCAAAAGTAGGGATGTCAAAAAATTCTCGTGTATGGGGTACATGTATAATTAAAATTATTATATTATAGCATTCGAAAGTTGAAGATAGTTTTTCTTTTATTTTATAAAAGATCGGGTACATGTATAATTATTCATACCCGTTGATTAAACAGGCTGTGCACGGGTACTAAATACTAAAGTCTATACCCGCTCATGAACCCATTTGATTATTCATTTTTTATTAATTTTTAAGATTTAAAATTAGTAATTAACTATTAAATCTAAATATTGAAGTCATAAAAGACTAAAACATGAATAACTAAACGTTAGTACTTTAAATATGTAATTGTTGAACATTTTAAAACCCTAAGAGATAAAAAAAAAAAGTCAATAATTTAGATTGTAATTATCTTTACAAGATCTAATTTAAGATGCACATTTTGGTTATTGTAGTATTGACTAGAAAAATAACTAAATATGGTCAATATTCTTATAGTTATTTTATTTATGTACTTTAGAATTTTTTTTTCTAATTTAATAGGATTTTGTGTTCTAAATTGTATTAACTATCTCATCACATTATTATTTCAATTATTTAGTAATTTTTATATTTTTCTTTTATTTAAATAGATTTAGCATTTCAATTTAATAATATATTAATTAAAATTACTATCACTAAATTAAAAGGGGATATAGAGGATAGGGGGAAGGAACGGATATCTATTTTTTTTAACGGGAAATTCTCGACCTGTTCCTGCTCAAACCTTGAACGAGTACAGGTCGATGATAGGAATGTTTACAATCAATCAGGTACAGGTCTGGGGTATTGGCATCCCCGTACAATCTCACACCGTTGTCACCCCTAGTCAAAAGTGGCTGCCACCAGCCACCACTTTTAACTTCTTTTATTATTTTAATTATTATATATACAATATATATTTTTAATTTTAAATAGTTTCTATAATATAATATGTTCATCTTTTTGTCTCTCATTTTTAGCTCTAAATTCTTTTCATTCTTAAAATATATCTACAATAACAAAATATAATAATAAAGATAAAACTTAACATAATAAAATATAATTTATATAAAATTGTATCTGAGAACAGTAAAATAAAATATGAATTATAAGCACATTAATTAGCGCTATAAATAAAAAAAAATTATAATTTAAATCTTTATAAGATATACACTTTATAATATTAGTCAACTCTATTGATCCGTTGAAAGTTATGAATTAAGATGTTAGGCTAGTCTGCTCGTGTTCCCTTTCTGTAAACTATCATGAAGAACAGGACAAGACATGGTGTTACCAATCTTTACACCTTTAGCATTCAAATCTTGCTCTAGAACAACAGTGTGGTCCGGTTCTGCAGGTCAAAATTTTGATCCTTGAAGCAGCTTCACTCACCAACCTAGCTCCAAATAAATATTTTGAAATGCCTTGAAAATCTGTAACATTATATCCAAATAATTATCAAGTAATTCAAAAATGGGCCGCCTATAAAATAAAATAAAATAAAATAAAAACATTCTACAACGTTCAAATTCAATGGATCCGTGATTTGTACACACAGATACTTACCATGTTCGTATTACTCTAGGACTAGTGATCAAGACCAACTTTCAATAGCATAATCACATTAACTCGTGCTTGTGACGTAATGAGATTGCAGTGCATTCGTTGAGTGTATACTTTTCTGCCCATTTCGTTGGAATAACAAATTCCTTATTTTTCTTAAAATGTGCATAATAATTCGTAATATGAACAAATCCCGATTTATAAAAGTGTTCAGATATTTTTGTTTTGCCTTTTTTTTTCTTTTAAGGACTAAAAATCATTAATCATTTTCTTGATGCCCATTTACAAAGTATACATATGGTATCTTGCTATCTTGATCACTGAGATGTGTTGGAAAAGAGACAGGAAAAGAGAAATAAAAGAAGAAACAAATGGAATAATAAAGTGAGGAATGAGGTTCCATTATTTGGTTATAACTGAAATCAAACATGTAAAAGGAATTGATTTCTTTCTTTTTGTTTTTTGGTAGACAAAATACACTTTAAAAAAATTTGAATTTGATATATTTAATAGAAAATTCAAAGTATAATCAAATTCATTTGTAATATAAGTTCATTTCATTCATAAAATTTAACAAATAGAATAAAATTTATAAATATTTCAAATACAAATACATGTTAATATCCCAAAAACGGTTCGACTATGTTGCCACAGTTGCACTGTATCATTTCATTCATAAAATTTAACATATGGAATAAAATTTATAAATGTTTCAAATACAAATATATATTACTATTCAAAATAATAAAAATTTTGCATTGCAAACAATTTTGAAAAAAATAAAAGTGTTTAGTAGAGATAGGAATTGAGCGGGAAAGTGTACAAACAATAGCCTCTAAAATACCAATAAAACGACAAGAAACACCAATCTTAACCTTCAAAATCAATCAACCCGCAGCAGTTTAGCCTCTCAAGAGCTCTCTCTGTGCTGTGCTTTCCCTCATTCATTCTCTTTACAAATACAAGACTTATAAAAAAAAACAAAAACATGATCCAATACCTAAGTACAAGTTACTGAAAATATATATAAGAGATTAAAAAAGCATTTAGATGCCCAACAAATAAATTAGTTAAGACAAATATAATTATAATGGTTTGATGACGTTATTGGTATGTATAGATTTGAACATGCATTAGCAAATGAAGAGTAGAGTGCAAATGAGAAGGAAAGCATATAATTACTAACCTGAGTTAATTTGATTCCTTATTGGCAGCATTATACATATACATATACTCTCTCTGAATCCCTCCTCTCGTGGCTCACGTCTGTCTATTTTCGATCCCTCTTAATTAATTTCGTCTCATTATTGTTGTTAATTAATTAGCTGAAAATGGAAAGTTTCTTCAATTTCAGTCAGAATGCGAGAGGATTTACAATAATTAATTTCTAAATTGGATTAAAAATAACAAGTAATTAATTTTTAAGTAAAATAGGAGATCTACAAAGAAACTACCCGTCCATAATTATAATTGCAGTGGGTGATTATAATTGCAGCTGCTCCCTTTGAGAATTGCTCAACAAATGTCGATGTCGGGAATGTGGCATATCTTAGGCCAGTTGTCACGGGATGAGTGTTTTGCGTAGCAAACCCGTGCAGCACTTAGACAACGTTTGTCGCAATGTTGCTAAGTAAGCCTTTGAGCTTCTCATTAGCTAAGCTAAGAGGTTTCTGAAAATGCTAAAGAGAAGAGAGTTAGAGAGCAATTGAGCTAAATGCAGAAATTGTATTTCTAGACAAAAGCTTACAAGAGAGCTTAGAAGAGTGTTTGAGATGTTTGGATGCTTGGTTGCTTGGTTGATTCTCAAATGGCAAATGCTCACCCATATTTATAGGGAGGCTTGCCTAGCTCTAGAGAATTCTAAGCCTAGGGAATTTTATATACATGTACCAAATTCTAGAGTAATCTAGTGTATGTAAAAATGTGCTAGAGTTGCTGGAATTTGCTGGAAGTTTCGGAATCGGGCCAAGCTAGCACATCTTGGCTCTTTTCCTTGGGCCATTTTGGGCAACTAGGCCTGTAACATCCTCCCCACCTATGCTCGTGGCGTCCTCGTCGCGATTTTGTGCTTGAACTTTTGGATGTGCTCCGTGACTGCCACAAGTCTTCTTCGTGTTCCTAAGTGGCTTCGCTCTCGGGATGTTTTTCCACTTCACCAAGTACTCATAGTACTGGCACGCCCTTCCTTCGAATTATTCTATTGGCAATGATGTACTCGACTTTTTGTCGAACGTGGTGACAATGGCTGTTGGGGCATGCCTTGATTCTTCCCAACTTGGGTCTCCCACGTCTTCATGGTATAGCTTGAGAAGACTTACGTGAAAGGCCGGATGGATTTTGAGCCTTGGTGGAAGCTCTAATAGATCACGAGACTTTGCCCACACGTCGGACAATGCGAAGGATCCTTCCTATCGCCTCACTAACCCCTTGTGGACTTTCTGTAAAGTCTTGAATTGTTGGGGCAGGAGCTTGATCATGACTTGATCGCCTTCCTTGTCTCAACGTGCCGTCTCCTTGTAATGACCCATTTCTTCTTTTTTCTCACGGCCTTGTCAAGGTAAGCTCGCATGATGTCCACTTCTTCATGGCATTCGCGAGCGAGCTTATGAGCCGTGGGGCTTTTACCTCGTAAGTCGAGGCTATGGCGTTGGGAGTCATGGGCTGGAATCCCATGATAATCTCGAATGGGCTCTTACTGGTAGCCTCACTCCATTGGAGATTATAAGAAAATTGGGCGACATCAAGCAACTTTGCCCAATCCCACTGGTGAGCTCACATAATGCCTGAAGTACATTTTGAGGAGGCCATTAATGCACTCGATTTAGCCATCTGTTTGTGGATGAAAGCTTGTTGAGAACTTGAGATCGATCCCCAACATCTCGAAGAGCTCCGTCCAAAATTTTCCTATGAAGTATAGGTCTCGATCACTCACAATGCTTCTTAGAACTCCTTAAAGCTTCACTACATGCTTGATGAAGAAACGGGATGCTTCATTGACTTTGCAATCTGCTGGTGTGGCTATGAACGTTGCGTACTTGCTGTATTGGTCTACCACGACCATAATGCTACCGCAACCTTTTGGTTTAGGCAAGGCCATAATTAAATCCATCGGGACACTCTCCCACGGCCTTGACGCTAAAGGCAGGGATTCCAACAATCCTGCAGGTAGTTAGTGATCTATTTTGTCTTGTTGGCACACAAGATAAGTTTGTACATATGCCTCGATGTCGTCCCGCATATTTAGCAAAAAATATGAGGCTTGAACTAGTGCGGTGGTGCGCTCGATTCCTGGGTGACCAGCACACTTGGAGTCATGGCACTCATTGATTACCTCTTTGCGTAAGTTTTCCCACCTAGGTACGAACAACTGATCTCCTTTGGTGAGGAGGATGCTCTATTCTTGCCAAAGCTACCTTGTCTTCCCTTAGAGAAATTTCTCTAGCAAGTCCTTAGCCAATAGGTCTTGTCGGAGGCCTTCCTTGATGCGTGGGACAAGGTCGGACTTTGGTTGGATCGTGTTAAGAGTAGCCAATTCTACCTTGCGGCTTAGTGCATCTGCAACAACGTTGGCTTTGCTCGGTTTGTACTCGAGCTGATAATCAAATTCCGCAAGAAAGTCTTGCCACTTTGCTTGCTTCGGACTCAACTTCTTTTATGTTTGGAAGTAGCTTGTGGCTACATTATCCGTTAAGATCGTGAAGTGTAAGCCAAGCAACTAATGTCGCCACACTCGTAGGGAATGGATAATTGCTGTCATCTCCTTTTCTTGTACGGTGTAACGGCGTTCTATGTCATTGAGTTTTCGACTTTCGAATGCTATCGGGTGGCTCTCTTGCATAAGTACTCCTCCAATGGCAAATTCGGAGGCATCCGTATAAAGTTTGAAAGGCTTCGTGTGGTCCGAAAGAATTTGTACGAGTTCCTCCAAAATTGTTTTCTTCAAGCCTTCGAATATATGCTGACATTCCTCAGACCAATGCCATGTCTGATTTTTCTTAAGTAAATCTGTCAAGGGTGCCGCCTTAGCTGAGTAGCCTTGGATAAATCGGTAATAGTAGTTTACCAAGCCTAGGAATGAGCGAAGCTCGGGTACTTTTGTGGGAGGCTCCTAATCGAGGATGGCCTTCACTTTCGATTTCTTTAACATCAACTTCTCGGCCACTATCTTGTGCCCAAGGAACTCTACCTCTTCTTGGGTAAATGAGCACTTCTCCATCTCGAGGTAGAGCTCGTTTTCCTGAAGTATTTGGAAGACTTTCCATAAATGCTTAGCATGCTCCTCGAGCGTGGTCTGTATACCATTATGTAGTCCAAGTACACGACCACAAAGCGGTCGAGGAATGGTTGCAAGCACCTTGTTCATAAGCGTACAAAACATAGCGGTGCATTTGTGAGACCGAAAGGCATTACAAGAAACTCGAAAAATTCGTACCTAGTTACGCATGCTATCTTTAGCTCGTCTCCTTCAAGAATGCAAACTTGGTAGTACCCGAGCACAAGTCGAGTGGTGAAGTACCTTGCCTTGTCAGGTCGAATAGATCGCTATCAAGGAATTGGGTACTTGTTCTTGTTAGTGATCTTATTGAGAGGTCGATGAGTCGATGCACATCCGTAGTGTTCCATCCTTTTCTTTTGGAAAAGAACCGATGCACCGAAAGGGGCTTTAGGCGGGTGAACATAGCTCACGTCCAGCAAGTCGGTGAGTTATTTTCGCAACTCTTCGAGTTCGGATAGCGCCATATGGTAGGGCGCCAAGGCTGCGGGTTTCGATCCTTGCTCCAACTCGATTTGATGATCCACCTCTCGTCTAGGTGGGAGCATCTTGGAAGCTTAGGAGGCATCACGCTCTTGAATTCCTCGAGGACGACTTATATCGTTGGAGTGACTTGGCTTGGAGTGCTTGCAGAATTATCCCCTCGTTGAGCTCTCGGATGGACATTAGAAAACTTGGGTCCTTCTCGAAACTGTTTTGAATTGCATGGTTGAAAGCAATTTTGTCTCTGAACTTGCTACGCTCCATAAGAATCATGCATGCCTTACTCCCATCGAGGATGCTTAGGAAGTTTGTGGCTGGAAGTGGGAAGGCATGGACTTGGTCGAAGAATTACATGCCAAGGACCATTTTGAAGTCATCCATGGGCACGATGGAGAAGTTGAGCTTTCCGCTCCATGAGCCAAGTGTAACATGCACACCTTGTGCTCTGTCCATGAATGGGCTTGGCGGGTGAATTTACTACCTTCATTGTACCTCCTTCTTTCGTAGTTTTGAGGCCTAGTCGCTGGCCTCATCCTCGAATACGAAGTTGTGTGTTGCTCTTGTATCCAATAATGCACAAATGGAGTGTCCGTTTATCTTCGCTCCACGTACATTAGCCGCTTTCTTGGCGAGTGCTCGATTGTGGGTTGTTGAGTGCGCCAAGTCATTAGATACAACCCATGCTTGGTCAAGGTTCTCTCATGTTGGATGGAGTTGCCCTTGAGTTGGGCAGTGAGGGCATTAAGCGACTTCTTCTCGGGATAGTCACGTACACAATAAGGGTCGTTGCATATGAAGCATGGGCTTCCTGGCTTGGTGGCTCTTTCTTGCCTTTCGATTTTCCTTACCCGCTCTTGCCGCTTGGAGGCTTTTTCTCCGCCTCACATTGTTGCCCTTGTCACGACTCTCTCCCCACCTTTGCCTTGGCTAGGCCTTTTGTCTTTGGATTGGGTGTAGTACTCGTTCAGCGACTCTGCGGTGGCAATAGGCGTCGTCAAGAGTTTGGACGCCCCGCCTATCGAGCTCCGTCTTGGTCCAATCGTTGAGGCCATCTTAGAAATAGAAGAGGAGTCTTTGTCGGACATGTCGCTTATCTCGAGCATGAGGGTAGTGAACTCATTGATGTAGTCGCGAACACTACCCGTTTGCTTGAGGCGACGTGAGCGTGCTCTTGCCTCTTTTCTGCATTGATTAGGGCAAATTGCTTTGGAGTTCTTGCTTAAAATCTGCCCATGTGTTGATAGCAGATGCCTTGCCCATTCGCCATGCTTTGACACCATAGTTGCATGACTCGAATATGTTGTGCATGCCACTCGATGCCTCATCTCGATGCCCATGGCATCAGTATTGTTCTAGCCGATAGAAGTTGTCACGATGGTGGCATTTCGTGTGCAATCGTAGGTGTCGGGCTTTGGCATGTCAATGCGTCGCGCATCACTCGTGCTTATGGAAACCAGGCTAGCGAAGAGTATGCGCTTGTGCCATGCCTAATCCGAGCCTACTTCCTCCACTTCCGCACGGACAACACGCAGTTCGTCTTGCACGAAATTGCGAAGTTTTAGCAACTCCTCATGAAATGCTTAAAATTCTCCTCGAAGGGTGTTGGCTTGGTCTTGGATGAGGGTCTTGGTTGCCATTGTGAAGTCGGCATATTCACCCTCGAGACCGTCCACCCATTCCTCCAAAGTTTAAAGGGTGTCCCGAGCTGCGGACATTGAAGTTTCTGAGCGTCGCCATGCGAGGCTCCAAAGCATCGATAAAGCGGCCTTGGACTTGCTATGAGTCTTAGCCTACCCGCGAGTTTCATCGCGCCCCGGCTTGGTTCTCGGAGTATCTCCACACCAATAGTGCCCTCTTGTGTTATGGTTGAGGTTGGAAGATTGGCCATTCATCGCTGGAATGCATGCATGCAAACCTTAGCTCTGATACCATTTGTCACGAGATGAGTGTTTTGTACAGATAAACCCGTGCGACACTTAGACAACGCTTGTCGGAAAGTTGCTAAGTAAGCATTTGAGCTTCTCAATAGTTAAGCCAAGAGGTTTCCAAAATGCTAAAGAGAAGAGAGCTAGAGAACAATTGAGCCAAATATGGAAATTGTATTGCTAGAGAAAAGCTTACAAGAGTGTTTGAGATGCTTGGATGCTTGGTTGCTTGGTTGATTCTCAAATGGCAAATGCTCACCCATATTTATAGGGAGGCTTGCCTCAGCTCTAGAGAATTCTATATACATGTGTCAAATTCTAGAGTAATCTAGTGTATGTATAAATGTAGATAGAGTTGCTGGAAGTTTCGAAATCGGGTCAAGCTAACACATCTTGGCTCATTTCCTTGGGCCATTTTGGGCTCTAGTTGCGCGACCCGTAACACAATGCTTTCTTTCTCCTCTCTACAACGTTTTTCTAAAATAGGACAATCCTAAATCTCCAATTTCGGAGCATTGTCTTATGAAGAAGGTAATCGGGCAGTGATTTTAATTTAGGGCAAAATCGAATAATCGAAAGAAGAAAGACGTGGCATGATTATGATTTCACCCTCTATTATAGTCCCGAAATCGCACTCTTCTAGTTCTTCCATAATTAAAATTGTGAGCTCTTTCAATTTGGGAAAGGCAATAATCGAGAAGTCATCCGTATCATTTTCTACTCCGGAAATTCACTACCTATTCTTTTCACACTTTGTATTCCATCAATCTCAAGATATTCAAGGGATTTCAATTTTCCCAAAGGAGGCAAATGCTCAAAATTTATGTAATGTTAGAGACCTAAATAACTTAAATTGGTTAATGACATGATCCAATTTTTGGGGACAACATTATTTCTACCTTTGTACCCAACTATCCATAATTTCTTTAAATTAGGAGGGGTTGTAATGCTTTAAAAAGCCACTCATGTTCAAGTTCATCATCTTCATGTTCCCTACTCCCTTATTCATCTATCATCTCTAATTCTATGATGATCAACATAAAGTTGTAAAAAAAGAGTTTTTTCTTTTTCTCACTTTCAGTGCTCATAGCTTCACCCACATCTGACACATCACCCAACCCATATATCCTCCAATCTCGGAGGAGGTTAAGCTTTTAAAAGACTCAAGCCCACATGCCCTGTCATACCCTCCACCCACAACAAGCATACTTAGACTTTGAAGCCTAGTTAATTCCCCAATCCTTATCGGCAAGTCTCTTAAAGAATGAGCCTCATAATTTTCCAAATACATCAGCTATCTTAACTTCCCAATCCCTTGAGGTAATTCTCTAAGATTTCTGCAAAAACTAACGTTTAAATGTTTTAAATTGTATAACTCACACAATGTCTCGAGTAAGATTTTTGATTTCCTGTTGATAGAACAAATTAAGGTATTTCAAATGTAATAATTTTTCTACATTTACTGGAATTTCTTTAATAAAATTCTCACACGACCTACTATCACTCACCACTAATTGTAATGCCCTTAAACAAGTTACTTTATTACGTACAAAAATAAAACCGAAAATAAAAAGAGGAGAAATTACAATCATCGGGCTTATCACATCTGTTACAACCATACTATGAAAACACACTTAAGTGCTATAAATGTACAAAAAGAAGAAATAGACACATAAAATAAAATAAATCAACTTAAAATAAATTAATTGAAATTAAAATGAACTAATAGGCAGTTAAATTGGCACGATATAAATTAACAAGATCAATGAAAAATTATAGAGAAGAATAAAATGAAAATTAGATTATAGAACTTAGAAGAAAATTATAAGAAAACAAACATACAAAAAGTTATTTGCACAATAAATAAAATTCACTCTTTAAATTAAAATAACTTACCTCCTCGGCAATGAAACAAAAACTTGTTGTGCAAATTTTATTAAACTTGCAAGTGCACAAATCTATTGCAGTATAGATTAATGGTGACGAATGTCAATCCAATGAGGAGGTAGATTTCAATTGTATAGAGTTATTATTATTATTACTATTATTATTATTTATCGGCTTATAGTGAAGGTCTTAGTATACTTTATCCTAAAATTTAAATTAAAACCACGGGAATAAATTGGATATTAAACAATGCAATAAGTGCTTGAGTCTTAGGATTCACACTCAATATTTTACCATGTACTTAATATTACTTTTTAGTTCCAATTAATCTATGAGAGGATATTTTCACTTTTTACAAACCTAACTCTAATAAATAAGATATCAAGTACTCATTGTACTTGAGAAAAATAATTTTATGTTAAATATGGTATTAATAACATATTTGCCGGTGATAATAATCCAATTGTCGACATGATGGCAAGATAGTCTAATAATTAACCTAGATGAATTTTTTGTCAATATTGATTCAAGACGAACCATAGAAATTAGAGAGAAAGTTTTCTCTAATAAATCCAGATGTAAAGTGCTCATAGTGCCAATTAGTAATAATTTGCACTAGGGAGTCGATATACTAGACAAGATAATTATTATTTGTAAATGATAAGTCAAAATAATTTAAATAAATTAGAGAAAGTAAAAATAAACTTACTAAATTAAGCCTATAGATTATGTTAAGGCTTTACCTTTAACTCAAACTTGAAAATAAATTAGCTACTTATTTTATAATTATGGTAAAATGAAAATTTTATTAAAGTATGTAGAAAATACAAAATAGAGTAGGAATTACAGAAATGGAGAGTAGAAATGGATTCAGGGGTGTTAAATTAGGGGGTAGCTCTCTATTTATAGATACAATGAGTAAATCATAGCCATCGGATGAAAATAATTCAAACACACAGGATAGCGCCACGTGGTGTTCTAAAATTAGATGGAACACGTCACCAAGGCTATTATTCCATGTCTATGCACGTATGGTACGCTATTTTTTCAGTCCACTAATATACCACTACGTCATCGGTCAACGCCAAAGTCAACATATATAATTAAGTGCATTGGATGTATTATAAGCTCATTTTTCGGTTCAATAGTCTTACGCCACATCATTTGTCAATGCCACATCATCGGTCAATACTATTTCAAGCAATCAACGCCACATCGACTGCTACGAATATAAAAATATCGTCCGCTTTGCTATCCGGGTTCTCATATATTATGAAATGACCAAAATATTCTTGAAATACATAAAATTTCTAAAACACACACAAAATTATACAATCAAAGTTCAATGGACTTAAAATACAATGATGATTTTATCCTTTATAAATAACACTATCTAGCATTCAAGAAAGCCTCCGATCAAAACTCCTAAAGTCTCCAAGTATAAGTAAAGGAGCACAAATCTTAGAGTTGCTACAGACATCAATAGTAAAGCTAGAGCCAAAGAGAACAAAGCCAAATTTGCAAAGTCCGATGAAGTTTTGGAACTCCACAAATCAATCTATGTAAAGGAGTAAAGAAAAGACGTAGTCGCTCAACCTAGTTCACAAAAAAGAGCTTGAGAAGTAGAATTAAGAAGAAGTGAACCTATAGAACCGATCTCTGTAGTAATGTCTTCAACAACGAAGTGAGTCTCTCCTACTGCTTAAGTATATTTTACAATTTTTGAAACTATTTTCAATTAGTATGTGTTATTTACTTTTGTATGTTTTTAGGTTTACAAACTATATATATGAATGTCTTTTATTTGTTTTAATGTTTATGCATGTGAAGACATATCACCTCTTAAGTTTGAAGGGGTTATATTTATGTTTAATAGAGTGTGTTTTGTTTTATGGAATTTAATTTCAGTTGATAAATGAATGCGATTGAATTTGATTTATTTTTGTTATATAGTTATATATATATATATATATATATATATATATATTGTGTGTGTGTGTGTTTGAATGCGATGAATATGATTTAATGTGAGCAAAATTTTTTCAGTTTTATAAATGTTTATTTGAATGTGTTTGATTGACTATGTAGCTCTATTTATTTCGTGATTTTTTCATTTAAGAAATCTAATGAGGATGATTTTGATGAGAAAATATAGGATGAGTTAGCGTTAAATAAAGATAGTTTGTGGATAAAGGTTGAAATTATGTCTTAACACTTAGATTTTGATTAAGTTTTGTAAATATGCAATAGCGAACTAAGTTGGGTGGTTTAAAAATTTTTTAAAATATAAAGATAAGAATAGCTCATGTTTGAGGAGAATTTTTCAAAGTTATTGCAAAATGTGCGGAAATAGAGAAAAATTCTATTCCAAAGGCTTAGTTCGTTGTGTCACTGTGGTCGTATATGTAATCCAATGCAAGCTTGAGTAAAATAGCAGCAAGAGTTATAATCATTATTGTAGCAACCCAATAAAAAGGGTCCTCTATCTAAGGAAACCGAGTAGTCGAGTCCGGTCATGAACCCTATGTTCAGCCTTGAATTAAAAGGTATCTAAAGATAAGACATGTTATATCATCTTTAGATGCTTTTCCTTAGATACCTTTATATTACTACTCAACATGTTAAAAGTAATTCAATCATTTCCATCAAGAGTGTCATAATGTCAAGGACCTCAGTATAATTAGAATAGATAAACAAACTAAGTCTATGGGGAAAACTTAAATAAGTAGGACAATTAAGGCTTAGGTAATGTAGATGTTGCATAACTCTAGTCGAAGTAAGCCTATTGTTGAACCATATAACCCTTTTGTGTATATTTTTTTAAGGAGCGCAAAATCAAATTCGGATCGAGTTTGGATCAACCCGATCAGATTTCGAGTTGATCGGGTAAAAGACAAATTCATCCAAATTTAACCTGAATTTTATATTGAATCATATTGGATTGAATAATGTTCGGATTGGATCGGATCAGATAAAAATTCGATTTAAATATTACTTGGAGTGTTTTGCGGTGTTTGACAATAATTTTGTAATTACAATATTACTTTTATGAATTTATTTTAGTTTAGTCCCTTTCCAATAATTTTCATCCAAAGAAAAATAAAAATTACTAGTATACTACTATAAAATCAAATAAATAACAATCAAAACAAACACATCCAAACCTAATAGTCTCCAAAATACAAAACAAATGAATAATAATTAAAACAAACACATCAAAATTTAATATTCTCCAAAATACAAAAGTCACAAAATTTAAACATAAGCATAATTAAATAATTTTGAAAACACTTGGTTAAGTTCAACCTCTTGTACTCCAAATAAGGTTGTTAAAGCATCCATCCCCTAGAAAATGTTAAATATTAATATGATCTATTAAATGTTAATGCAAAGACTATCGAACGATGAACAATGTTAATGCAAACACCGGACTATCGAACGATGAACAAAGAAAGACATGCAAGAAAAGCATATTGGCTAGTGATTGTGAGGTCCCACTTCTTGATCTGGAGGGATATTACTTATAAAGTTATAATATATTTCTAATAAAATTACCTTCTTATAGCTCCATATGAAACATATGCTCCTTAATCTCTTGTTAAAGGTTGTAGACAAAATTGGCAAAAAGTTTTTATTGTAACCAATTTTTAGTATACATTAATACTTCAATTATAGAAGGAGTCAAAGAACTACTATACTCATCAATAACACAACCCTCAATGTTAAAAGCAAATTCGAGACATCACAGATGGATACTAGAACAGTTGATGACATCCTTTGTAATTTTTTCAATATTAAATACTTCAATCCATTTGCCTTCAGACAAAAATTTATTTTAAGATTGTTAGGATCACCAATTGTGTCAAGAAAGTATCTTTCCACCTCATATGCTACTTTCTTACCCTCATTCTCAACAAAAACTTCTTAGCATATATAAGGAAAGTGTAAGTATATCGAAGAGTATTGTCATTGCCAGTAACAACTTCCACAAAACTTACTTAAGTTGTAATGGGTGAAGAAAAACTTGTACCATCATAACTAGCATTAGGAACACTTTTACTACACGGTGATGGTGTGGACTCCAATGCACTATATGCATTATAAAGCTCATTCAACCAATTTTTACTTTAAACTATTTTTACCAAAAATGATCTCAAAAATATATTATGCAAAGTCCATTTTATCCCGTGGATCAAGAATAGAGGCAACAATCAATATTTTGTTTATCTTTTCTGTAAAATCCCAAATCTCATCAAATTTGTCCTTCATATTATAAGCTATCAAAATCACCCAAGAATCTATATTTTTTTCTAATGCAGTTAATGAACTTTTAATTAAGCCAATAGTATCATAACAAAGATTAAAAGTCACTCTCAAAGAGTCAGAAAATAACAATGTGCCATCATTAAATACCTTTAAGAACCTCACAATTCATTCAAGCACTCTCAATCTTTAAGTCTAAGTAGGCCCACCATTTTCTCTTTATTTTTTAACTTGTGAAAGTGTACCTCATAAGGTTTATTAACTTCTACCATCCCGTCAAATGCCGCTTGAAACTTTAATGCAGTCACTAACATCAAATATTTGGAATTCTACCTAGTAGCACAATCTAAAACCATAGTCCCATTCAGACTTTTTATTACTCAACACATTGTTTAAATGTCTGCAACCTTATTGTGGAGGATCTCACCTACTTAACAAAGATTCGAATAGCGGCAAGACTAGTATATAACTTATTCAACCCTAAAAAAAATAATAAAATTCAAGTCATGTACACAATAATGTACATGAATATATCATCCCCCCAATACAAGTGCATTATGCAAGCAATTGCATATTCATAGAATTAACAACAACTTCATTTCCAGAGGCATAATCAACAGTTATTGTAAACAACCTCTCTATTCCCCAGTATTGCAAATAGACCACAATCTTTTTACCAATTGTTTTCCCTTCATGATTTTAACCATACTAAAACTAATAATCTTTTTATTCAAACATCAATCAGTGCCAATAAAATGAGTTTTGATCACCATATAACTCATATTTTGAATTAAAGTCCATATATCGGTTGTTAGAGACACCACTGCTTGTTCTTACTTATCGGACTCTTCAACATTGTCTTTTCTTCTAAAAGCAAATCCATGACATCCTTACTAATAGTTCTTCAAGATGGCATAATGAGTCGTGGAACATATACATCTGTAGAAATATTTATCTATAAAAATAAGCAGCAACTCACCTATAATAATCATTTTAGTGATTGCCCTTTTACAAGTATCTTGATTCCATCCTTTAGCTAAAATTATATTACTTGTATTTCCTTAACCACCCTCAATGGTTAATATTCACTGATTTTCATCTTATTGTTTCTGAAGTGCACTCGTATGCATTATAAACTTTTATATGATTACTTATATTGGTAGGCCCATCATCCCTAGAATGACATTGGTATTAATTGCCACTATAGTTACACTTGCATTTATTTGGATTACCCTAAAGTAAAGTGTAATGATTCCACATTAGATATCTTTTTTTCATTAGTGGTCTTTCATTTTCCTACCATGCCTTTTAGTTTCCTTTAGATTTCCATCCATTTGAATACTTTGTTCTCCATCATCGGTTATTGAATCTGATCTCGAGTGTCTACTCATCTAAATATACAAAAATTTTAAATTAATTTTAACTCAAACAATAAACCCTATTATATAATTTCATTTTCTTTTAAAATTATTCTATTCTTTCTTATATTTTATGGTTATTAATTTATTATGAAAAATACTAAAATGGAAGACAATTAAATTCAATGATAATACACACACACACACACACACAAAATATCATATATTTTTCTAAGTGAAATGAAATAGAATATTAATAATTAATTAGTTACTAGCTTGATAAAACGAGACAATGTGATAAATTGGCTTTCTTTTTAAAAGTCTAATTATAGTTTATGATCTTATTAACAACTTAGCATATCATTAATTCATTATCAACTTGTCATATATATTAACATATATTATACCATGGATTGAAAAGTTTGGGTTTAATATTGAGGGACTTGGTAATGGTGGCTTCACGCGGATCAAGAGATAGAGAAACTATCAATAGGAGTAGTGGTTGCGGAGATTTAAAGTGATGGTGGCGCAAATCAAGTGGTCAAAGGTCACTATGTCACTACGCCTAACCGTCAAGCTCGCATCATCGTAGTCGACTATCATGCCCGCATCACTGCATAGGGTCAGCCTCGCATCACCGTGTCGGTGAGTTCTTATTGCTATCGTGTAACACTCGCATCACCGAACCGGTTTAAGCTTAAGGGTTGAGGACCGCATCACTTGTCTTAGCTGCTTTGGTTCGACCGTTCAAGCTTGAGGGCGGAGATTAAGGCGAGTGGAAGTGAAAGATTGAAAGTGAAAGTATGAAATAGAGAAAAGACCGAATGGCGGTGAGGTGTGTGAGCCATCGATTTATACTTGTAAGTGTGAGTTACAGTGTCTGCTGCAATAGTTTTTAGTTTTTTATTTGAGCAATCTAATCGGATTTTTAGATTTGATCGGGTTTAATCTAATCCGATTACAATGCAATCAGATTGAATATAATATCATCGAATTTGGTTTTGCATATAATTTGATCCAAACTAAACTCAATTTTTTGGTCGATCTGGATTATATGCCTACCCCTAATTCTTTTCTAAATGTTATGTTATTCTTGATCAAGTTCTTTGTGTTTTGATTGCGATTTCTTGTGTTGCTTAATCAATTCACTCTTCATACATTACTTTGATTTTGATCTTTCTTATTGAAATCCTAAAAAACTTGGAATTGCGAAGGTTAAAAAATATGGCTGATTGAAGACTCATAAGACGAGCAAGCAATTATATGCTCGCCATGTCAATTAATAGTCATAAGCTCGATTAAAATGTTTACCAACTCTAAAACAAATACATATTATTATTTACGTAGGTTAGATTAGGTTAGATGGGTTCATCGTAATTAATTCAACCCAACTTAATTATTAATTAGGTTTGAAAAAATTGACACAATTAACCCATAATAATCTACTAAGCTCGTTAAAATTTAATTGGGTTGGGTTTGCCCACCCGCCCATAACCTAAGCATATTAATTTACCACTCTAAAGGCAGTTCACTAACAACCTTGTAACTGGAACATTAATTGAGAATTTAAGGGACACATTTGATTCAAGTAATGCCTATGTATGGCAACAGTGCAATAACTACATAAGCCTATAAAATCCAATAGGATCATAAAAGAAGGTAAGGACATTTGAATACTAAAAGAAAAGTTGTCTCTCTTTACAGTTTACTTTCCTTAAATCTCTTTTATTTATGATAATTCGACCACAAGAGACATCGTACAAGTTTTTCCTAAAGAATTCAATTCATCGACTTAAGAGTCGGAGGGCCTTCAGAAGAAAAAATTGGGAGACTCCTAAAATTTGTTTCTAAACATAGAAAGATTTGTTAAGAGTTGCCTAAAGCAAAGAAGTGCATACAATATCATTCCTTAACCAAACAAATTTAAGTGTTGTCGAGGAGCCTAGGTCACAATAACTAGATCGACTAAATTTCGCATTAGTATTTTGGCACCGTGCAGTGAGGAACGGACAAAAAGGTCACTTTTGCCAAAGTCAAATTATTGAAAAGATCATAATGTTTATAGAGAAAGAACAATGAGTGCTGAAGATAATAACACATGGGGAATTAGATTGAGAGAGTCCATCACACAATGGGAAATAACAAATGAGGCTCGAGACATAATAGTACGGAAGAGGATAGAACGAATAGAAAAAAGATGGAAATTCTAACAGTAGTACTCTATAAGTTAAAAGATGGGAAAAGGAGATTAAGTAGAAGTGAACCAAGGGAGAATAGAGATGTTCTAGAATCTAGCAATAGGGTTGTGCATGATAGGCAAAGTCTTATGGCGGAGTTTAGCTACAAAGTGATCAAAATGTAGTCATTGGAGTTAGACTAAGCCTTAAGGAAAGAGAACTTAGGCAACATTCACATGATTAAAAGTAGGAGCATGAATAGGTTTCACTTTAGAATCTTGGTGATGCTATGGTGTTAGAAGGTAAGGTACGGAGACTAGCTCAGGTCATTGATGAGATGCAAGGTCGAGAAAGAGATCCAAGCTAGAGCATTATGCTAGACAATGACTCCATACTTTCAGTGGAGATAATGAACACTACTATTCTAAGAGACTTCCGCTTTTCTAACATCAAGTTTTCATGTTATAATATATTTATAACATTTTAGATAATTATTTTGCATCATGTCTTATAACAAAGCAAAAGTAATTTATAATTATATATTGTTAAGTGCTTATTAAAAAATAAAGAGAAATTAAAATCAACCAACTTTCAAAATTAAACTAATAAGATAATAAATTTAACAAGCAATTATATGTTACCAGGTCAATTAATAGTCATAAACTCAGCTGGAATGTTTACTAACTCTAAAATAAACATATATTATTATTTACATGGGTCAGATTGAGTTAGATGAGTTCATTGTAATTAATCCAACCCAACCTAATTATTAATTGGGTTTGAAAAAATTAACCTAATTAACCTATAATAACCCACTAAACCGGTTAAAATTTAATTAGGTTAGGTTGGATTGGGTTAGGTTAGGTTTGCCCACCCGCCTATAACCTAGGTATATTAATTTACCACACATTTGATTTAGTAATGCCCATGTATGGCAACATATGCAATAACCACGTAAGTCTACAAAAGAAGGTAAGTACACTTGAATACTAAAAAGAACGTTGTGTCTCTATATAGTTTACTTTCTTTAAATCTTATTTATTTATGATAATTAGGCCACAAGAGACATGGTACAATTTTTTCCCAAAGAACCTAATTATTAACTTGAGAGTCAGTGGGCCTTCGTAGAAAATATCTGGCGACCCCTAACAATTTATTTGTGAATGTAGAAAGATTAGTTAGGAGTTGTCTGAGGCAAAGAAGTGCATATAGTATCATTCTTTAACCAAACAAATTTAACAATTGATGAGGAGACTAGGTCACAGTAATTAGATCGCCTAAATTTCTGCATCAACATTTTGATGCCATCTATGGGGAACAGACAAAAAAGTCACTTTTGCTAGAGTTAAAATTGCTAAAAAGATCATAGTGTTTATAAAAAAAGAACAATGAGTGCTGAAGATAATAACACATGGGGAAATGGATTGAGAAAGTCCATTATACAATGGGAAATAGAAAATGAGGCTCAAGACGGAATGATACGGAGAGAGGATGGAGCGAATAGAAAAATAGACGTAAATTTTAACAGACAATACTCCATGAGATAAAAGATGGGAAAATAAGATTAAGTTTAGCGAACCAAGGGAGAGTATAGATGTTCTAGAATCCAAGTAATAGGGTTGTGCGTGATGGGCAAAGCCTTATAGCCGAGTTCAACAACAAAATGAACAAAATGTAGTCATTGGAGTTGGAATAAGTCTTGGCGAAAGAGAACTTAGGCAATATTCATATGATTCGGAGCAGGGAGCATGAATAGGTTTTACTTTAGAATCTCGGTCTTGCTATGGAGTTAAAAAGAGGGTATGAAGGCCGACTTAGGTCAATGATTAGATGCAAGGCCAAGAAAGAGATCCAAGTCGGAGCATTCCGCTGAGACAGTTATTCCCTTCTTTCGGTGGAGATTATGAACACTATTATTCTAAGAGACTTTTTTTTTCGACAACAAGTTTTTGGGAAAGAATGACCTATTGGTGCATAATAAGCATTTCAATAATATGATAACTGTTTGGGGTTTGACAAAAGTATAGAGTTGTAGGGCTTTTCCATTGACTTTAGAGCAGCGAGCATGGGAATGGTATCATAAATTACCTAGTGGGAGTATCAAAAACTTTGAATAAGATTCTTTTATGACGAGTTGGTTTATTCATCTAGAATAACATGAATAAAAGAATTAGTAGTGAATAAGGAATCGCCGATTGCGATCGTAATAAATTCACCGACTTCTACTTTTAGCATTATCCATTGATACTGAGAAGGCAAAGTCCTGTCATTTTCAAGCATAGAAGTTGTGTTAGTAGGACTATTTTTTACTAGAATCGTCTCTACTCTAATAGGTCAAGAATTTTGTTCTTTTTTCCTAGAGTCGAGTGCATGTCATGTAAAGAATCAATCAATCAATATTACCTTGATCCGAAACTAAATCAAAACTTTCAACGACTAGCAAGTGTTAAATCACATTCTTCCGGTCTCAATCAATATAAATCATTCCTCAAGATAAGAAAGTGGACAAGTAAACAAACCAAACTTGTGTTAGTATGATGTACATTTAACTGAAGTTACTAGAATGCATTTCATTTTCTCTTCAATTTCCCTACGAACAAAAGTGAAAAAGGGGTAAATTGCCCATTGTCTCATGGAGGAGGGATGAGGAAGCCACTAATGTTATCCTTTCATTTACTGACCATCTTGAATTTTTTTAAGAGGTAATGAGCCTTTTCCACTAAACAACTAGCCATGTGGTTGCATCGATAGTCATTTTCAATTTTATGAGCATTACCAATGAGGTTCTCGTTAAAAATTGGTTTTGGATTTGTAATATCTTCCTGACTTTCTTTTTGACTAAAGCTTCCAGTGCTACTAGTATTAAATGAGTTAGCTTCCATTTTGAATTAAACCTATCCCTTACTTCACCCATTATTGCTAGAGTACATAAGATTTAGTACATTTAGAGAACACCATCTCATGAACTTTGCCAATCGAAGGTCGACTTATGAACTTGAGTAATGGGAAGCAAGCATGTCCCGAAAATGCTCGTTACAAGTCGTTAGGGCTTACAATTCACCTAGTGCAAAATTACTTCGTCGGGTGTTCTCTAAGCGTTAATCAATCTATCACTCAACCGCTCTCTCATTGTCCGATCATACTTGAAATTATGTATTTACTAAGTAGTTCTATAATAGGTTTTTCAGATATTTTCAAGGATTAGAATGAATTATTATAATGACCACTACATGCATTTTATTCTCTGCAATGTTATCTTTGATAGCTTTTTATGAAATTGCACCGGGAGCTAGTGCTTGCTATCTAAGAATTGCTCTATGGATATCATCAAAATTTTTATTGCTTCTTAGGGCTTCTTTGGCTATTGTAAAGTCACCAAATGAATTATCAAGTGGATAAATTAGGTTCGAATGCAATTTGTTACTCTACATGATACATACTTGACCCGCTCTTACCCATCCCGAGGCATCATAACATGTCGGTAATAATGAGGGATATACTTGATGTAAGTACTCCCTTGGTTATGGGGTTATGCCGCCCTTCATTTTGGTTAGGGAAGGCTAAGATGATGCCTCACATATGAGTAGCAAGTGGGTGCTTATGCCCTAATGATGGGGCCTTATGAGGGAGGGCCTAGCCCAATAGGAGTAACACAGCCCCCATTTTAAGCACTCTTCTTTATCGACTAAGTCATTTAAAGGTCTAGTCGTTAGAACTAGTGAACCACACGACGTAGTTAGATGCGTGAGGCAAAGGGACCCCGATGCGCTATTTTCTTAATCCAGCCTTTTTTTTTGCTTTAGTAGTAAATCGCTTATTAAAAAAAGAAGTAAGCATGTATGCCTATTTGAGATAAGACTACTAAGGTTGGTGATGGACTATTTCATTAGGAAGTGAAAGAAGGAGCCTAAGCAAGGCGAATGTCGTACACTTGAGTAGCAAAAGAAGAGAGATCATACTTATTTTTCCATGCTTGTTTGGACATACGGTTCTCGTGGAAGATGTAGTTGGTGAGCGAGTGTGATAGGAAGCCATCCCGGACCATTCGGAGAGCACTTCAATTAAAATAAGAGGTTCACCACTACATCATTGCATGTAAGGGAGCTCACCCGATTTGTAAATTGATACGATTTGTAATTCACTTTTGACTTTGTGTTCGATAGCTTGATCGTAGTAATATTAATTGTAGTTACATTTATAAGTAGTTCATCCCATCTTCATTCCATTTCATATATTTACGAGGATCCACATAGCTCTCAATTTATGTGTTATTTAATTCCTTCTTTGGTTTACATGACTTCGTGTAGATAAAGTAGTTATCGAGTAGGTGATTTTGGATTAGATCTTAGGATTTTAGGTCGTTTCACTCTCTTTCAAACTGTAGACTTTTCAACTATTTTTGCTTGTACCGGTGTCCCAGTAAATTCTTGCATTTTTGCAATATAAGATTGAATGCAATAACTCTTATTTTGTATTTTACTTTTAATTGGTTACTATTAGGAAATCTACGAGATAAGATTGTATACTTGGTTACTCGATGCTATAGAAAATCCCATGACTTCGAGCGAGATAAAGTAGTTATCGAGTAGGTGATTTTGGATTAGCTCTTAGGATTTTAGGTCGTTTCACTCTCTTTCAAATTGTAGACTTTTCAACTATTTTTGCTTGTACCAGTGTCCCCAGTAAATTCTTGCATTTTTGCAATATAAGATTGAATGCAATAACTCTTATTTTGTATTTTACTTTTAATTGGTTACATTAGGAAATCTACACGAGATAAGATTGTATACTTGGTTACTCGATGTTATAGAAAATCCCACTCTAGTATTTGCCTTGATTCATACAGACTTTTATGGTAACAACTGTCATTTTATGATAGCAAGGTGCTTCTATTTATTTGAATACTCACTTATGATTTTTTTTAAATAACCCCTATAAATATTTTTATAGATTGTGAGTGCAATGGCTCTCCTACTAGGCTATAAGCCCATTGGTGAATACTCACTTATGACTTTGATTGTTATTAGTTTTGGAGGAGTTATAATTAATTGCGGTAACCATTGGAATATTATACAATGATCTCATGATGAATATAACTTATTCAACTTACGATCAATTAGACTATATGATCTTTGCTTCTAATTATTTGATTAGCGCCTTTCACTTGATATATCACGTATTTTTCAAAGCATAACTATTCCCGAGTGTGGGTTTGGTGATTCATGCATTGTCGGATGAGCAAGATATCGCGGAAGATATGAGGCTTGCCTCTTTTTCCCTTTTACCTATGCCACGATGCTCATGGGCAGCTTATCCGTAATTGAATTTGTTTTTTAATCGGATCTTATTCCAAAGATGTGATCTTAGAGCTTTGCTTTACGGTTGGGAAGTGTTTCTACTCTTTTACTTCTACTCTTTCCATTTACTTTTTTAACATTTCTAGTACCAATGAATTCATTTGAATGAGATATCTTACTGCTGTCATGATACACCTATTCCTATGGCCAGTCCTTTAATACTTCTAGCTCTTCGGAGCCTCTTTGTAGGATACTTGCCCAAAATGTGACCCGATAGCTCATAAGTAGGCTTAGTAATGAAGCGGTTATTACTTAACTAATATGATCTCACGAGGTCATAACTCCTTCCCCTTTTATAGAAGTTCGAACCCTACAAGTGAGTGAAAAATGGAGGATGAAAGATGCCCTAGCAAACCATCATAATTAGTGAACAAGGGTAAGCTTCGCTGCCTAACAATATTGAGTGCTGACCACACTAAGGGTCAAGCCCTGAAGTGAAGGTCAGGAAATGCAAAGGTTACTTAAAGCCAACCAATCGATAGGTGAAAAAGAATCAACTAGTTTAGTTTGCATTTGATAGGCTCATAATAGGAAATACTCTACCACAGGAACTAAGGCCCGGCCATCCTTTTTTTGTGGTCGATATTTTAGTGATGTTGATAGCTGAATGTTACGATCCGGTTTGATTCATGGTTGCATCTGCAAACAAAAGTCTTCAAATAGTGGAGAAAACCATTTCTTTAAATGAAAAGATTACTTAATTTTGAGAACTCATCCAATCCAAGGCTTTAATTCCTATCCAAAATTATTAAATTTCTATCTTTTGGTAGTTAAGAAAACAGAGATGAATACTCTATCTCTATCTCATGTCTCATTCATTTTTATCCGAATTTGAAAAAAAATGAATAAAATAAAAGAGATAGCAAGTTCTATGCACAAGTTTTCTCAATGCTTCACAAGAATATAATAGATGCCTTTCTTTTCTTAAGTTACATATTTCTACAATATGATAAAGGAAACTGATTAAGAAACTTGCTCAGGGTGCCATCTAATTGCAACAAAGAACCGGGATATAAGGAAAAGGTCAGCCCTAAATCAATAGTTATTGCGCATCTAAACGGCATAGAAAAAATGTGTTTTCTCCTAATAGGATAGCAAAAAGGATCTCTCCTATCCTGTAGTGCTTGTCTATGAGAACGCAGATCATCAAAGGTAGGTGGATTCTTATGATTTTGAATTACAAACACAAAAAGCTGATAATCTTTATCATTTGGTAAACCATTGAGTCTTTGAGAAATCACTTAAGATTCATTTACAGTGATTGTTAATGGCAATAAGGTTATTTGTAATATTTTTAATACGAGTGAGGTATTCTTTAGTGAGGAATTCCCCTTTGAATGTTTTAAAACTTAAACCAAACCTATCAAGACGATCAAGACCCATAACTTGAGCACTTACATTGTTCCATCTTGAGCCACTCAATATACTTAGGTTTTTCAAAGTCTCTATCAAGATTGGTTTTGGAAGGTGGACATATATTCGTTGCTTGAGCGGGCATCAATGTTATCCTTATAGGAAAGCATACTTTACATCCGTAAAAGAAGAAAGAGGGAAGTTGGCGAGATAACATTTCGTTTCCTATTTTATAGGTTCAATTTGCCTTAGCCAAACGTAGGAAAGAGATAATTTCAGCTCAGCTATCGAAGTAATATTCGAGTATCTATTATCACAAATTGGAGCCTTGAAAAAGTAAGGCTAGTTAATTTTAATTTTTATTTAGTAGCTCGGGTAAAATTTTTGGGATTACAGGTGGCTCAAATTGGGGTTGAATATGGCATTAATATTTGTGAAGGAAGTCTTATAGTGCTATCTAATCGTCTCTAGGGTCCTATCATGCCATAATGAGATTGGTATTTACACTTGCAATGGTATCAAGATAAGGTAATTCGTATGCCACCACAATTCCCTTTAAGAGTTTAATATTGGATCCTACCTTAGCATTGCTCTCCGTTGCGTATATTGAGCTAACAACCCGGGCTAAGATTATGTAGTTAGAAGAGATTTATAGGTACAACGGGTGAATCAAATATGGTTGACAAGTTGAACTATTGGTCATTGGTGGCTGGAAATATACCACCGTCTACTCACAACGTTTAGCGAGCATCTAAAAAAAGAGGTTTAAGAGTGGCACTAGGAATTTATGACGATCGGAGAATTTTTGTGCTTCCAAAGCAAGATGAAATTACCAAAAGTAATCCAAAATTCTACACCAGTGCTAAAATTGCTTCTTTATTATGAGGTTTTTAAGGAAAGGGTATTTATGAAGAACTACCCAAGGTGAGGTCTATAGGCAATAAAAGTTAAGAGTAAGAATCATCGGAGAGCATAAAAGTCGGAAGATATCCCCGATCGCATCTCTAGTGAAGAAGTCGACTTACTAAGCTCCGACCTCTACAAATATACGATTAACTCAAACAAACCAAGAAAATGTGGAATCTGCTTCAAGCTTTGAATGAGGCGTAAGCTTGTACAAGATTATTGAAACCTACAGTTTATGGAGCATATTTTGTGGAGTAGTAGATCTAGAGGATGATATGATGAAATTAATATAAGTTAAACAGAGAGAAGATGAGCCTCTTAGAGAGTTTGTCAAGTGGTATCACCGAGTAGTTCTAGATCTCGAAGTTTTCAATCACCCATGGACATTGAGAGGATTAAAAGAATGGGTGAGGATAGGGAGGCCATGATATAATTTAAGGAATCTAGCAATATAATCATATTTAACTGCACATGAATAGGCAAAAAATGATATAGAGATTGAGAAGGAGAAAACAATAAAAGTAAGGAGTGAGCAGTTGAAAGAGTTGAGGCACAATGAAATAATGATTCAAAAAGTTGAGAATTTATTGGGTGTGATAAAAGACCACCTCCGAGTAAAGAGACAAGTGGTTACGTCGCTCCTTACCAATGTTATAAAAAGCAATCTCTACCCCACTACAACTAAACCCCACCTCTTCGATCATTGAGCAAAGATCAATGAAGAGATTATTATTAGTCTATAATAACCCTCACTATAATATCCTAAAAAACCACTACACATAAAACACTGGATTTAACAAAGTAAACAACCCACCACCTACACCGATAGAATAGCAAATTTTTAGAGATAGATTTACCCAAATGATTGACCGGAGTTATGCTTATAAGCACTATATTCCTATAAAAGTCCTGTTAGAGGAGTTGTTTTACCCATAAGGGATCAATGCCTAGTATATTACCCACCACCGATTTATAAACTAGCTAACAGCGTGACCGGAGTAGGTTCTACGGTTTCCACAATACTCACGATCACACAATGACCTGATGTTGTCACCTCAAAAATCAATTAAAGGATTTAGTAAGAAACTAATATCCGGATGAATTCATTGATAGGTGTTAATCGGTAGCGGATCAGCCACATATAGCACATCGGAGGAATGGATCAAGAATAACCGAGCAGTTAGAGTTATAGTATGTGGCCCAACACTAGTAGAAGATTCAAATAGAGCTAAGAAAAATTATGATAAATACACACTCGATTAGCCGAGAGGTTTTATTTAACATGCCAGAACGAATAAGGCTAAAACCAAATGAGTCCCGATCATGTGGATAGAAGATGAGGAGGAAGGGACCTTGTACCCATATAAGGATGCTTTAGTTATAAAAGCTAAAGTTGCGAATATGGAAAGCGGGATACTTGTGAACTCAGGAAGTTCAGTGGGTATTCTTTTAAATTCTACTCATAGATGTAAGACTTGAGCACACCAATACTTTCTTGAAGGGATTTGAAAGAGGAAGAATAACATCTTTAAGGCTTATAGAATTACTAATTACAATATGCTCGAGGCCATTTTAGAAGAATATAATGTTGGATTTTGTGGTTGTCGAGGAGAGTATCTTGTATTAGATGATCTTGGAAAGGTTATTTATGAGAATTAGTCAATTGGTGGTGTCCACTCATTATCTTGCTCTTAATTATTGGGTGTACAAGGTGGTTGAAATAGTAAAAGGCGATCGAGCGTTGTTGGAAGCTACTGCAGCAACTATAACAAATAAATATGCAAATAACATCGTTTGATGTTTGAGGAGAATTAAAGAAAGAAAGGTAGGAATTAGTCGAGAAGTTAGAAGAAGAGTGAAGCTAGATGACCTGGAGAAGAAAGTTAAGATTAGATCAAATATAAGAGAAGATTAGATCAAAGTTAAGATTTAACAAATAAATATGCAAATAACATCGTTTGATGTTTGAGGAGAATTAAAGAAAGAAAGGTAGGAATTAGTCGAGAAGTTAGAAGAAGAGTGAAGCTAGATGACCTGGAGAAGAAAGTTAAGATTAGATCAAATATAAGAGAAGATTTAAGGAAGAGGCTGGTCGATTGTTTGCAAGTATATATATATGTGTTCACCTAGTCATATGAGGGTATTCCATGGATTTATCTGAAGATTACATGTAATAGATTGACAATAAACAAGGAAGTGAGGCCAATAAAGTAGAAAAGAGTGTACATTAATAAAAAAAGATATGACGCTATAAATAGTAAGGTGGAGAAATTGTAGCAAGCAGGATTTATTAAGGAAGTTAATTATCACAGTGGATTTCATGTGGTCCTAGTTAAAAAGGCAAATTAAAAGTAGAAAATATATGTCAATTTCATAAACTTGAACAAGGCCTGCCCAAAATATAGTTTTCCATTACTAAAGATAAACTAGTTAGTTCTACTGTAGGTCATGGTATACATAGCTTTATGGATGTTTTTTCAAGTTATTACCATATACTTATATATGAGCAGAATGAAAATCTTATACCCTTCATCACTAATCAGGGTTTGTAATTCTATAAAGCAACGTTACTTGATCTTTAAAATAAAGGGTAACGTATTGAGGTTGGTGAACCAAATCTTTAAAATATTGATAGCTCAGACAATGAAGGTATATGTATATGGTATGACCACAACTTTGAAAAAACCTAAGGAGCATGAGAAAATCTGAAAGAAATATTTGAACTTTTGAGGAAGTATAAGATGAAACGTAACTCTAAAAAATGCGCATTTGGAGTGAGTTCGAGAAAATTTTTAGATTTGAAAATAAAGTCTCTTTACACCCTTAAGGAGATACAGAGTCTCACAGTTAAACTAGTAGCGTTAAACAGATTTATATCTCATGCAACTGAAAAATGCCATATTTTCTTTCAAGTAATGAAGAAATGAAAGAGGATATAATGGATAGCAAAGTGTGAAGAGGCATTCTAGTAATTGAAGGTATCATTGCTATTAATATTGTGGACGAGTGATGTATTGTATTTATACTTGGTCATGTCTCAATGGGCCACGAGCTCGGTTTTGGTAAGGAAGAAATCGAGAATTCGATGACTTGGTGTATTATACGAGCAAAGCTATGCTAGATACTAAGACCAGATATCCGAAGATGGAGAAATAAGCACTTGCTTTGGTTATTGCGGCTCACAAATTGAGCCTTTACTTTCAAGTGTATTCAGTGGTCATAGTAACAAATCATCCATTTTGGCAATTCTTATATAAGCTAGAGGCCTTGGGTCATATAGTAAAGTGGTCGATGGAGTTAAGTGAGTTTGACATCGCTTATTAACCTCGAGCGATGATTAAAGCATAGGTTTTGGCTAATTTTATTGCTTGAATGTACTCGAAGTGGATAAGAATATTGATGGTAACTAAATAATAGATGAAGAAGGCTCTAATAAAGTCCGAACAAGTTCTCATTCGGATAGTTAGCCCAAAGGGTATTGAAATTCCCTACGTCTTGAGATTTGTTTAAAACTATTTACAACCTAGCTGAGTATGAAACCTTTATTGCTTGGTTAAAGCTAGCACAAGTAGAAAAATGAAGATTCAAATAGACTCTTAACTTGTGGCTAACCATCTAAATGAGAACTTTTGAGCAAGAAGTAAGAAATTGGAGGCATATCTCCAAAAGACCAAGCAGTTGATGGAGATGTTTCGAGTAGTGGAAGTAAAGTGGATTTTGAGAGCCGAGAATTATCGAGCAAACATACTAGCAAGAATAAGCGGCTACATCGGATGCAAAGATACCTAAGCCTGTTATAGTAGAAGTTAAAAAGTAATTTGAGTATTGAACAAGAAGTTAATATGATGAACGTTAGCACATGAATCTATTGAATAGATCCGATCTTACGTTAGTACAGGTAGTTATTCGATAGATCCAATCTGATCATCTCCTATATAAAAAAAAGGAGTGGTTTCAGTGGATAAAAGACAAGCAAGAAAGCTATGATGTCAAGCAGCTAGGTACATATTGATTGATAGTGTGTTGTATCAGCGGTGGTACACCTT
>CM046812.1:2856055-2930233 GCA_025617385.1 Murraya koenigii
CCTTTTAAGATATTTGAATAATAAAGGAGTGATTATGTCTTAAGGAAAATACATGAAGGAATTTATAGAAACTATTCACGAGTAAGATCCTTGGCCTTCAAAGCTACGAGGCAAGGATATTTCTAGCCAATGATGCATAAAAATACACAAGAAAAGAGTTAGAGTTGTAAGAGCTGCTAGGCCTTCGTTAATTTTCTAGCACGGCACCTAAAAACTTATTGCAATGTTATTGTCTTGGCCATTTGCCCGAGTGAGGGGTTAAATGATTGGACCCTTATATAAGAGGTGGGCAACCTCTACATGTGCCATTATTATGATAAACTACTTCACAAAGTGGGTGGAGGTTGAAGTTTTGTGCAAGATTACATAGAGTAAGACTACTAATTTTATTTGAAAAAGCGTGGTTTATAGATACAAGATCTCATATGCTCTCATAATAGATACAAAATAGTTTGACAATAATAATTTGAGGAAGTTCTATAAAAATTTGGGTCTATAATTAAAATTTCGCTCATGAGCACATCTTCAAGCAAGCGGTCAAGTAGAGGCTATGAACAAGACCATAAAAAGCTTTTAAAGACCAAGTTAGGAGAAAAGAATGGAGTTTGGGTGGAAGAACTACTTGGTGTGTTATAGACTTACAGAACTACCTATAAGACGGCTATAGAAGAAACAACTGTTTGCTTTAGCCTTTAAACATGAAGTCGTTGTCCTAATGGAAATTAGAATGGGCACAAATTGAACAAAGTACTTTAATAAAAAATAAAATAAAGAGCAGATGTGTTTAAACCTTAACTTATTGGCTGAAAAGAGGATGTGGTATCAAGGAAGGTAGTAGAGTATCAAAAGAGAATCGCTCGTTATTATAACTAAAGCGTGTGAATTCAACAGTTTAAAAGAGGTGATTAGGTGCTTAGGAGAGTAAATCAAAGCACAAAATATCCAAACTAGAGAATGATCGGCATGAATTGAGAAGATTCATACATGATAATGCGAGTAGCTAGTCTAAGAGCATACAAGCTAGCCCATGCAAATGGACAACAAGTTAAAAAGTCTTAGAATGCAGAGCATCCGAGGAAGTATTTTCAGTAAGCTTTCTTGTAAAAATTATGTTATTTCTTTTAATAGTTCAAATCTTTATGAATATATAGTATGTAATCTATGAGCCATAAATAAAACATACAAGTTCTTATTCAAAAATTCTTTGTAGTAGAAAATATGGACAAAGTAAATAATGAAACTTAAAGTCTCTAAGCACTGCTCGAAGTCGAACAAAGTCAAAGCTTGTCGAGTCCATCCATACCAAATTGAAGTTAAAAATATTCTAAAGCGAATAAAAACTCAAAGTCTTAAAAGTGCGCTCGAGGTGAGACAAGAGTCAAAGTTTGTCCAAGTTGGCTCAACAAAGTTAAGTCGAGCAAGCAATTAGCTTGAAAAATGCTCTGAAGGTAGGTAAAAAGACTTGAAGTCTCTAAGCACTGCTAGAAGCAAGGCAATTGTAAAAAATATGTTGAAAAGCTTGACTACGTCGAGCAGATCATTGATAACTTTGAAAATATTCTAAAGTAAGTAAAAGATTTGAAGTCTCAAAGTCTATTCGAGGTGAGACAAAAATTAGAAGTTTACCTAAATTTGCTCGATCAGATGAAGTCGAGCAAGTAAATGATATGAAAAATATTATAAGGTAAATAGTCATAAAGTCTTGAAGTCCGCTTAAGGTAAGACAAGAGTTAGAAGTTTGTTTAAGTTTACTTGAAAAGATAGAGTCGACCAGACAAATAATTATGGGAATATGTATTGAAAAAGGTTCTAAGTCCGAATAAATGCTCGAGCCTATATCAAAGAAGGTCGAGTAGAAGTTTGATTTAGGAAATTCTAAGTCTGAAAAATTTTCCCAAAAGGAAACAAGATACATTCGAGTTAAGCGAGCTAAATAAGAAATTCAAATAGATAAGAGATTAAGTCACGGTTTGCAAATTCTTAAAAGAGAGTTATTATTATAAAAAAAAAAGATTAGCAATTTTAGCGAGTAGCTTTAAGGGGGTCTTTTAGTTTGGTCAACACTTGTTGTGGCTTGAGGATATAGAAGGGAAGCATCTTCAGGGGTGGTCGAGAGCTGCTCTTGTTTTTCATCACCTCCATGTACATGTTCACACCAACTTCAAGCTTGTACAATCATAGCAAAATGTTAACCTAGAGTTGTACTCATCAACACTTTATTTTTCCATGGTATAAATTCTACCTTAGAGACGGGATGTTTATACTTTCAAGTGCTGCTCGAAAGCATACTTTGATTAACAAGATCATTTCTAGAATGTTTGAGTTACTTTTCACACTAGATAATTCTTGCTCGAACTACGTACCATTAGATTAAAAAATAACAGCTTTCTCTTTGAGTCTGAAGATTTTAGTGTGGAGCTTAGATGATTACTTCTTCTCTTTCTCTAGATCCCTTTTTAGGTTCTGGTTTTCTGCTCTTAGTTTCTTGTTATATCCAGCAACTCTAAACATATAAATTATAGAGCCAGCAGTAAACCAGCTCGCTCTGCACTAGATTTTATTTATCAGGTCACCTAGGTTGTGAGTATCCAGATCATCAGATACTTCTTTTGAAGATGCTTGGCGAATTCCTTTTAGAAATGAGCTAGCAATTCAGTCTGTTCCTCCTGTGGAGAAGTTTTGGTTTGACTCCCTAAAGGACTTAACAGTGCTGAGCCTTTAGCTGCTGGTCCTAAACCATGCTCTCTCTTTTCGTATTGGGAAGAGGAGGAAGAGCTTTTATAGGAGAAACATTTTTGTAGTACTGGATTTTTTAGGCGGAGTAGATGAGCTACTTGTGGCGCTATCAATACGACCACTTTTCTTTATTTTGTCAATAAGGCTTCTCATGGCTTCCGATACCAAGTGAGAATTGACTAGGTTGTTAAGAGAAAACTAGATTTTATAAGCTTGTATTAACTAGGGCCATTTCAACTCGAAACTTAGGCTTCTCATTAAGTCAAAGTCACGAAACTAAGACACAAAGAGAAAGAAGTCAAAAGTCACGCTCTAAGAAACTAAGACACAAAGAAAATGAAGTCAAAAGTCACGCTCTAAGAAACTAAAACACAAAGAAAAAGAAGTCAAAAGTCACGCTCTAAGAAACTGAGACACAAAGAAAAAGAAGTCAAAAGTCACGCTCTAAGAAACTGAGACACAAATGTTTTATCTCTCCCAAGGTAAGTTCACCTATATCACATGTTTTATGCAACACAAACAAACCATAAAAGGCCTTCCACCCTTTTAGGTTAAGCTGGACTAGAGCCAAATTGAATTTTCCTAATATTCCACCAAAATAAGGTTGGAGATATAACCTAAAACTAAATTTAGAACACTCCAGATATAGAGTTGCATATCCTCTAGGAAGACGACTTGGAGTGTTACTCTTGTTAGAGATCCTAAAATCAATGTCATTAGAAATACTATATGCTTCTCTAAGCCTATTTAAATCCTCTGAAATGGTCTCACAATCCATTATAGGACTCAGCTTCTATCCTAAAACTGACTTTTCTTTTTTAGCTAGCCTTGGTCTCCTCGATGGTTTCCTCTTTATCATCATTTTCCTTCTCGCTATCTCTAGTTTAGCTAATACTAATAGTTCAATCAAAATTCGTTACTTCTATAATATTTTCTTTATTTATCCTACTCTCACTAGACTAGGAGAAAGTAACTAATGTCATCCTCTTCAGATTTTGCCTAATGTTAAGAGGTTCTAACATCCTCAAAGGGATTTGAGGGAAGTAGACAAAGAATCCAACTCATCCCCACTATCAATGTACATTATAGAATCTTTTCCCTTAGACATCGCGACATAAAAACCAGAAATCTAAATGAAAGTGACAAAAGAGAAACTATTAAGCAAAGTAGTGAGTTCAAGAGATGGCACCTGAAGGTAACTTGAAATTAATGAAATGGAAAATCACGATGGAAGCAACAGAAGAGAAATTTCTTGCTTGAGAACAGAAGGTGAATTTTGATTAAGTTAAAAGAATAAGAAAGGAAGGAAAAAGAATTAGGGATTTATAAAGAAAGAGAAAAATTATTTCAGGTAACGACACGTTACTTTAAAGGACATCTTGAAAACCAAAAACTGTGACATTGAAAGTCAAACGCTTGGTTAGGAATTTGCCATGTCCCTCACATTTAAAGTGAACTGATGGAGAGTCATATCAGTAGTTAGAATGTAAAGATATTTATTCTTGGCTGAAGTTTTTCTTCAAAATCCAAGAGCGAGCAACAATAGCAATATTACCCCTAAACTTGTTCGCACTTTTCAAGCACCACTAAACTGCGACCAATGAGCTCAATAGAAGCACTATAAAATACTAATCAGTTTATAATTTCATCTCATTTTACTCATAATACTAAAAGTTGGGGATTGGTGTTTAAGAGATTTAAAATACAATAGCTTGAGCGGGTTCAATTCCTTTAAAACACCAAAGGGAAAACTAAGTGCTCTAACATATATGCTGATCAGAATAATGAGAGGAGACCGAATTAGGTCAATTCAAGACCAGTTATAGGTAGCTATTGAGCCCTCCTTTTGGAATTAAGGTACAACAGTCATACAAGTTCAGGTGTTTTAAGCTGTAACTTAATTATTACCCCATAATCGGCATATCAATTTACTACTCCAAAAGTAGTTCGAGTAATAGTCTTATAACTGGCGAATTATTGAGAATTTAAGGAACACATTCAATTCATTAATGGCCATGCATGGCAATAGATCTCTGTAATTATAGAAGTCTATAAAATTCTTTAGGATCGCTGGAAGAAGTAAGAACACTTGAATACTAAAAGAAGCGTTGCCTCTCTAAAACTAAATACCCTTATTGTCAAGGAAGTGGGCACAGCCCATCCGGAAGAAGCGGTGCCCATTCAACCTGACGATGCACGTTGAATAAAAAAAGAAAAATAATAAAATAATAAAATAATAATAAAATAATAATGCATAGTAGCCAAAATGTAGCTATAAATTGAGCGCCCATTCCTCATTTCAATCATCCCGGAAAATTCATTTCTTCTTGTATTAGAGAATTTTAAGAGTTATTGGGTGTAATTGGGGTATTGGGAAGTGAGAATAGTTTTCTCCTAGTTATAGAGAGAATATAATTATTCTCCTATATTATTAGAGAGAAGTTATTATTTTTCGAGTATAATAAAATTATTTCCTACATCTTTGCCGGTGGATGTAGGCTATAAGTCGAACCACGTAATTTCCGGTGTTCGATTTGTGTTTGCTCTTTATTTTTCTTCCAATCTCATTTAGGCTGTGTTTCTGTTTCACCCGTAAATCTCCTTACGGTGGTATCGAGCCGGGTTGCATTTTTGGAATCGGAGTTCTCTGTTCACGTATCGCGATTACTATTCACGTGAAATAGTGAGAGCCGATCCTAACTAAGTTAGTTACGTGGTGAAAGCAATGGCTGCAAAATACGAGATTGAGAAGTTCAATGGGAACAATTTCTCGTTGTGGAAATGAGTAAGCATCGAGGAAAAGCAATTGCTTGGCAGCAATTGGAGAAAGACCCGTAGAGTGGCGGTGATGCTAAGTGGAGCGAAATGAGGCGGTAATGCAATTGTCGATCTACACTTAGCACTTGCGAGATGAGGTGTTATCCGATGTGGCGAGAGAAAAAGACAGCGAAGGAAATATGGGATACTCTCACAAAGTTATGCGAGGCTAAGTCGGCTGCACAACAAGATCTTTTAAAAGGAGACTACTATACTCTTCGCATGGCGGAATCTACATCGATAGTCGAGCCATATCAACACCTTGAAGACTCTATTTTCGCAACTCACAACGTTGGGTCACAAAATAGAGGAAAATGAACGTCTTGAGCTTCTACTTCAAAGTCTACCAGATTCAGTATGATCAACTCATCATCAATTTGACGAACAACAACCCGACGAGACGGTCTAGTTTTCGATGATGTTGCAGCCTCCATCTTAAATGAGGAAAGTAGGCTCAAGACCAAGGAAGATAGACATGCAAGTTCGCGATGAGCGAGCGCTATTGGTGACGAGAGGAGATCAACGAAGCGTGGCCCGATGGGAGTTACAATCATGATAGATCAAAATCCGAAGTAAGAAGAATGTGAAATGCTACAATTGTGGCAAGAAAGGGCATGTGAAGAAACGAGTGTTGGAGCAATCGAGAAGAGTAGAGAGAATAAAGCACTCGAGTCATCAAATGCTCGGGGTTGTGTGGCTAGTACTCGGATGATGGCGAAATTCTCTATAGCGAGGCAAGCTATTACAGGAAAGCGAGCGGTTAGGCGGCGTCGGCTTATAGACTCGGGAGCAACATGGCATATGACCTCTCGGAGAGAATGGTTCCACACATATGAACCAATCTTGGGAGGATGCGTGTACATGGGCGATGACCATGCCTTGGAGATTCTTGGTATTGAGTGCTTGTCAAAATAAAAATGTATGATGGTACAGTTCGCACAATTCAGGAGTGCGATATGTCAAAGGCACGAAGAAAAATCTATTGTCTTTAGGACAAATAGATAGTCTTGAGTGCAAAGTTCATATTGAAAATGGGATGATAAAAATTGTCGGAGGAGCGCTTGTGTTAATGAAGGCGAGAAAAGATCGGTCGCGAATCTATTCATGCTTGAGGAGAAACACTACGGGAAGGCGATGCGTGTGTCACGTCAAATAGAGAAGAGTCAGCGATGATGTGGCATCTCGGACTTGGCTACATGTCGGAACAAGGTTTGAAGATTCTCTCTCGTGACGGTACTTACGGGACTCAAATCGGTAAGTCTACCTTTTTGTGAGCATTGTGTTATAAGTAGCGGCATAGATTGAAATTTAGTAGATCTCATGCTAGAAGTAAATGCATTCTCGACTTAGTTCATTCGATGTTTGGGAATCACGGATTTATCCGAGGAGGTGCAAAGTACTTCGTTACTTTTATTGATGATTACTCGAGGAGATGTTGGGTGTATCCAATCAAGAAAAAGTCGGATGTATTTCCAGTATTCAAGGAATTCAAAGGCGGGTTGAACTTGAATCGGGAGAAAGATCAAGTGCTTAAGAACGAGATAATGGCGGAGAGTATTTAGATGGTGCATTTCTTGCATCTTGTAAGCAAGAAGGTATTCGAGAGGCGATTCTGATGGCGTACACTCCTCGATAAAATGGAGTGGCGGAGCGGATGAACAGAAATCTTCTGAGAGAGAATAAGAGCTATGTTGAAGGCTATCTGGTCTACCTAACTCTTTTTGAAGTTGAGCGACCAAACGCACTGTTATATGATAAATCGGTCTCCATCAACGACCATTGAGTTGAAGGCGCAGATGGAGATGTGGACGAGTAAGCCGGTGATTACTCTCATTTACATGCATTTGGAAGTCCTGTATATGTAATGTATAATGTCCAAGAAAGAACAAAGCTAGATCCAAAATCTAGGAGGTGTATCTTTTTGGGGTATCTTGATGGTGTCAAGGGGTATTGTCGTGGGATCCACTACCCACAAGATTGTCATCGGCGAGAGATGTTGTCTTTGTAGAAGATCAGCTGCAAAAGAAAGATGGGGATGATAGTCTTGTGAAAGAAAAGTCGGAGACTACACGGTATATGTAGAAAATAGTCGGGATGATTTAGAGTCTTACGAAGCGGCACGAGACACGAGGAACAAGAACCGGTCGAGTCCGAGGGCTCCGGAAGTTCGTCGGTCAACTCGAGAGAGGCGACCACCAACTTAGCACTCGTAGTATGTTACGGAGATCAATGTTGCATATTGTCTTTTAACGAGAGGATGGAGAGCCATCAACTTTCCATGAAGCTTTAAACAACTCGGATGCTACTTTGTGGATGATAACAATGCGGGAAGAAATTGAAGCTCTACACAAAAACAAGACATGGGAACTTGTGCCGCTTGCCACATGGAAGAAAAGCCATTGGAAACAAATGGGTCTACAAGATTAAGCGTGATGGCAATAATCAAGTGGAGCGGTATCGTGCAAGATTGGTGGTAAAGGGATATGCTCGGAAAGAAGGTATTGACTTCAATGAGATCTTTTCTCCGATGAGTTAGACTCACGACGGTCGGAGTAGTCTTGGCAATGTGTGCTACATTCGACTTACATCTAGAACAATTAGATGTGAAGCGCATTTCTTCATGGAGAACTTGAAGAAGAAATTTATATGCTCCAACCGGAAGGTTTTGTTGAAGCAGAGCAAGGAGAACTTGGTTTGCTAGATTAAACAAATCTCTATCTACGGTCTCAAGCAGTGGCAGGGTGTTGGTATAAGAGATTTGATTCCTTCATCATGAGTCTTGGATACAACGAGACTCGATTCGGACCATTGTGCTTATTACTAGAGATTTGAGGATAATGATTTTATCATTTCTTTGTTGTATGTGGACGACATGTTAGTCGTGAGCCCCGACAAAGATCAAGTCAAAAATTAAAGGCACGATTAGCTAGGGAGTTTGAAATGAAGGACTTGGGACCAGTGAACAAGATTCTAGGGATGCAAATTCACGAGACAGAAATAATAGGAAGATTTGGCTTTCACGGAAGAATTACTTGAAGAAAATCTTGCGGCACTTCAACATGCAAGATTGTAAGCCAATTTCTACCCACTTCCTATTAATTTCAAGTTATCCTCAAGTATGTGTCCTAGCGATGAAGCGAGAGAGGAAGGAGATGTCTCGAGTACCATATGCATCAGTGATGGGAAGTTTGATGTTCGCTATGATCTGTACAAGACCGGACATTGCACTAGCGGTGGGAAGCGATTAGTCGATACATGGCGAATCACGGTGGAGAACATTGGCAAGCAGTGAAGAGGATTCTAAGATACATCGGAGGAACCTCGGATGTTGCATTATGTTATGGAGGATCGAATTTCTTGTCGGAGGCTACGTGGATTCGATTTCGCGGTGACCTTGACAAAGAAAATCCACTCACGGCTATGTGTTTACACTTGCGGGAGGAGGTATGGTGGGTTTCAAAGCTGCGAGACTATTGAGGCTTTATCTACGACAGGCGAGAATACATGGCGGATACACAAGCATGCAAGGAAGCTATTTGGATACAAAGGCTACTTAAAGAGCTCGGGCACAAACAAGAGAAAATTCACATGTTTTGTGACGGTCGAGTGCTTTGCATATTGCAAAGAATCCGACCTTTCATTCGAGGACAAAACATATAGAGTGCAGTATCACTTACGTTCAGAAGTAGTGGAAGATGGAAGTGTAGATTTCTGAGAAAATCCATACCAAGGAGAACCTAGCGGATGTTATGACTAAGCCAATCATTCTTGACAAGTTTATATGGAGTAGATCCTCGTGTGGCTTAGCAGAAGCGTAAGTAACATGTCAATGGTAAAGCGAGAAAGGATAGTGTGAAGATTGATTGGTTCTCGATCAAATCTCCAAGTGGGAGAATGTCGAGGAAGTGGGCACCGCCCATCCGGAGAGATTGCCTTGATTGAATAAAAAGGAAAGAAAAAAATAATAAAATAATAAAATAATAATAAAATAATAATGCATAGTAGCCAAAATGCAGTTTATAAATTGGCGTCCATTCCCTCATTTCAATCATTCCGGAAAATTCATTTCTTCTTGTATTAGAGAATTTTGAGAGTTATTGGGTGTAATTGGGGTATTGGGAAGTGAGAATAGTTTTCTCCTAGTTATAGAGAGAATATAATTATTCTCCTATATTATTAGAGAGAGTTATTATTTTCAAGTATAATAAAATTATTTCCTACTATCTTTGCTCGTGGATGTAGGCTATAAGCGAACCACGTAATTCTCAGTGTTCGATTTGTGCTTGCTCTTTATTTTTCTTCCGATCTCATTTAATTTGTGTTTCTGTTTCATCCATAAATATCCTTACACTTATTTTCTATTTACTTTCCTTAAAACTTTTTATTTGTGATAGTTAGGTCATAAGAGACATGGCACAAGTTTTTTCCAAAAGAACCCAATTCATTGACTTGAACGTTGGATGATTTTCATAAGAAACATCCGACAACCCCTAACAATTTATTTGTGAAAGTAGGAAGATTCGTTAGGAGTTGCCCGAGGCAAAGAAGTGCAGACATTGTCATTCCCCAACCAAACAAATTTTAAGTGTTGAAGGAGAATAGATTGCAGTAACAAGCTCAACCAGATTTTTCCATCAACAGTTAAATCACTTTTGACAATTTTTTACCCTTTTGTTCCACATATTACTGAAATTTGAAATTTTGATTTGAGGAAAACAAAATGGAACAAACTGAAACAACACATCCTCTGTTTTTAGCATCGTACATATTTTGAATATCTCTAACATAATAAATTTCACATCTTAAAATACTTGAAATTTTCAAGTAGTAGTAATAATAATAGTAATACTGGAGGCAGCAGCAGCAGCAAGAAAAATAATAGTAAATCACGAGATTGCTGATAAAATTTCATTTGCCTACACGTCTAATAAAACTGCCCTGGGATACTATGTGCGTTGATGCATGCAATGCCTAAGGTGTGTTTCAGATAAATAAAATAAAACTGAAAATAAATCAGAACAATCACGAAACCTTTTAATGAAAATTCAAACACATTTTGTATTAAATGTCAAAATACACCAGAAATTTATTGCATATAATACAAAGAGTACACACAAATGAAAAATTTAAACATCCTTAGTTAAGGTATGTAGTGCCTTTCAAACGTATGAAGCTCAAATGAAGGAAACAAGAATTATCATAACACTTACATAGCTGTAGCGACACAAAGAAGTAAAGCAAAAGTAGAACAACAAAGATGAAACAGGGAACCCCTCAGCATGTAAACTTTTAACACAAGGAACGCAAATTTCACAGAAAATTATCTTTGCCTCCAGATCCTACATAGAAGAGTGACAACATTGAGAATTCTGTTATCATAAAGCACAGAACAGAAGTATAGAAAATATTAGCCCCAAGGGCGTGGTCGGGTTGGTCACCATTCTCGCCTTGAGCTGGATGCTGCACTGGATGGCAGTCCGGGTTCGATTCTTGGGAGTGGGAAGGGGTTAAAATTATATTTGAGCTTGTCCGCCCCTTTCCTTTTAAAAAGAAAAAAAAAGGATAGAAAAATATTATAAACTTTCTGTAATCTGAAGGTCGTCAACATAAACGTGTTGTTCCTGTCAATGACATTTTCAAACAATTTTATTATAAATAGTTTGTACATTTTCAAGGAATTATAAATAGCACACTATAAAGCCCATTTATCAAATAAAAGGCTCAAAAGTCAAGACCAAAAGACATTCAATGATGCAAAATTTGCTCTTAAAGCCCTGAACGGAACATTAAAACTTCATTACAAAATTAGCAATAAACCAGTGACACAATCCTACTGGTTTAGGTGAGCCGCTGAAACAAGCTATGAGATCAAATAAACGAAATAAAAATGATTTACCTGGGATTTTATTCTGCAAATTCACAACTCCAAGTAATAAATTAAAAAGCAAATGTATCGTACTTCCTCAAGTTAGATGACGACCCGTCCAACATCTGAAAACAAATTTCTCATTCATTAATTTGACAAGACTTTTGTATTATGAAATTGAAACTAATGATTCAAGAATTACTGATAATTGAATAAGAGTCCAAACTTTTGGAAAATGTCCGTCTTGAATTGGACAATTTCAAGAATTAAATGCAAAAGTGTCCACATTTTCTAAAACCTGACATGCACTTACTCAATAACAAATATTCTAATGTGTCAAACTTAGTTGTCAATGATCTATTTTCTATATTTTGTTAATAAGTGCAAATTTTGTAAAATTTTCCATTGGAGATAGGTTGGTGGATTAACTGTACCTTTTCAGCATGTAACTGTTGTATCGTACCGTTAAGGTCATTAGCCCAACGACATTCACCATCTCCCTCTCCGTACCAGATGTTTACTCTCGGTGGTGTACATAATTCTCCTGTAGCGAAAATGTTCATCTTGGGACAGCCGATCACTTCTAAATCTTGTAAAGATGGAAATTTGAAGGTGTAATTGCCAGAGCAGAAACTTATGAGGCTATCTAAATCAAACAGAGTCAATGCCTTCAATTTGCTGAAAACAATTTCATCTTCTGCTTCATCTTCCTCACTTTTTACCACTTGTGTCATTGCTCTGCTTCCACATACCTTCATTGTCATGAGTCGCACTAGACTCTTTGCTGTGGAGGATGTTACCAAGTTCATCAACTCCTTGCAACCCCAAACTTGCAGATCTGTTAGATTCTGAAAAGATACAGATGATGATGGCAATAGAACAATTAGTTTTTGACAACAATATACTCGTAGAATTTCAAGATCTGTGAAAATGGAGTCCAGTATGGAGCCTTGTTTCAACAGCTGCTTCAGATCATTTAGCCTGTACGGCTGTAAATGTTTTATCTTTGGGAATTTGCCTACGTGTTTCTCCCAGTGTCCTTCATTTGGTAATATCTCTGTGTATGAAGTAGAACTCAGATAGAGCATTTCCAGATTTTGAAATTTCTCAAGTAAACCAAGTGGAAAACAAGTTGAGTCATCATACGCAACCTCAATGTATTTAAGACTGCCAAAGATGTGTTGTGGGTAATCAACCTGCAAAATCATCCTGAAATCCTTTCCACTTAATAGCAGTTTCTCTAAATTGGGGAAGATCTGAACATCATCAATCACATAAAAACTAATTAAATTCAATTGATGTTCTGTCAAAAAATTTTGATTAATATGCACATGTACAGTGGGTATTTCTAAAATCTTTTGTTTTTAAGTTTCTTTGCAACAAAGAATTAATCAAACATAAAACAAAAGAAACAGCAAGACTCAAACTGATGAAAGATCAAATAAATGGTTTCATATATACCTCTTCGATCAAGAACAGGGCTGTTGCCCTGGGATATGAAGTTGATTCTTCTCAATGTTTCCATGGAAGCTAGATAATTCAGGACCGAATAACTTTATTTTGTCACAACGAAAGACCATCAACGTTTTTAGTGCCGGCCATTCCGAACTATGCATTCCAGGATATAAACATCTAAGTTCTGGTAGATTACCCAGTCTTAGATATGTCAGCCGCGGAAAGACAAAACAAGGTGGCACTTGATCTGTTCCTTCGGAAATGATCTCAAGCAAACCCTTACAGTTGCGTATATCCAGGTGTCGGAGTTGCTCAAAGCTTCTGAGCATAGAAGCCAAAAATATGTATTTTAATTTGTGACACAGGCACACGATCAATTTTGTTAAACTTTGAAAGTTAAACATGGCTGGAAGTTGATTGTGACAAATATTTTCGACATTAATTTGGATCAGCTTCAAATCCTCCAAGTTGGGGAACACAACCTAAACATTAATTTCTTGTTAGATCCAATATAGGCTGAGAAGCATCTTCTTTAATTGTAAATATAAGTCATTAAAATCTTCTTCCAGGTGACAGCTTTAGTGCATGTTTAGTATTGATTATTTGATAATCTAACGTACCAAAGTATTTGGCAAATATAATTTAAAAGTGATTATTAAAATAAAGTTTTTGGTAAATGAATTTAAAAGTCATTATTAAAATAATGTGCTGAGTATTACTTATTAATTCTAAAACAACTTTTTACTTTTAAAAAATAATAAAAATATACTTTAATATTAGTAAATTACCAACATGCATGTGCACCGAATGTAATTTAAATAGTAAAACACCTATTTTAGTTATTAATTTTTTTGTTTATTTATGTTCAATATTGGATTTTTCACCTAAAATAACTTGCAATGAGAAAACAATAATGCGGTGAAGAAGAAGAAGAGAAGAAGAAAAAGAAAAGGTCAAATGCAAAAATAAAATAAAATACAAAATGCTTTACAGTGCTTTTGTCCACTTTATTTTTCAAAACATAAAAATAATGACTGCAAAATTTTTTTTATTTATCAAAAATTAAAATGAAAGTATTCATTTTATCATTATTCATCTAAATCTTGATTAAGATATTGTAAATAAAAGTTTTAACATTTAAAGCCTAAGAATTATATATATTGAGTAATAGGTACATTATATTGAGTGTTCAAAGTAATGATGTAATATTGATTTACAATAAATTTTCCTTAACTGTAATTCATATAATGAATATTTTTATAATAAATTTTTTTTATTAAAATTAGAGTGTTCAAAATAATTTTTATAGTACAAATAGTCTCACCTATTTACAAAACATTTGATTAATTTTTTTCAAATCTAATTTTTAGAAATCCATGCTAAAAGTAATTCATTAATAATTGTTGCAATACCAAACATACACTTGATATGCAGTTTAATTCATATTATTCATATATTGAGAGGGCTTAGTGAGTCAATGTGTGAGATTCTAAGGTAGTGTTTGTTTTTATTTGAAATCTGAATGTGTCTAAATTTTTTATTTAAATGACTTTTTTTTTAGTATTTGAATATAAGTAGTATCTTTTAAAAAAAAATAAAAAGGATCTTAAACATAATTATTTGATATATATATCCTTGCAAATCAAAATAAAAAATGATTAGATTTTATTGATTATGAAATAAATATATTTTATAGAGAAATTTTTGAGAAAAATCATAAGAGTTTACTTTTTTATTCAGATATAAATGTTTAAAAATTACACATAAACCACAAAAACAAACAAGTAAGTTTTAGAAAAAGTCTGAAATTAATAAAATTCCAGACTTTACATCTAAAACAGCCTCTAATTTCCATTCCTGTTTTCTTTTTCTCTTATAGTTTATTTTCGATAATTGTCATCAAATGAGAATGCATGAAAGAATAAATTGAGAGAGAAAAAATAATGCTTTGGTTTCATTATAATTGCTTACCTTCTCGTTGAAAAGCGGTGTCGAAGTATCAAGCTTGTCCTCCTCCAAGCTACTTTCGTTGGAGCAAGTAATAGCTGTCAATTCCTCTTGCGACTCTTGTCTATTTGGCCTCTTTACTTCAGAGCAAAAACTTGTAAGCTTTGGAAGATATTGCAGATCTAAAAATTTTAATGCAGCAAACTCTATCGTGTCCATTGCATTATTGTTGTCGACATCAGCTTCTCCACCAAGTGCAAAAATCTCTCCCATATTGCTGCAATCGATAACTGCAATCTTCTCAAGTCTTGGAAGGCATTTTGTAGTAGAGAGCAAGAAGATATTACTCAACTCATCGCAATTTCTCACTTCGATGGTTTTAAGTTCACAGAAAGACTCTACTTTGAGAAAGTCGATACATATCCCCTTCAAGTTAATCAAATTGTAAAGAGTAAGTGACTCCAAAAGAGGAAAGGCACCCTAGGTACCCTCTCCGTTGAGTCAATAACACAAAAGAAGTCAGGATTATTTTGAACAAAGAGATGCTTCAACTGTGAAAAGCCCTCAGTATCCAAATCAAGAAGAACATTCTTAATACATAGCACCTTGTCCAAACACAAATATTCAACATTCTGGATGCCCTGCATCTTTTTCAAGCAAATAGGCTTAGAACTAAGCTTGAGCTTCATGGTTCTTAAACTCGAATTATTACTGATCAAATCCCACGATTTGCCAAACCATTCTTCCTGAAGCGAGGGAGGCTTGAATGACTCATCTCCAACTGATATATTAAGCCTTTCCAATTTTTTCGCAAAAAAATCTTCTGGTAAAATGCTAGCATTTTTAACATCTATTTCTAGAGTGGTTAGTCGTGGCAAATGCATCAACTCATCAAGGCTAGCAGTACTTCGTTCACTATTGGGTCTTTCAACCTCCCACTCAACAGAGCAATTTCTCATATAAAGCTCTTCCAATCGAGTTAAGCTTGATATGACATTGGGTGCAACTGCTCTTAGCTGGAAACAATTTGTCAAATCTAACAGCCTTAGCTTACTCAGTTGACCTACTGCTTCAGGCAACTGTACAATATCAGAATTGACCATGCTAAGGATTCCTAGATTCTTCAACTGTCCAATAATAGCTATGTCTCCCAACTTGCAACTATCCAGACAAAGTGTTTGAAGATTTACCAGGAGATCAATTGAATACGGCAGGCAAAATAATTGCATCCCAGTAAAATCTACAACCCTAAGCTTCCTCATCCCTGCAAAATGGTTCTCAGGAATATTGATTTGAAGATAAGAATCTTTGGGAGATATGTATAAAAATTCAAGTTGCGGGCATTCTAATCCTTCAGGAAGCTCGTGAATATGACAACCTTCTATAGAGATTGAATGGCAATTTTCTAGTGCTTCCTTGTCCAGCAGCTCCAACGCATCCTCATCTTTCACCAAAAATGCATGTTGCTCTCGGCATGCAATTGAAATGCCAACATCGCGAACAACATCATGCATTGAAAATTGTTCATTGCTATCACCCTCAAGCAACAAGCAAGAGTCTCTAAGTTTATAGGCCAATGCATATAATTGGTTTCGTGCATCTTCCATCCTCTTCACTCCTTGAAGTATACCCAAACCCATGGAGTATTTAAACAGGTCTGAAGTCATAAATGGACTACCCATTAGACTACGGAGCAGAAAAATTTTCTGGAGTTGCTCATCTTTTAAGTACTTGAAACTCAGCTTAATTCTTGAATAAGTATCAGCCGGCAGTCCTTCGAAGTTCACCACCGAAGGGTTTTGAAGTTCTCGCAAGGCATTCTTCCATTCAGGCACAGTCTTGTCTCTCATTGCCCTTGCTACTGTAGTTAAGGCGATGGGCAAACCTCCACATCCCTTGGCTACATCTGTTGCTGTAGATTTGAACTTACGATTTTCAACATAATCACCCGTCATTTTCTTAAACAATCTCCAAGCTTCTTCTTGATTTAAATTGTCAATCAAGAAGTTATGTTGAGAATCCATATCCAACAAAATATTACGATCTCTTGCTGTCAGCAAAAGTTTACAACCTCTATGACCATCACCACAAGGAATTCCAACGGTCTCCAAATCAAGATGTTTCCAGATGTTATCTAGAACCACAAGAATCTTCTTCTCATTCTTCAATCGTTCATACAGTCTACCTGCAGTTCTAGATTCATTTTCCTCAGGCAATGCCAGACCTAAGTCCTCAGCAATATCCCGCTGAATCCTTTTTATGTCTACAGTTTCGGAAACCTCTGAAAAGACCATTTGGTCAAAGAGCTTGTCTGCCAAGGCTTGCCTAGCGATCTCCTTCACTAGTGCCGTCTTTCCAATGCCGCCCATGCCGTAGACCCCGACGATGCTGATATTAACATCAGTCAATGCATTTTGTATACACTTCAAAGTAGAAAGCCTTGATCCAAAGGCCGCCTAACATTTGTGAGACTTGAGCCATACCTTGTCCGGAGTGGTAAGGTACGAAATTCTATCAAGTCGACCGGCTTCTTCTCGGCACCCAAAAAGGGCCTTCACCTGTGCCTCTGCTTTCTTGCTAAGCTGATAGCGGGCGTTCAAATTAGGACACAGCCCCTTGAGACATCGCCTACTTGCTGTCTCTTCATCTTCAATGAATTTGGCTGCCTGCTCAATGATGCTGTTCATACTAACCAGCCACTTCTCAACTGCCTCTTCAATCTTTTCTCCTCTTCTTTCAGCTTCTGAAACTCTGCGCTCAATGCTCCTACCTTCAACCCTCAGGCTCTCGATTTCTGCCTTGAGTTTCTGAATATTATCATTGTAATTACGCAAATAAGCAAGTTGGCTTTGTGTTGGAGAAGCCAAGCATTTTACAACTTCTAAAACAACAGTAACAATGCTTTCCACCATCTTCAATCTCTTTTCTCTTTTTTTTTTATTTCTTTTTTCAAATGGAAATAGAACAGAGCCAACGGCTGGACAATTGATAATCAAGCCGGTGATGGCAAAAGGCAACAAGGCTAAACTGGAAATAGAAATTTTATTTGTGCAAAACGTGGACAAAATCAGTGTAACAGACGAGAATCGAAGTGCTAATGAGAACAGAAAATTGAAACAATAAAAGGGTTTCTTGATCCAATGAAAATGCAAAGAGTTGATGTAAAAAGGAACAAAGCCAAATAAGAAAAGAGCTAGCATTAGAAGTGACCAAAATAAACTGAAGCAAAGCGTGTTTGAATGCAAAGAGTGGATAAAAAATTAAATTGAGAATTGAAAAGGTTTCAAGGAAGGAGGAGGAGCTGAAAGAGTACAGAGATCAAAGAGAGAAACTGTTTGCTGGGAAAACTATTTTCAGGCAAAATCTAGTGCAGAGAAATATTCCTGAAAGCACCGGAGACATTTTCTGTTATTTTGTAATTGTGTTTAATTATTTATTTTATTTTGTACATTTTACTCATCGGAATTGGCTATCGTATGAAAAAATTATTGGAAGATATTAATTGAATTTTATTTTTGTTTTCTTGGAAATGAATTGGATGGTCTTCACACATCGGATTTCTATTCAATAACTGTCAGCCACCGACCGAAATCAAATAATCCACTAAAACAAACAAAACGTTGAAAGCAACAACCCAACAACTCTCTTTATTAATTGATATGTATTCAGAATCAAATGTAATTAAGAATTTCTTGGGCATTTAGTGAATCATATAAAAGTTCTTGGGGCTACGATTGAGGAAATAAAAACTGAGAGTGAACATCTACCGATTTTAAAATATGAATACGTAAAGGGGAAAGAGTAAAATAATCAGAGATAAGGTGATGATAACGAAGGATTTGTATATATGTTTGAAATCAGAATTAGTAGCTGTAAACCATGTCATTCAGCCAAAAAGACAAAAGATAGAGAAGAATTAATAACAATCCAATAACTTTTAGATAATATAAACAAAGACTTGCTGTCAAGGGTTAAAATTGTTTGTTTTTTTGTTTGAAATTTTAATTTAACTTAATTTAAGATGTTTTGATATTTTTATTTGTTTATTTTTGTATTTGAAGTCTTATTATAAAATATTTTCATCTGAATAAAAAAAATAAAATTTCTTAACTTTTATCTGAATGATAAAATGTTTGAATGAAAAATTATTTTTTTTTCATAAATAACCTTATTAAATATATTTATTTTCTAAGGAACTATTAGATGTTATATTAGAATTTCACTTGAACTTAAATTGTATTTAGTATTAAATACTTAACGCACATTAAATTTGAATTTTAAACAAATTCTTTTAATATTAAATAACAATTTAATATTAAATAACAATTTTTTATGTAAACATATTATGTTAAATTGTAAAAAAATAATGTTATCAAAATTATTTTTCATAAATTATATATCATATGCTCACCATATAAATATTTATAATATATAAAAACTATTGTACGAGAAAACATTGTAAATATATATTTATTTAAACTTAAAATATATATAACATTTTCAGGTCATAAGTATTAAATATTAGGATTAAGATATTTTAAGCTTATAAAAACAAACAACTTACTACTTATATTCAAATGTTTAAGAATAAAAAACAAACATATTTTTTTGATATATACATTCAAACCCATTCAAATTTCAGTAATATACAAACATATTCGAGCCCCGAGCTCCTTCTTCTGCTCGAGGTCTTCAAGTCCTCTGAGCACAATTCAATCACACTAGTCACGACATGGAGGAAATGCAAGATCTGGATACAGCCGGTTCAAGATAGTCCGACCCGTCTCTCCAGCGACTCAATACGACGATCGATGTCTGACCAATACCCCACACGGTATGGTGTCGCAACTATTACCGATGGCCGGCACACGGCCCCACAGTGTCATCATTCCATGTGCTCACACCCGACACTATGATCAGGCCATGTGAACCCATGCCCACCAGATAGTCACGCATTCCCAGGGAATGTCACAGTAATCCTGGCTTTCAGAGGGACCCAGACACCATTAACACGGGAACGACTGACCCCGGAGAAAAAGGGTGGGAAAAGCTGAAGGATAAAAGGAAATCAAAGAGTAAGTTGCGGGGGTTTTGAGAATTTCCAGTTCTTCTTCTTCTTCTTCATCTTCATCTTCCTTGAAATTTCAGATAGACTATTCTGGTCATTAAAAAGGAAAAAATATCTTTTTATTTCTCCGGTCTCTCGAACAAAGAGGGATACAAAAAAGAACAACCGATCACTGACTTGAGCATCGAAGGGTTTTCACCGAAAAAACATCCGGCGACCCCTGACCTTATTTTTTGTGAATACAGGATCGTGAATACTCGAGCACCTAGCGAGCAGAAGTTTTTTACACTGTTCGAAGGCATGTGAAAAACCGCATCAATATCTTGGCGCCGTCTGTGGGGATCAGTTCAAAAAGCCTGATTTCCCAACACATCCAGAATACACAACGCAACAATGAGAGGAAATAGAAGGAGAGGAGTGAGTCCAGAAGAGTCGGTGACTTTGAGGGAGGTGGCCAATGAGGCTCAAAATTGAGAGATCCAGGAGAGAATGGATCAGATGGAGAAACAAATGGAAGCACGGACATCCATCTTACAAGAACTCAGGGAGGGACAGAGGAAAGCATGTAATGACGTCCCTGAGTCCAGTCGTGGGAACGCCCCCGTCAGGGAGCATGCGGGAGATGAAGCCTAGAGACTGAGAACACCAAATATTGTCGGGAGAGAGGAGACGAACATGGAGGAAAGGGGATCCCGTCAACACTTGCAGGACACGGTACCCAGCTCCCGCGCGGAAGAATTGGAAGGGAAGTACGGAGGTTGGCACAGGTTGTGGAAGACCTCCAGGGAAACAGAAAAGGACCGAACTGGGAAGGTCCCTATCGGGTCTCTCAAATAGCCCGACCAGGAGCATACCGGATGACCCCCCCAGATGGACGAGAAGTCAAGAGACCATTGAACGCGCAGTATTTGATGAAATATTTCAAGTAAGTTCCCTTGTAATGCAATCATCGATATTCGGTTTCCCCCAAAAATAGAGATGTGTAAAAACTTGAGCATGAATAGAAAAAAGAAAATGCTTCCAACATAAATCCAACTCGAGCAAGATAAGCTCACGAAGATAACGCAAAGGCCAGAAGTCTCAAAGCCTAGGTTGAGGCGAGACGGAGCCAAGCGTGAGCCAACTGCAGGTTCGAGCAAGATAAGCTCGCGAAGACAACACAAAGACCAAAAGTCTCAAAGCCTAGCTTAAGGCGAGACGGTGCCAAGCGTGAGCCAAGTGCAGGCTCGAGCAAGATAAGCTCGCGAAGACAACGTAAAGGCCAAAAGTCTCAAAGCCTAGCTTAAGGCGAGACGGTGCCAATCGTGAGCCAAGTGCAGGCTCGAGCAAGATAAGCTCGTGAAGACAATGCAAAGGCCAAAAGTCTCAAAGCCTAGCTTAAGGCGAGACGGTGCCAATCGTGAGCCTATTGCAGGCTCGAGCAGGATAAACTCGAGAAGACAACGTAAAGGTCAAAAGTCTTAAAGCCTAGCTTAAGGCGAGATGGTGCAAAGCGTGAGCCAAGTGCAGGCTCGAGCAAGATAAGCTTGCGAAGACAACGTAAAGGCCAAAAGTCTCAAAGCCTAGCTTAAGGCGAGACAGTGCCAATCGTGAGCCTATTGCAGGCTCGACCAGGATAAACTCGAGAAGACAACGCAAAGGTCAAAAGTCTTAAAGCCTAGCTTAAGGAGAGACGGTGCCAAGCGTGAGCCAAGTGCAGGCTCGAGCAAGATAAGCTCGTGAAGACAACGCAAAGGCCAAAAGTCTGAAAGCCTAGCTTAAGGCGAGACGGTGCCAAGCGTGAGCCAAGTACAGGCTCGAGCAAGATAAGCTCGCGAAGTCAACGCGAAGACAACGCAAAGGCCAGAAGTCTCAAAGCCTAGCTTAAGGCGAGACGGTGCCACGCGTAAACCAATTACAGGATCGAGCAAGATAAGCTAGCGAAGATAACACAAACGGCAGAAGTCTCAAAGCCTAGCTTACGGCGAGACGGTGCCACGCGTGAGCCAATTATAGGCTCGAGCAAGATAAGCTCGTAAAGATAACGCAAAGGCCAGAAGTCCCAAAGCCTAGCTTAAGGCGAGACGGTGCCACACGTGAGCCAATTGCAGGCTCGAGCAGGATAAACTCGAGAAGACAACGCAAAGGTCAAAAGTCTTAAAGCCTAGCTTAAGGCGAAACGGTGCCAAGCGTGAGCTAAGTGCAGGCTCGAGCAAGATAAGCTCGTGAAGACAACGCAAAGGCCAAAAGTCTGAAAGCCTAGCTTAAGGCGAGACGGTGCCAAGCGTGAGCCAAGTACAGGCTTGAGCAAGATAAGCTCGTGAAGACAACGCAAAGGCCGAAGTCCCAAAGCCTAGCTTAAGGTGAGGCGGTGCCACACTCGAGCCAATTGCGAGGCTCGAGCGGGATAAACTCGAGAAGACAATGCAAAGGTCAAAAGTCTTAAAGCCTAGCTTAAAGCGAGACGGGTGCCAAGCGTGAGCCAAGTACAGGCTCGAGCAAGATAAGCTCGCGAAGACAACACAAAGGCCAAAAGTCTCAAAGCCTAGCTTAAGGCGATACGGTACCAAGCGTGAGCCAAGTGCAGGCTTGAGCAAGATAAGCTCGCGAAGACAATGCAAAGGCCAAAAGCCTCAAAGCTTAGCTTAGGGTGAGACGGTGCCAAGCGTGAGCCAATTGCAGACTCGAGCAGGATAAGCTCGCGAAGACAACGAAAAGGCCAAAAGTCTCAAAGCCTAGCTTAAGGCGAGACGGTGCCAATCGTGAGCCAATTGCAGGCTCGAGCAAGATAAGCCCGCGAACAAAACGCAAAGGCCAGAAGTCCCAAAGCCTAGCATAAGGCGAGACGGTGCCGCGCGTGAGCCAATTGTAGGCTCGAGCAAGATAAGCTCGCGAAGATAACACAAAGTCCAGAAGTCTCAAGGCCTAGCTTAAGGCGAGACGGTGCCACGCGTGAGCCAATTGCAGGCTCGAGCAAGATAAGCTCGCAAAGATAACGCAAAGGCCAGAAGTTTCTAAGCCTAGCTTAAGGCGAGACGGTGCCAAGGGTGAGCCAATAGCGGGCTCTAGCAGAGTGGGCTCGTAAAAAGCACAGGGGCTAAGCATAAACCGAGCATCGGCTCGGGTGGATAGAGCTCACAAGATAAACAGAGGCGTACAAGCCGAACTCGGGGCAATACTCGCCACGCATAAGTCAAGAGATGATACGAGCATAAATGGCTCGGAGAAGAAAAACAAGAGTCCAACACTTATTAAAATTTACTAGGCAAGTACACAAAGTCAATCTCACAGGAAAATGCAAGGCAAAAATATATATACACACACGAAGAAAATTATCCAATAAATACTCTTTATTGATCCATTAAAAATACAAGTACAAGGTTAAAAAAAAAAAAAATCAGTTGGCTAGATGATTGGGGCTAGCAGGTGGAGCGAGTGTCCTTAGAGGGTGGAGCATCTTCCGCGGTAGCAGCAGCAGCAGGAGTGACCTCGGCAGCAGGAGGAGCGGACTCTTCAATGTTGGCAGAGGCCTCAGTCGGAGGGGCTCGTGACTCTTGGTTAGGGGCATCGTGCTAGGACATGTATGCTGCAACGGCTGCCTCGAGCTTTGATATGTCCACTTCAGGATGCTCCTTGCTCAAGGCAGACATGAGGCAGTTGTAGCTGAAAGATACCCCATCATTGTACTCCGTCGTGAGCCTGTCTTCCAAAGAGTCGACCTTCCTCTGGAAGCGAGAAGTCTCCTCCTCCATGGTCTTCTCGAAGGAGAACCTCTGTACGTCCAAGTCCTTCCGAGCATTCAGTAGCTCCTCCCGGACAAGAGATAGCTCCTTCTCGAGCTGGATTGCCTTGGACTCGGACATTGCCGCTTTATCCTCGAGGGTGGAGTTCTCTTCGCGAAGCTTCACCGCCTCCTCATCCTTTTACTCAAGACTTCGTTTTAGATTCTGAATTTCTGCTCTGAGCTTCCTCTAAGAGTCTTGAGTCTTGGCCTTGAAGGCAGTAGCAACAGCAGCAGCACGAGAAGAGAGGCGGTGGAAAGCGCAGACCAAATCATCAGCATCAGAGGATTCTATCCCATTCAAGAACTTATCCTCCATCTGTCTAGCGAAGTCCTTGAGATAGGGATCAGCGTGGTCTAGCCGTTCCTGCTCCTGCTCGCGCCCAGGTCGAGGCCGAGCTGATGTGGCAATCCTCGGGTGCCTGCGGGCCGCACCCTCTGCTGCTCGCTCTGTCTCCTGAGCAGGGGGGTAGCTCGAACTGGTGAAGTGGGAGTATCGGTTCGAGGCCTTTTTGCTGGAGCAGAAGAGCTGCTCGAGCGACCAGAGGTCCTCGCAGTCTTCTTCAACATGTTAAGCATACCACTCATTTCTTCCTCCAAAACCAAGCCAAACTCCATAAAATTCTGGGTTGTGAGCAGCTCCCTGCACGAGCTCGCGTTGTCCAGAGCAGTGTTGACACGCGCTCGAAGCTCTCTTCCCCATTCCTATAAGAGGCACCCCAAGATACTACAATAACAACTAGAGTAAAATAGTGAGAAAAATGAGTGAGCATAAGAACCAAACTAAAAATTTGTTAGACAAGTAAATGACCTGGAGAGCAAAAATGACGAAGAACCGGAGGGATCCCCTCGGAGAAAGGTGCAGCATACCCCAATCTCCCCAAGAAAGAAAAATTTGCCCTTCTAGTTGCCACTAGAAGTGGGAGATCAGTTATGGGTTTCTTGTCCTTCAGGCTGAAGGTGAGGTAGTACCAGCCAATATCCTTCGGGCTGCATTTCAACTGGTAGAGGTGTTTTATCTTCTCTACCGAGGGCTCACCCAGATTACACTATCTCCACAACACATAGAGGCCAGACAGGACCCTCCACCCATTTGAGTTCAGTTGCCCCGAGGCCAACCGAAATCTAGACAGAACTTGGGCAAAATAAAGCTGAAGTGGCAGCCTGACCCCCCACTTAAAGCATTCCATGTGGAAGGTGACGTACCCCTAGGGAGGACGGGTGGGTATGTTACCCTTACCCAGCACCCGCAAGTCCACATTGTCTGGTATGTGGTAGGTGTCCCTAAGCCTATCTAGATCCTGGTGTGTAGTTTCACACTTCATGGAGTCAATGGGATACCCCCCACTCTCTAACTGTTGGCTAACCAGTCCCCCCTGATGCGGCTGGGTCTCCGCCACAGCTAACACTCCCTTTGAACTGGAATCTCTTACTCGGATCATACTAAGGAGTTCAACGTCACTTGAAGAGGACGATTCCTCAGACGATATCCTATGGGGTTGTTGGGTGTTTGACATGTCTCCTATAGGCACAGTCTACCCAATGGGAATCGAAAACCCAAATGAATGAAAAATAGAACAAAAACAAGAAAAGGGAAAGAGGTTTATACTTGAGCAAAGTTGACGACCGGAAATCACTGTGACGCCAAAGAAGAAGATGAGAAACACTTGCAAGCGGTTAATTTTGGGTCTGAGCAAAGATAATCAATAGGAAGCACAGTAAAGAAAATCGAGGGTTAAAGGGAGAGTGCATCTCTTCGATGAGCGAACGCATCTCAAGAGACGCCGATTGCTCAAGTAACGTCTCTTCAAAATTCAAACACACGGCCCGAATTCACCCACGTGTCCCGCATTGAATGCGAGTGATGGAAGTGGAAGATAGCTCAACACGGGGAGATAAAAAAGCCGGGAAGGCAGCCCATACAAAAGTTTCGGTCTTATCTCGCTTCACTCCAAAGATAAGAAACTGGGGGACTAGTTTTTGGGTAATATCGGGCAGGTCTCCTCGAGGCCAATCCAACTCGAGTAAAATGTCTCGAGGTCAGTCCGACTGAGCGGAAGACCCGACCGCTGGCACGAAGATGGCCTTGCTAGGCGTTAAAGCTGGTCAAGGTCGATGAGCCCAAGACTGATCGAGCCCCAAGCTCTTTCTCTTGCTCGAGGTCGTTATAGACCGTCAAAGCTGGTCAAGGTCGAGGAGTCCAAGACTGGTCGAGCCCCGAGCTCATTCTTCTGCTCGAGGTCTTCAAATCCTCCGAGAACAATTCAATCACGCCAGTCACGGCACGGAGGAAATGCAAGATCCGGATACAGCCGGTTCGGGACAGTCCGACCCGCCTCTCCAGTGACTCAACACAACGATCGATGTCTGACCAATACCCCACACGGTATGGTGTCGCAACTATTACTGATGGCTGGTACATGCCCTCACAGTGTCATCATTCCATGCGCACACACCCGACACTATGATCAAGCCATGTGAACCCATGTCCACCAGATAGTAACGTATTCCCAGGGAATATCACTGTAATCCCGGCTGTCAGAGGGAATTAGACACCATTAACGCGGGAACGACTGACCCCGGAGAAAAAGGGCAGGAAAAGTTGAAGGATAAAAGAAAATTGAAGAGTAAGCTGCGGGGGTTCTGAGAATTTCTAGTTCTTCTTCTTCTTCTTCATCTTCCTTGAAATTTCAGATAGAGTATTCTGGTCATTAAAAAGGAAAAAATATCTTTTTATTTCTCCGGTCTCTCGAACAAAGAGGGATACAAAAAAGAACAACCCGATCACTGACTTGAGCGTTGGAGGGTTTTCGCCGAAAAAACATCCGGGACCCCTAACCTTATTTTTTGTGAATACAACATCGAGGAGACCACTGTTCCGTCGGATAACAAAAATTGAGACCAGAAAGCATTTCTGCTCAAGCACCTCATGAGCGAAGTTTTTACACTGTTCGAGGGCACGCGAAAAACTGTATCAACACTTAGTGCAAAAATGATCAGCCACACAATAGTTTGATGATTATGTATAATTGAACATCAGCAAAATGAAGAGCAGTGCACAATGAGAAAGCATAGCTAACCATTTTATTTGATTAGTTTTTGTCACCATTCTTGAATCCTTCTCCCTTGATCGGTTTTTATTTCAGGACTATATGTCAAATCTGTATTGAAAAAGTGACACACTTACTACTATCATAGGAGATGATATCATAGATAAGTATTTTTGTAGCAGAATGAGGTATTTTTGTAGCAGAAAAATATGTTCTTTAAAGGATATTTATATTTATCGGAATAAATAGTATTTCTGATTAATAAAATAAAATGAGGTATTTATTCATGTATCTTTATTGAATTAATATTTTGAATAAAGTCCATTTAATCATATTATTTGTATTTATGCGATCACTATGTGGATTCGCAGAAGATATAAATACAAGTTATCTTATGATTAAATAAAATAAGTTCGCAGTTGATAAATAAAGTTGGGCACTTTATTTAGGTATAGATTGTAATAAATTCATTGAGTGATTTGTCTTAATCATGTATGAATTTATTGATGTAGTATGTCTACATTGAATTGGATCACATATGAGATTTAATTAACCTAATAATAACTGTCAGACTTATTAAATCTCATAGGCATTGATTTATTGTAATCTTAATCTTGAGTTAGTTATGATTTCATGATTATAGTTGTTATTTCATTTGAGTTACCAATGGCATGACATACACATGTAGTCAAGATTAACCGGTATCTTGGTGAGAGCAATTACAAGTATTGAAATTGTAAATTAGCAATATAGATATTGTGCGACACATCTCTTGATGGGTTTTCAGTACTTGATCATAGAATTCTTTGGTCAGAGTGTCTCAACATAAATAAGTATGTTGAAAATGATCATTAGAGAAAACCAGTAAGTATCAAGGAACAAGATGTAATTAAATTGATTGGACAGTTGAGATATCAATTTAAATTAATGATGTGGTACAAAGGATTGTGCAGTAAAGAAATCAATATGGCTTAGGCGAATTATATTCGAGCATACAATTATAGAGGTCAGTTCCAATCTTATAGTGGAGTAGAATTGGAATTAAATAATTATATTTATTTAATTACAAATTTAGTTATTGTAGCCACCATTGTATGTTCCCAAATGATCCCTGGATTAGCTCATTTAATTGACAACACCATCACTGGACCCAAAAGCAAGAAAAACTGGCATATTAGATGAAAATCATAATTATAATATTTGTTAAGGCCTAGTATGTTATATTCAAGTGTAAATGGGGGCTTGTAATATTTTACAAGGTGGTCTTCTAGATAGTTACACATTCGTTCCACTTTCACGTAAGTGGAGAGATAGTTAAAAGAGGAATTCTATTTTAAATAGAAATCCTAATCCCAACATACTAGGGTTTTTTATAAGATATTATAAAATGGGCATTATTCTCTTAAAAAGAGACAGAAGAGAATCCCAGGGATTTTTAAGAAAAAAAAAAAAGAAGACATCTAAGAGGAGCCAGTTACAATTGGAGAGTGGTGAAATAGACGCCCACACGTCCAGTGTTCATCAAAATTGAGTCATAGCCTGGAAGATCGTTTGGAGGCGGATCTACAACTCTTAATTGTTCATCTTCTCAAAACATCAAGGTATGAATTTCTAGATTACTTAATTCTTATATATTGTATGAGATCAGTCGTAAAATGTTTTAATTGAAAAATTGAAAAACCTAATTTTATTCCCTTTAGAATTAACATATTTATCAAGTAAGTAGTAATTTCTACTTTGAAAAAATAATGCTTGAAGTAATTAGATATCTAATCTGTAATTCAAGCTTCTCATAGTTACATAATAAAAGTTCTACTTCTTAATAAGATTCTAGTTCTTATTCTCAGGTTACCAATAATATAAGCGCAGACAAAATAGACCGAGCGTGAGGTGAAGGTTTCATTCACAACCTTTTCATTACTTGCAATTGGTTTTTAAATTGCAGAAGAAGCCAAATTAAGCTGAAGAATTGATGTTAAAAAAAAAAGTAAAAATTTAAAGAAAATTCTTACTTTGTCATGTAGAAAACTTATTTTATTGTTCTAAATCATATACTATTACAATTTATGAATAATATCACTGAGTATCTCACTTCTGGCATTTTTAGCTATCTACTACTAATTATTGTTAGAATAATTAAATTCTTTATGGTGAAATCCATCACCTAAAATCCATGAACATTCATGTTATATCACTAAGAATCAATAATTAAATATGCAAAAGCGCACTTGAATTTATAATGCTGAATAATACTCTAGGGTTGTGTAGTTCTTCTTCCAAATCAACAAGTATATCTTATAAAGCCCTTTAGTTTTTCTGTGCACTCTTTCGGATGATGAAATATCAGAGAGAATAGAATAGATACAATATATGTGACTTGGGGACCATAACCACTTATATAGACAACCTTTCCTATTGTCACTAGATATTCCTAATTTTGCCCATTATAAAATTAGAATACCATTAGGTCTTTACACATTAAAGGTCCACACCCTATTAGATACATTAAAGACCAAATTACCAAAAATCTAATTAGATCACCTTTAATTGGGTTTAACCTTATATGTCAGCTCACAATACATAATTATTTACATATAAGACCAACGTTGGATTAACGATCTAACAATATTAGATAAAATATCTAACAATCTCCCACTTAGGCTATATGTGAAACCTTATCATTATACGTTGTAAAAATAACCATATGAGCTCAATCTTACTGTCATTACCAAAATGTATTTAAAACCGATACGGTCCATTAATCATATTAATATAGGATCAAATCAGCATTTGTTATAACTATCGTAACTCGACCCATCAATAGTCACTAAGCCAATACAATTGAATGACATAGATTATGATATGGATGTGTAGCATAGAAATTGTATGTCAATTTCCAACTGGTCCACCTCAAACTTTAGTGAGATCTAACCCTACCAAAATCAGAGTGTGAATAAACCAAAACTTATTTCTACAGAAAATAACCTTAAATAGCCATAAACTAAAATAACTAAAAAATGTATATATCATAAAAGCATCTTAAATTACAAACTCCCACTAAAACTAAATATCCTTAAATGACAAGATACTCATATGAGTAGTGTGCTTATGAAACATTTTAGGTGACAATCCCTTAGTAAGCAGATCCGCAATCATGGAGTTTGTGCCAACGTGCTCTACAGATCGCTATCCACTCTGAACTCCTTCTTTAACAACTAGGAAATTGATGTCTATGTGCTTCGACTTTGTCGAGCTCTTATTGTTATTAGAATACATTACTGCTGACTTATTGTCATAAAATAATCTGAGTGGCCTATTAATACCATCTACTATACGCATCCCTGTAACAAAATTTTACAACTATATTCCGTGATTGGATGCCTCATAACATGCTATGAATTATGCTGCCATCGTGGAAGAGACTATAAGAGACTGTTTAGCATTAGGCTTAAAAGGCCTTGCCTTAGTTGGATATCCACAACATGCAAACGTTTTAGACTAGACTTCTTGCCCGTCCAAAGTTCATAAAGGGTTTGAGTAGTTGCTTTTGTTGGAACCCTATTAAGGATATATGCTGCAGTTTTAAGTGCTTCTCCCTATAGTGATTTAGGTAAAGTAGAATGATAAACCATACTCCTCACCACGTCTTTAAGCATTTTGTTTCATGTTTCAGCAATACCATTCATAGTGGGTAAGCTCGGTATAGTGCACTATGGGATGATATCGTATTCCTCTAAAAACTTAGCAAATGATCCTGGATATTATTCACCAAAACCATTATATCTACTATAGTACTCACCACAATCTAACGCTTTTGATTCTTTTATTGAGTTGATTCTCAACTTCAGTCTTAAAATTTTTTAACATATCCAATGACTATGATTTTTTATAAAGGAAATAAATGTAGCCATATCTAGAAAAATCATCGATAAACGTCATAAAATATTATTGACCATTCTAAGAAGCCATAGGAAATGGTCCACAAATGTCTGTATGGATGAGTTCTAAGACGTCCAAAATCATATTGGTTTCAAATCTCCTTTTATTAGTTTGTTTCCCCTTGATACAGTTAACACAAATATCAAAATCTGTAAAATCCAAGGGGTCAATAAGTTGATCTGACACAAGTCACAAGTCTCTCTATTCTCCGTCTGAAGATATGACCCAATCTGTTATGCCATAATGCAACGGAATTCTCATTTGTTAATTTTCTTTTTATACATCACATACTCAATTACAGGGATTCATTAAATAAAGCAATCTTATCAATTAAATAAAGATTATCTTTACGTAATAAATAACCAGAGCCAACCAATTTTGAATTATGAAACAAACTGAATTTTCTATTTCCAAATGAAAAAGAATAACCAGATTTGTCCAAAGTAGAAATAGAAATCAAATTCCATCTAAAAGATGGAAGAATAAATATTTCATTAAGATCCAAATAAAATCTAATTTTCAATAATAATCTAAAATTTTCAATTGCTTCAACTTTTATTGTTTTGCCATCACTCACATAGATGTATCTTTCACCATCACTGGGCTTTCAGCAATTTAAGCAACCCTGTATAGACACTCTGATGTGAGTAGTTGCTTCAAAATCTATCCATCATATGTGTCTAGGCACCGAAGTTAAATTAACCTCAGTGCAAACCAAACCATGTTTTTTAGCTCTATAAAAGAAATAATTAGTGCTTTCTGGATCACCCAGTTTCGTTTTTGTTGTTTCCTTTTAGGTGTTGTATTTACAGTTTCCTTATCATTCTTTCTCTTTTTGGCCTTATCATTACACATATATCCCATTGAAATTAAATTTGTCAAAAGCATACCTATTTTTTATATTCCATTCTTAACAAACTTCTTTTCAATTTTAATAAGGAATATTCTTTAGCTTTAGTTATTTTTCCAGACATAAAGTCTTTGAATACTACTGGAATGACATTCTTTATGATCATCATACATATGCGATTCGATTTCTCCCATCTTTCCATATCTCTTTTTTTCTGGATGATACTCTCATCCGTAAGAGATGGGGAAAAATCAACCCTTAACGCAAAGTCGAGATCCATGACTAGGAGATATTTTAAGATATTCTCTTTCCAAGACTTAAAATTTAAGTCATTTAGCATAGAAATGGAATTGATGTTGGCAGTAATATTAGCAGCAGACATAATTGAATCTAGATAACAATAAACAAACAAAATAAGTTCTTATTAGTCTTAAAAGAAGAATAAATTCAAATAAAGGTAAACCCCATCTTAAGATACCGAGCACTCCATTAATATTTCATCTTTGGACAAAATATTAACTATAAGTGATATCTCGGTGCAGTAATCAAATACTGATAATAAAAACATGTCAAACAATAAATCTTTCACAGGCCAATTTATTGTTTACAACTTAAACTAAATAATCATCACATGTTTATTACTGCAAATGCACATGCAACTCTGTGAAATATGGACGTTCTTTTGAGACGATCGATACATAAATTACATATATTCAAATTGTTTATATTTTGAAATAAATTAATTTTCATAAGAGAGGCCACTTTGATAACATGTTGTTTCCATTAATTTATCTTAAAATATATATTATCATACCAATATTCGAATTTTAAATTATACCCAAAAATTTAAAAAACTAAAAAGGTCAAACTTTGGTCAATAGTCATGACCTTGACTGGTCAACTGTCGACCGATTCGGGCCTAGACTAAACAAGCCCCATCCAAATCAGGTTAGACTAGATCAGTTTGAGCTGACCAGGAACCATAATCCTAATGCCTCATTTTTCTTTTTCTTTTTTTAACTATTTCTTCACTATAAAGCAACAGCCATGACTGCTGCTTCTTCTTCTTCAACCTTGAGCTCTCAAATTGTATGTTGTGGCTTGGCTGCCGTCATAGCCTAACAGCCGCTCCCATCTTTTTTTTTTAATTCTTTGAGCGGTAGTTGTATCGCCGCTTCTCATCTCCTTCTGCCACGATGTTTGACACGGCTCTTTCCTTTAGTCGCAACCTAGGTAACCCAAGCCAGCAACTCCCCTTATCATCATGGCGGCTACACGCAGCAGCGTGAGTTAGGCATGCCAGCAACACACATTGGACACCAACAACGTGAGTCAAGTGTGCCAGCAGCATGAGTTGTGCATCAGCAGCGCGAATCGCGCGCTAGGCAGCGAGACTCTTTGCTTCACTGCCACGCATGGTCCAATATATTGTTGCTGAACATCCTAAAAGCACACAATGGCCATGAAACCATAACAGCAATGGGAGCAGCTAGCCTTAAAAGTTTAGAGACTGTATTTCAAAATTTCTAAGAACATATTTTCCTAAAATTTCAAATTTCAAATATTATTTTCTTTAATTTTAATTTAATTTATTTACTTTAATTCCCAATTGTATTAAATTGAGAATTTTTGAAAATCTAATAATTTAAATTTACAATTTTGTTTTCAAATTCAATAATACATGAATTATTAAACTCAAGAACACCCAAAAATTTAATCATTAATCAAAATAAATTTGATTCTCAATGATTCAACATGAAGAGACTTTGATACCACTTATTAGAATAATAAAATTCTTTATGGTAAAATCAGTCACCTAAAATCCATGAATATTCATGTTATATCACTAAGAATGAATAATTAAATATGCTGAAGCGTACCTGAATCCATAATGATGAATTATTCTCTAGGGTTATGTAGTTGGCATTCCAGATCAACACATATATCTTAGAGACCCTTTAGTTTCTCTGTGCACTCTTTCTGATGATGGGATATCAAAGAGAATAGAATAGATACGATACATGTGACTTGGGACCATAACTACTTATATAGACAATCTTTCCTGTTGTCACTGGGTATTCCTAATTCTGTTCATCAAAGAATTAGAATATCATTAGGCCTCTACACATTAAAGCCCAAATTACAGAAAAACTAATTAGATCACTTTTAATTGGGCTTAACCTTATATGGCAATTCGCAATACATAATTATTCACATATAAATCGAATGTTGGATTAAGGATCCAACAGCATTGAATAAAATATTCAACAATTATTTGATCGAGCATTTGATGCGCAGAAGTGAACCCAAGAACTTGAATCTAAAAGTAACATTGTCCAATTAAAATTAATATTTATCAAACACTATTTATTATCTATTTTTCAATTATTAATATTTTAGTTTTAGCTGTAGCTTAAAAACTATTATATATTTTAAAACGGAGACTAATCTAACAAATATCTTCATCTAAATAGTAGACATGTGATCATGGATGACTTAATATGTTGTATCATTTGGGCATTCACTTCAACAATAAAAATTACTGGAAGGTACTACAAATGCTACCGACATTTCAGTTCATATATACTTTGGATGGTTAGCTTTGAATGTGATTATTTGATTATCTCGTGGTGATCTTATGCTCCATATCATATATTTTTTAAATCAAATTTTTTTAGTATAGTTTTATCAATAAAATTTTTGTAAATAGAGATTTTATTTAAAAAAAAATTGGACTCTTTGGATGTTTTTGGGAGTTTTTATTAAAATTTATAAAATTATTTATGTAGACAATTCTTTAAAATATTTGTTATGAAAGATTGAAATAAATTAAAGGTATTTAGACAATTGAACTCTTTAAAATGCCCTATGACCTCTACTTTTAAAAATTTAAAATTTGAATTTTTTTAGTAAAGAAAAAATAACTTATTTAATTTTTAAACATTAACTAAGATTACAACAAAACAATATAAAATTTTGAAAAAAAAATTTGGACATTAAATAAGTACTTTTAATTTTGAAATTATTTTTAGAAGATTCAAAAATATTTTTTTAATCCCTACTTCTCTAAAATTCAAATTCAAGTAGACAATTAAAAAAATTACTTAAAAATAACAGCTGTGAAATAAACTTATTAATTGTGAAAAAATGTTTAGATATTTTTGTTAAAGTCAAATTATAGTTCTTTGCCAAACAAACAATTTAATTTTGACAGCACCATGTCACAGACCTCCCGATTTGAGCTCAAAAATAGCCTATGGCCATGAATCAAAATATGCTTGGTTCGATTCCGGAATGTTCCATAAAACTCTATTACATCTAGCATATTGGTACATATCCTAGAATTCTCTAGAATTTTGCACATGTATATAAAATTCTAGAGGTCTTAGAAAGCTCTAGAGCTTGACAAGCCTTCCTATAAATATGAGTTGGCATTAGGCATTTGAGCATCAAGCACTTGAGCAAGCATTTCAAGCACTCTTGTAAGCATTCTTTTCAGTAATTCAATCTTCTGCATTTGGCTAAATTGCTCTCTTACTCTCTTCTCTTTAGCACTTTCGAAAACCTCTTGACTTAGCTATTTAGAAGCGCAAAGACTTACTTAGAACTTTAGGCAAGAGTTGTCTAAGTGTCGCACGGGTTAGTTGCGCAAAATACTCATCCCGTGATAAGTGGTATCAGAGCTGTGATTTGTATCCATGCAATCCAGCTCTTTTCGGAGCAATGGCCAATCTTCCAACTTCAAGCACAATACAAGAGGGGGCTCTTAGTGTGGATATACTCCTAAAACCAAGTTGGGGTTGAGATGAAACTTGTGAGCAGGCCAAGATTCGTACTAAGTCCAAGGCCGCTTCCATCGATGCTTTGGAGCCTCGCATAGCTACGCTCCAATCTTCAATCTCTGCCTCTTAGGACACCCTCGATGGTTTAAAGGAAATGATGGATGGTCTCGAGGGCAAATATGCTGACATCACAATGGCAACCAAGGCCCTCATCACCAAGGCAGCATTCCACGAAGAGTTGCTAAAACTCCACAGGTTCGTGCAAGATGAAATAAATTTCTCCATCCTGCCCATATACATCTTATACAGTCTCACGTCTATCTGTTTCGATCCGTTCTTAATTAATTAGCTAAAAATGGAAAGTTTCATTAATTTCAGTAAAAAAGGGAGAGGAATTGACGACACACTTAATTAATTTCTAAAAGGTATTAAAAAATAACAACCGATTAATTGAAGTGAAATAGAGCGAGCATGCATGAGAAATAAATTACCCATGGCCGTGGGAAACAGTTCCAAAACCATTTTCAAATGTCAATGTTGGGAATGTGGCGTATCTCAGGCCAGTCTTGTCCTATCTTCTTTTGAAAAGTTCTTCTAAAATAGGACATCCCCAAATCTTCAATTTCTGGAGCGTTGTCTTCTGAAGATGGTGATCGGGCGAGTGCTTTCAATTTACGGCATCTTCCAATTGACAAGGAAAAAGACGCAGCATGATTATGATTTCTCCTTTTATTGCAGTCCGAAATCCCACTCTTCCGGTTCTTCCATAATATAAAATTTAAGCTCTTCTAATTTAGGAAAGGCAATAACTGGGGAGCCATCTGTATCTCTTTCTATTCCGAGAAATTCATTACCCACTCTTTTCACACTCTGCATTCCACCAATATTAAAATATTCAAGGGATTTCAATTTTCCCAAAGGAAGCAATTACTCCCAATTTCTGAACATGCTGAGAGATAAAGCCCTTAAATTGCTCAATGACATTATCCAATTTTTGGGGACAACATTCCTCCAACCTCTGTATTCACTTATCCCTAAGCTCTTTAAGTTCAGAACTCGTAGCCTTACCCACATCTGATACATTTCCCAGCCCATATATATCACAACCTCAAAGAAAGTTAAGCCATTTAAGAGACTCCAACCTACATGCACTGTCATACCCTCCGCCCACAACAAACTTAGCCACACTCTGAAGCCCGATTAATTCGTCAATCCCTACCGACAAGTATCTTAAAAAATTAGTATGGACATTTTGCAGATACATTAGCTTTCTTAACTTCCCAATCCCTTGAGGTAATTCTCTAAAATTTATGCAATGACTAACATCTAAAAGTTCTAAATTGAACAAGTCACACAACGTCTCAGGTAATTTTTCAATCTCCTTTTGATATGATAAATTAAGGTATTTCAAATGCAATAATTTTTTTATATTTGTTGGAATTTCTTTGACGAAATTCTCACACGACCATGCGGCACGCACCTCTAATTTTAATGCCCTTAAACAAGTTAATTTATCAAATAATTGAGGTAGGACTTCGCTAGACCATGAATGATCATCACTTCCAACTATGAGGCTATGCAATCCTTGCAATCCTCTAACATTATCCCAAATGGAGATCGAAATTGAAGACCTACTATCTAAAGTTAACTTTAGATGAAGGATTTTTTTCTCCCCAAAAGACATTGTAACCGACTCTTCACCATCATGAGGGTCCACTGTTAAACATTCATTACTACATAAATATTGGAAAAAGTCGTGCACTATATCATGCATTTTACACATCAAGATTTCACCATCATTTCCTCTAACAAAATCTTGAAATACTTTTTACCAATGTCCTCCATCTCTTTGTTTCGTTTCTCACTAAGGTAACCTTGAGCCATCATAATTCAATTAACTCAAATTTTCGTATTTTATAGTCTTTTGGAATGATAGCACAATTTGAGAAACATTGTCTTACCTTAAAGGGCAATTCATTATAACTCAACAATAGAGGGGCCAATAGACTTTCTCAACTACTTCTAGTTCTCATATCTCACTTTTTAAAATATTTTTCCACTCCTCTTCCTTGTGTTTAGACCGCAAGGGACTAACAATTGTCTTTACAGCTGAAGGCAAGCCCTTGCACTTGCTTACAACTTCTCGACCAATTTTTTCAAAATTCTCACGTTGCTCCATGGACTTACCGGAAAATGCTAATGACTTAACCACTGACTAGCATTCCATTTCAGATAATACATTGATAGAGATAATGTCAGTTGATCCCATAATACGGGCAACTATTTCCTTTTCTGTGGTATTAAAATTTTACTTCGATAGAGACAATGCTTTAAACAGTAGTAGAATGATTCCCATTTATAGAAATCTTCATTCCACACATCATCGAAGACAGGAAGAAGTTTCTTCCCTACAATATGTTGCTGGTCAGCTTCTTCACTTCCTTTTCGACACCCGTTACCAGCCCCGCTTGTTCCTTTGCCTCTTCAACAGCCATTGAATTCAGCTGCTCCAATAGAGGGGAAATGATTGCATCAACCATGGTGAAATTGATGATGAGTGATTACAAAAATAATTTATGATGAAAGAAATTTAAGAACTTATAATGAATTAATTATGTTGCGATGTGAAGAGGCATGCAGCCATCTTCTTTTAATTCTTATTGTGCATGCAAAAGCAAAACCCAACGAAAGGAATAATCTTATCTCAGCCCATACGAAAGGAATAACTTACAGCCAAAACGGAAAGAAAAGAATAAAAGAATGACAAATACTAGAAGACATACTAAAGGTTGGCGAAAGAATATGTTATATCTTGCTGTTGATAACAAGTTTGGAATGTCCATTTTATCTTTGAAAAATGCTAAAGATACTTAATAAAGATAGAAGGAAGATAGAATGAACTACAAAATCATATTGTTTTATAATATTAATGGTTTATTTTATCGTTTTTCTCGTATATGCTATAGTTTCCGTCTTCTTTCTGTTTAATTTTTATGTTTAAATAACAATATCTTTATTTTTTAGCCTACAAAAAGAAAATTTAGGCTATACACATGCTTAGTTTTAATGGCATGATTGTCCAACTAGTGTCGAAATAATTTTTCATACGTGTACTTCACATAAAAGTTTATTGTAAATATATATTAATACTTAAGAAAATTTTATCACTTTTTAGTACCGTGTTGGGGAACAATCGAAGTTAATGAACACATTATTCTAATAATCCATTGTGTTTTTCAGAATTATAAAAAAATTGACCGTTTGCAATGTATTCACGTCTATATTCATGTCATGGCACTGAAAACTAAGTCCACATTTTTTAAATTACAAAAGCTTAACAAGTGACATGCAGGGCCGGACATGTACGTGGGCTAGACTGGTTATAGCCTAAGAGACATCATGGGAAATTTACAAAAATAACCAAAAAGTTTTAGGGTTTTTAGAATTACCTAGTTAAACTTTTTCTATCATTTGTAACTAATTTTAATATTTTTGGACAACAATCCCCTTGTCATTCCAACAGGTACCCAAAAGACCAAACCTTCTCTTCTCTCCAAATCCAATGGCAGCACAGTCTTGATTTTTCCGGCAATAATCGACGACAGTTGGATGGGTGTGTGACGGCAACTTCATCTTCGGCATCACGCAACTGTACTTGCAGCACTTCGACGGCAGTTGGATAGGCGATTAACAACATCTTTGTTTCCGGCATCTTCATTTCCCAAAGTAAGTTTATTTTTATTTGTTTGTTTCTTTAAGATTGGACTGTCACTTGAATGTATTAAGTGTATATTTTTATGATAAATGAGTATTAGGGTTAATTTTCTATGAATTTAGGAAAGTATTTAATGAGAATATGATTTGAGAAAAATGGCATATGAGGTGTTTGTTGAAATGCTTATTAGACTTCATTCTATCATTTTTGATAGATTGTGTCGTGAGTTGATTGTGACTTGGTGTGAATCTATGTTCGGCAAAGCAGAGCAAGTTATTTTGGTGCGACTAGTGCTGTTTTGATGTAGTATGGCGAGAGCATGTTGTTGTGAGTTCATGCGACAGACACCTACTCAAAATCACAGCCCCAAGTTTATTGTGATTTTGAGCGACATGCACATGTCTCTTAGAAGACAAGTGCCAATCTCACCAAATCAGAGTGAGTGTGTTGTTGTAACTTCATGCAACAAGCGCTTGTTTTGTTGGGAGATAGGTGTCTATTGCACAAAATCACAGTGAGTATGTTGTTGTGATTTCATGCAATGGGCACTTGCCTTTGGGAGACAAGCGCCTGTTGCATGAAATCACAGTGTTTATTGTTGTAATTTTATGTGACAGGTGCTTGTCGCACGAAATTACAATGAGCGTGGGCCTATATTTTGAGAGACATGCACTTGTCTCCTGCGAGACAGGTGCATGTCGCACAAAATTACAATAATACGCTCTCATCGCACTACATCAAAACAACACCAGTTGCACTAAATCACTTTCTCTACTTTGTTGAACATAGATTCACACCAAGCCACAATCAATCCACAACACAATCTATCAAAAATGATGTAACAAAGTCTAATAGGCATTTCAACAGACAAATGATATGCCATTTTTCTCAAATCATATTCTCATTAAATATTTTCTAAATTCATAGAAAACTAACCCTAATACTCATCTATCATGAAATTTGCACTTAAGTAAATTCAAGTGACAATCCAATCTTAAAGAAATGTAAAAAAATAAATAAATAAACTTGCTTTGGGATATTAAGATGCCATCAACAACTTGTCCAATTGTCGTCGAAGTACTGGATATACAATTGAGTTATGCCAGAGATGAAGTTGCCACCACACTCTTGTCTAATTACCATAAATTGTTACTGAAAAAATTAAGACCGTGCTGCCGTTGGATTTGGGATAAAAAATAAGGTTTGGTTTTTTAGGTGTTGGAATGACAAATGTATTGTTGTCCAAAATTATTAAAATTGGCTGCATATGATAGAAAAAATTTAAATGACTAATTCTCCTAAAAATTTTTTGTTATTTTTGTAAATTTCTCAAAAATCATTCATAAGCGCTTATGGTTTATTCAATTTTATATAACAATAGACTTTTATTTTGCTTTCAAATATGTCCCAAATTCAATTATATATTTATTGAATAAATTGAAATCATTATAGGGTGGGTCTGGCTAAAATTTTATTATTGTTTTATCTTATTATAAAATATGTCAATATATTATAATATTGTCACTAGTATTCGAAAGTTAAAGTACCAACTCTAAGCTAATTTGTTTTTTTTGTTCATTTTTGTTAGAGACATCATCTCAATATAAAGTCTTCCGTAAATTTTGGTGGTTTTCCATGAAAAGAATGAACGATTTTTTTAAAAGGATATATAATTGATATATTTATAAAAATTTAATTTTATATCATTATCATAAATATTGCTTACAAATATATCTCATAATTAATGTTTGGAAGAATACAAACTAGTGGGTAAGAGTACAACTTCCACACACATATATATATATATGTATGTAGAGTAAGAGAAAGGGGAAAATTGACATAAATAGCCATTAAAACTTTTAAATTTTCAAAATTAACCCTCACTTTATATTCAATCAAAAATAGCCAAACAAAATCATTTTATTTTAAATTACCCTCTATATTTCATTTTTGTTCCTTTAATCTTCATTTTTTATGCAACCAAAAACCAGACCCACGAGCCACGATCAACTACATCAGCAGCCAACACACCACACATTCACACCAGTAGTGTCTTGACTAAATTAGAACGAAACCAGACAGAAACCTAGCCGCGTCTTCATTAAGTTACATATTGATCTGAAAAACAAAATAATAAAAATCCTTCCAATTTATATCCATTTTTCCATAACTGAATTATCAATTTTAATCTTCATCAATAGTTTAAAATGAAACAGTGAAGTCCAACTGCAAAAATCTAGCATCCTTGTATTCGTGTATTAAAAACCTAGGTAAGCTAAGCTAAGCTAATTCTATAAATATTTGTATGACTATTATGAATTTTTGTCATGTAGTCTACATAATGAAATGTTAAAAACGTGTGAAGAAGCATTTGCAGTGTTAGGGTTATGTTTATGTGCCTCCGAGAGAAGCTAGGTACTTTCTTACCTATCGCGCCAGGTTTGGTGCGATAGGGTGCATGTTGCACCTAAATGCAGTTTTAATATATTTTATTTTTTTGTGATTATGTTTTCTTCTGTATAATAAATTTATTTTTTTAATCATGTCAGGATTAATGGATTTAGTTGTACTTAAACTGTTATAATGGTTGGTAGGAGACATCGGCAGATGGTCAGATGGATTATGTGAATGCTAAAAATATAGTATTTTTTGTTCTAAAATATTGTATGTTTCTTCAATTTCAATCACGAATATATGAGATTTTACAGATAAATCCTAATGAATATAATATCACAATAAAGACAACTTTGAAGTCTAATAACACAATCCATCGTGCATGTTCACTACCCATGAGTATATTTAATAATGAAATTGTCAAGGTTGTGTTACATTTAGCCTCTGATATAGCCAATTGTGGATGCATTCCTATATTTGTTACCACATCTTTTAGAGTTCTGAGCCAAGATGTTGAGGCACTTGTAGAATCTGTCTCTGTCCCCGATGTTGAAGAATAAGTGTTAACAAGAAAAACGTCATTGCAGTAATATTACTCTCCACTCCACGACAATAATAACACCAATGATGATAACGCCATTGTGTTAACGGATATTGGAGAAGAGGTGCTACCACCAGAGACATCATTAGAAGAATGTCACTCTCTATTTCACAATAATTATTTCCGTGACAATGATGATCCTATGACAACATGGGCAACACAAAAGCAGATAATGTTCATGTGGAGGTGTATAATAGCACAAGAGTCACTCGCTGCAGTAGTCCAATTGATGATGAGGGTGTTGGTCCTTCTGATATTCTTTTTAATAACGAGGATGAGTATCAGGATGATATTACTGCTAATAGAAGGAACAGTCAATCTATTGCTCCAATAGGCCGTTTAACGAGGACAGTAATTGATCCTCTTATAAGTCTTGCTCCAATTGTGCTATCAAACTTATTTGCTCCAAACTTTGTTAGATGTTACAGTTCAGATGATATTGGTGTGAGCAAGTTGTTCGCTGAGAAGAATGAGTTAATATTGGAACTGGGCAAATTTTCCCTTCAGGAAATATTTGATTTCAAGATTGCACGATCCACAACTACACGTTTCCAGGGTTCAAAATCATGTAAATTGCGTATTCGTGTAACGAGACTTTCGAACGAGTAGAATGTTCATTGGGTAGTCAGAAGAATTGACAATATACATACACGTCAGTTTATTAGTCATATTATTGTGAACAAATATATCCAAGAGAAAAGGATATACTCTCCGAATGATATTAGAGTAGACATACAGCAAGAATACAATATCCAATTAACATACTAGTATACATATCGAGCTAGAGAAGTTGGACTTAAAATTGTCCGAGGGAATCCTGCAGCGTCATATAACTTACTATCCCAATACTCTTGCGTTTTGAAGGTTGCAAATGAGGGTACAGTTACACACATTGAATGAGATAGGGATAGTAATTTCTTATAGTACTTTGTAGCTCTTGGATCTTCCATCAAGGGTTTTAAATAGTATATTAGACCGGTGATTGCTGAGATGATACTCATCTAAAGGGCCTATATCAGGGAAGCATGTTTGTTGCAACATGCTTAGATGGAAACGATTAATTATATTCGTTAGCCATTGGAGTTTTGGATTCAGAGAATAATGATGCTTTGGAATGGTTTATGACAAAGTTACATAGAGTGATTGGTGATATGTCGGACTACAGTATTTATCTCCGATCGATGCAATTCTTTCAAGAGAGCCGTTCTTAAAGTATTTTATAATGCTGCTCATGGCGTTTGTTTTTACCATGTGAAAGGTAACATAAAAGCAAAATTTAGGATGCCCAGAGCTGTTTGGGATGATTTCGAGCCTATCTTTATAAAAGCCGCAAAAACATATAGACACGAAGAATTAAGAAAACAAATTGAGGCTTTGTGGATGCTCCACTCCAGTGCAGCCCATTACTTGGAGAATAATGTGGGTACATGTAATTGGGCAAGGTCTAAGTCCGAAGGCAGGAGATACAGTATTCTTACCACTAACATTGCAGAAAGCGTGAATTCTTTTATAAAGGAACTGCGAAAATTTTTGATCACTCATCTTGTTGATCACTTTAGGAAAACAATGCAGCAATGGTTTTATGATAGAAAACTTGTGGCTAAATTGATGAGTACCTGACTAAAAACCTGGGTAGATGAAATAATCACTAAGAGGAGATCTCGGGCTGAATGGATGATCGTCCGTCCTATGTCTCCACATCGATTCCATGTTTTGGGTGGTGGTACAGTAATTGATTAGTTAACATACAGAATAAAACTTGCTCGTGTAAAGTATTTGAATTGGATCAGCTTGTCTGTGCGCATGCAATTGCTTCTTGTTTAACTATCCTAGTGGATTACATAAGCATTTGTTCTGAATTATACACCAAGGAATCATTGGTAAAGGCTTATGCACAACCAGTGGAGCGGGTTGGCGATGTAATAGATTGGGAAGTTCTAGATGAAATCCAAGAGATGCAAATTTATCAATCAATAAAAGCACCACCACCTAGTCGTTGTAAAGAGCTAAGAATACCTTCTGTCGGTGAGAATGTAAATTAAAGAACTGTGAAATATGGAGGTGCAACGAATCGATACATAACAGTAAACGATGTAAAAATTCTATTGTATCGAATCAAAGTTAGATGCATTATTCCAACTAATAATGTACTACTGATTTTATTTTATTTTTTATATTACACAATATATTTTGGTACAATTTGTTTAGTGTTCTTTATTATTGCAATTATGTGTAACACCCATTTTTTAATTTTTAATGTAATTAAGTACGTTAATGATAACAACATTCAATACATCAAGATTCAAATGAATACAATGGTTTATAATATAATATCGCCATTAAATATGTCTATTGTTGAAATCGAGCATAAGTCTAAATATTAAATACATAGTAAACATCAATAAAAGTACACCGCAATTGCCACTACTAGGCTCTTGTTGTGGGATACTTTTAACTGCGACAACTTTCCAGTAGTCAGCACGCTATAGGTGATGTCGAATATTGTAGAATCCAACATGGTCTAGCCATCGAGGGAATATGACTTCAAATGGTCTAAATTGATCCTTGTATGTTTTATCGTCGTAGAATGTCACCTATGAGTCATAAATCTATATTTTGTTGGTACGAAAGTTCACTCGAGCTAGTACTCAATGATCGCCGCCAAGGTTAACAGGAATGAATACCTACACGTAAAAATATTTGTTAATTTTCTAGTTTCTTACGCCCAAATTATTATATTATATTATATTTAAATGAGTCAAAAGTAGGGATGTCAAAAAATTCTCATGTATGGGGGCCTCCGGGGCTCATCATGTTAGGGTCGGGTATTGAAGATAGTTTTTCTTTTATTTTATAAAAGATCGGGTACATGTATAATTATTCATACCCGTTGATTAAACAGACCAGGTACGGGTACTAAATACTAAAGTCTATACCCGCTCATGAACCCGTTTGATTATTTATTTTTTATTAATTTTTAAATTTTAAAATTAGTAATTAACTATTAAATCTAAATATTAAAGTCATAAAAGACTAAAACATGAATAACTAAACATTAGCACTTTAAATATGTAATTGTTGAACATTTTAAAACCCTAAGAGATAAAAAAAAGTCAATAATTTAGATTGTAATTATCTTTACAAGATCTAATTTAAGATGCACATTTTGGTTATTGTAGTATTGACTAGAAAAATAACTAAATATGGTCAATATTCTTATAGTTATTTTATTTATGTACTTTAGAATTTTTTTTTTCTAATTTAATAGGATTTTGTGTTCTAAATTGTATTAACTATCTCATCACATTATTATTTCAATTATTTAGTAATTTTTATATTTTTCTTTTATTTAAATAGATTTAGTATTTCAATTTAATAATATAGTAATTAAAATTACTATCACTAAATTAAAAGGTGATATAGAGGATAGTGGGAGGGAACGGATATCTATTTTTTTTAACGGGTAATTCTTGACCCGTTCCCGTTCAAACCTTGAACGAGTACAGGTCGGTGATGGGAATGTTTATAATCAATCAGGTACAGGTTTGGGGTATTGGCATCCCTGTACAATCTCACACCGTTGTCACCCCTAGTCAAAAGTGGCTGCCACCAGCCACCACTTTTAACTTCTTTTATTATTTTAATTATTATATATACAATATATATTTTTAATTTTAAATAGTTTCTATAATATAATATGTTCATCTTTTTGTCTCTCATTTTTAGCTCTAAATTCTTTTCATTCTTAAAATATATCTACAATAACAAAATATAATAATAAAAATAAAACTTAACATAATAAAATATAATTTATATAAAATTGTATCTGAGAACAATAAAATAAAATATGAATTATAAGTATATTAATTAGCGCTATAAATAAAAAAAAATTATAATTTAAATCTTTATAAAATATACACATTATAATATTAGTCAACTCTATTGATCCGTTGAAGGTTATGAATTAAGATGTTAGGCTAGTCTGCTCGTGTTCCCTTTCTGTAAACTATCATGAAGAACAGGACAAGACATGGTGTTACCAATCTTTACACCTTTAGCATTCAAATCTTGCTCTAGAACAACTCTGTGGTCCGGTTCTGCAGGCAAAAATTTTGATCCCTGAAGCAGCCTCACCCACCAACCTAGCTCCAAATAAATAATTTGAAATGCCTTGAAAATCTGTAACATTATATCCAAATAATTATCAAGTAATTCAAAAATGGGCCGCGTATAAAATAAAATAAAAAACATTCTACAACGTTCAAATTCAATAGATCCGTGATTTGTACACACAGACACTTACCATGTTCGTATTACTCTAGGACTAGTGATCAAGACCAACTTTCAATAACATAATCACATTAACTTGTGCTTGTGACGTAATGAGATTGCTGTGCATTCTGTGAGTGTATGAACATTAATTCCTTATTTTTCTTAAAATGTGCATAATAATTCGTAATATGAACAAATCCCGATTTATAGAAGTGTTCAGATATTTTTGTTTTGCTTTTTTTTTCTTTTAAGGACTAAAAATCATTAATCATTTTCTTGATGCCCATTTACAAAATATACATATGGTATCTTGCTATATTGATCACTGAGATGTGTTGGAAAAGAGACAGGAAAAGAGAAATAAAATAAGAAACAAATGGAATAATAAAGTGAGGAATGAGGTTCCATTATTTGGTTATAACTGAAATCAAACATGTAAAAGGAATTGAGTTTCTTTTCTTTCTTTCTTTTTGTTTTTTGGTAGACAAATACACTTAAAAAAAAATTTGAATTTGATATTTAATAGAAAATTCAAAGTATAATCAAATTCATTTGTAATATAAGTTCATTTCATTCATAAAATTTAACAAATAGAATAAAATTTATAAATATTTCAAATACAAATACATGTTAATATCCCAAAAACGGTTCGACTATGTTGCCACAGTTGCACTATATCATTTCATTCATAAAATTTAACATATGGAATAAAATTTATAAATGTTTCAAATACAAATATATATTACTATTCAAAATAATAAAAATTTTGCATTGCAAACAATTTTAAAAAAAATAAAAGTGTTAACAATAACCTCTAAAATACCAATAAAGCGACAAGAAACACCAATCTTAACCTTCAAAATCAATCAACCCACAGCAGTTTAGCCTCTCAAGAGCTCTCTCTGTGCTGTGCTTTCCCTCATTCATTCTCTTTACAAATACAGGACATAAAAAAAAAAAACAAAAAACATGATCCAATACCTAATAACAAGTTATTGAAAATATATATAAGAGATTAAAAAAGCATTTAGATGCCCAACAAATAAATTAGTTAAGACAAATATAATTATAATGGTTTGATGACGTTATTTGTATGTATAGATTTGAACATGCATTAGCAAATGAAGAGTGGAGTGCAAATGAGAAGGAAAACATATAATTACTAACCTGAGTTAATTTGATTCATTATTGGCACCATTATACATATACATATATTCCTGCTGAATCCCCTCCTCTGTGGCTCACGTCTGTCTATTTTCGATCCGCTCTTAATTAAGTTCGTCTCATTATTGTTGTTAATTAATTGGCTGAAAATGGAAAGTTTCTTCAATTTCAGTGCAGAATGCAGAGGATTTATAATAATTAATTTCTAAATTGGATTAAAAATAACAAGTAATTAATTTTTAAGTAAAATAAGAGATCTACAAAGAAACAACCCGTGCATAATTATAATTGCAGCTGCGCCCTTTGAGAATTGCTCAACAAATGTTGATGTCGGGAATGTGGCGTATCTTAGGCCAGTTGTCACGGGATGAGTGTTTTGCGCAGCAAACCCGTGTGGCACTTAGACAACGCTTGTCGGAATGTTGCTAAATAAACCTTTGAGCTTCTCAATGGCTAAGCCAAGAGGTTTCCGAAAATTTTAAAGAGAAGAGAGCTAGAGAGCAATTGAGCCAAATGCGGAAATTGTATTGCTAGAGAAAAGCTTGCAAGAGTGTTTGAGATGCTTGGATGCTTGGTTGCTTGGTTGATTCTCAAATGGCAAATGTTCACCCATATTTATAAGGAGGCTTGCCTAGCTCTAAAGAATTCTGAGCCTAGAGAATTCTATATACATGTACCAAATTCTAGAGTAATCTAGTGTATGTACAAATGTGCTAGAGTTGCTGGAATTTGCTGGAAGTTTCTGGAATCGGGCCAAGCTAGCACATCTTGGCTCTTTTCCTTCGACCATTTTTGGGCTGTAGATGCGAGGCCTGTAACATCCTCCCCCACCTATGCTCGTGGCGTCCTTGTCGCGTTTTCGTGCTTGAACTTTTGGATGTACTCCGTGAACTGCCACAAGTCTTCTTCGCGTTCCCAAGTGGCTTCGCTCTCGGGGAGGTTTTTCCACTTCACCAAGTACTTGTAGTACGCTGGCATGCCCCTCCTTTGAATTATTCGAAGGGAAGGATGTACTCGACATCTTTGTCGAATGCAGTGATAACAGCTGTTGGGACATGCCTTGATTCTCCGTGGCTTAGGTCTCCCACGTCTTCGTGGTATAGCTTGAGAAGACTTACGTGAAAGACCAGATGGATTTTGAATCTTGGTGGAAGCTCTAATAGATACGAGACGTTACCCACACGTCGGACAATGCAGAAGGGTCCTTCATATCACCTCACTAACCCCTTGTCGACTTTCCGTAACGTGTTGAATTGTTGGGGCAAGAGCTTGATCATGACTTGATCGCCTTCCTTGTACTCAACGTGCCGTCTCCTTGTATTGGCCAATTTCTTCATTTTTCTCGCGGTCTTGTCAAGGTAAGCTCGCTTGATGTCCACTTCTTCATGCCATTCACGAGCGAGCTTATGAGCCGCAGGGCTTTTACCTCCGTAAGGCGAGGCTATGGTGTTGGGAGTCATGGGTTGGAATCCTATGATAATCTCGAATGGGCTCTAACTGGTAGCCTTACTCTGTTGGAGATTATAAGAAAATTAGGCGACATCAAGCAACTTTGCCCAATCCTACTGGTGCGCGCTCACATAATGCCTGAAGTACATTTCGAAGAGGCCATTAATGCACTCGATTTGGCCATCCGTTTGCGGATGAAAGCTTGTTGAGAACTTGAGATCGGTCCCCAACATCTTGAAGAGCTCTATCCAAAATTTTTCTGTGAAGCGTGGGTCTCAATCACTCACGATACTTCTTGGAACTCCCCAAAGCTTCATTACATGCTTGATGAAGAGACGGGCTGCTTCATCGACTTTGTAATCTCCTGGTGCGACTATGAATGTTGCGTACTTGCTGTATCGGTCTACCACGACCATAATGCTGCCGCAACCTTCGGATTTAGGAAAGGCCGTAATGAAATCCATCGAGACACTCTCCCACGGCCTTGATGCTAAAGGCAGGGGTTCTAACAATCCTGCTAGTAGTTGGTGATCTATTTTTTCTTGTTGGCACGCAATACAAGTCCGCACATATGCCTTGATGTCGTCCCACATATTTGGCCAAAAATACGAGGCTTGAACTAGTGCGGTGGTGCACTCGATTCTTGGGTGACCAGCCCACTTGGAGTTATGGCACTCTTTGATTACCTCTTTGTGTAAGTTTCCCTACCTAGGTACGAATAGCCGATCTCCTTTGGTGAGGAGGATGCCCTCTTCTTGCCAAAACTGCCTTGTCTTCCCTTGGAGAAATTTCTCCAGCAATTCCTTCGCCAATGGGTCTTGTTGGAGGCCTTCCTTGATGCGTGAGACACGGTCGGACTTTGATTGGCTTCGTGTTAAGAGTAGCCAATTCTGCCTTGTGGCTTAGTGCATCCGTAACAACATTAGCTTTGCCCGGTTTGTACTCGAGCTGATAATCAAATTTCGTAAAAAAGTTTTGCCATCGTGCTTACTTTGGACTCAACTTATTTTTTGTTTGGAAGTAGCTTGTGGCTACATTATCCGTTAAGATCATGAAGTGTGAGCCAAGCAAGTAATGTCACCACACTCGTAGGCAATGAATAATTGCTGTCATCTCCTGTTCTTGTACAGTATAGCGGCATTCTGTGTCATTGAGTTTTTGACTTTCGAATGTTATCGGGTGGCTTTCTTGCATAAGTACTCCTCCAATGGCAAAGTCGGAGGCATCCGTGTAAACTTCGAAAGGCTTCGTGTGGTCTGGAAGAACTAGTATGAGTTCCTCCAAAATTGCTTTCTTCAAGCCTTCGAATGCATGCTGACATTCCTCAGACCAATGCCATGCCTGATCTTTCTTAAGTAGATCTGTTAAGGGTGTCGCCTTGGTTGAGTAGCCTTAGATAAATCGGCGATAGTAGTTCACCAAGCCTAGGAATAAGCAAAGCTCGGGTAATTTCAAGGGAGGCTCCCAATCGAGGATGGCCTTCACTTTCAAGTTCTCTATTATCAACTTCCTGGCCACTATCTTGTGCCTAAGGAACTCTACCTCTTCTTGGGCAAATAAGCACTTCTCCATCTTGAGGTAGAGCTCATTTTCCTGAAGTATTTAGAAGACTTGCCGCAAATGCTTAGCATGCACCTCGAGCGTGGTGCTGTATACCACTATGTCGTCCAAGTACACGACCACAAAGCGGTCGAGGAATGGTTGCAGCACCTTGTTCATAAGCATGCAAAACATAGCCGGTGCATTTGTGAGACCGAAAAGCATTACAAGAAACTCGAAAGAGCTGTACCTGGTTACGCATGCTGTCTTTGGCTCGTCTTCTTCAGCAATGCGAATTTGGTAGTACCCGAAGCGCAAGTCGAGTGGTAAAGTACCTTGCCTTGTCAAGCTGGTCGAATAGATCCGCTATCAAGGGAATTGGGTACTTGTTCTTGTTAGTGATCTTGTTGAGCGCTCAGTAGTCGATGCGCATTCATAGCGTTCCATCCTTTTTGTTTTGGAAAAGAACCAGTGCACCGAAAGGGGCTTTAGGTGGGCAAACATAGTCTGCGTCTAGCAAGTCAGTGAGCTGTTTCCATAACTCTTCGAGTTCAGATGGCGCCATGTGGTAGGACGCCAAGGCTGCGGGTTTTGATCCTTGCTCTAACACGATTTGATGATCCACCTCTCGTCTAGGTGGGAGCTTCTTCGGAAGCTTAGGAGGTACACGCCCTTGAATTCCTCGAGCACGACTTGTATCGTTGGAGTGACTTGGCTTGGAGTGCTTGCGGAATTATTCCCCTCGTTAAGCTCTCGAATGGACATTAGAAAACTTGGGTCCTTCTCGAAACCGTTTTTGAATTGCATGGTTGAAAGCGTTTTGTCTCCGAACTTGCTACGCTCCATAAGAACCATGCATGCCTTACTCCCGTTGAGGATGCTTAGGGAGTTTGTGGCTGAAAGTGGGAAGGCATGGACTTGGTCGAAGAATTACATGCCAAGGACTATCTTGAAGTCATCCATGGGCATGATGGATAAGTTGAGTTTTCCGCTCCATGAGCCAAGTGTAACATGCACACCTTGTGCTGTGCCCGCAATGGGCTTGGCGGGTGAATTTTTCGCCTTCATTGTGCCTCCTTCTTTCGTAGTTTTGAGGCCTAGTCGCTTGGCCTCATCCTCAAATACAAAGCTGTGTGTTGCTCCTTTATCCAATAATGAATGGAGTGTCCGTTTATCTTCGCGCTCACGTACATTAGCCCTTTCTTGGCGAGTGCCGATTGTGGGTTGTTGAGTGCGCCAAGTCGTTAGATAGAACCCATGCTGAATAGAACCCATGTTGGATAGTTGCCCTTGAGTTGGGCAGTGAGGGCATTAAGCAACTTCTTCTCAGGATAGTCGCGTACCTAATAAGGGCCGTTGCATATGAAGCATGGGCTTCCCGGATTTGGTGTCTCTTTCTTGTATTTCAATTTTCCCTGCCCGCTCTTACCGCTTGAAGGCTTTTTCTGCCCCCAATCCTTACGGTTGTTGCCCTTGTCCTTACGACTCTCTCCCCCACCTTTGCCTTGGCTAGGCCTTTTTTCTTTGGATTGGGTGGAGTACTCGTTCAGCAACTCTGCGGTGGCAATGGCGTCGTCAAGAGTTTGGACTCCCCGCCTATCGATCTCCGTCTTGGCCCAATCGTTGAGGCCATCTTACAAATAGAAGAGGGAGTCTTTGTCGGACATGTCGCTTATCTCGAGCATGAGGGTAGTGAATTCATTGATGTAGTCGCGAACACTACCCGTTTGCTTGAGGCGACGTAGGCGTGCCCTTGCCTCCTTTTCGGCATTGATTGGGGCAAATTGCTTTCGGAGTTCTTGTTTAAAATTTGCCCATGTGTTGATGGTGCAGATGTCTTTACCGATTTTGCCATGCTTTCGATGGTGGCATGTCGTGTGCCATCGTAGGTGTCGGGCTTTGGCACATCAATGCATCGCGCATCACTCGTGCTTATGGAAACCGGGCTAGCGAAGAGTGTGCGCTTGTGCCATGTCCAATCCGAGCCTACTTCCTCCACTTCCGTACGGACAACACGCAGTTCGTCTTGCACGAAATTGTGAAGTTTTAGCAACTTCTCATGAAATGCTCGAAATTCCCCTTGAAGGGTGTTGGCTTGGTCTTGGATGAGGGCCTTAGCTGCCATTGTGAAGTCGGCATATTCACCCTCGAGACCGTCTACCCATTCCTCCAAAGTTTAAAGGGTGTCCTGAGCGGCGGACATTGAATTTTCTAGCGTCGCCATGCGAGGCTCCAAAGCATCAATAGAAGCGGCCTTGGACTTGCTATGAGTCTTAGCCTACCCGCGAGTTTCATCGCGGCCCCGGCTTGGTTCCGAGAGTATCTCCACACCAATAGTGCCCTCTTGTGTTATGCTTGAGGTTGGAAGATTGGCCATTGCTGCTGGAATGCATGCATGCAAACCTTAGCTCTTATACCACTTGTCACGGGATGAGTGTTTTGTATAGTAAACCCGTGCGACACTTAGACAACGCTTGTCGGAAAGTTGCTAAGTAAGCATTTGAGATTCTCAATAGTTAAGCCAAGAGGTTTTCGAAAATGCTAAAGAGAAGAGAGCTAGAGAACAATTGAGCCAAATGCAGAAATTGTATTGCTAGAGAAAAGCTTACAAGAGTGTTTGAGATGCTTGGATGCTTGGTTGCTTGGTTGATTCTCAAATGGCAAATGCTCACCCATATTTATAGGGAGGCTTGCCTAGCTCTAGAGAATTCTATATACATGTGCTAAATTCTAGAGTAATCTAGTGTATGTATAAATGTGCTAGAGTTGCTGGAATTTGCTGGAAGTTTCCGGAATCGGGCCAAGCTAACACATCTTGGCTCATTTCCTTGGGCCATTTTTGGGCTCTAGTTGCGCGGCCCGTAACACAATGCTTTCTTTCTCCTCTCTACAACGTTTTTCTAAAATAGGACTATCCTAAATCTCCAATTTCAGGAGCATTGTCTTATGAAAAAGGTAATCGGGCAGTGATTTTAATTTAGGGCAAAATCGAATATTCAAAGAAGAAAGACGTGGCATGATTATGATTTCACCCTCTATTACAGTCCCGAAATCGCACTCTTCTCGTTCTTCTATAATTAAAATTGTGAGCTCTTTCAATTTGGGAAAGGCAATAACTGAGAAGTCATCCATATCACTTTCTACTCCAGGAAATTCACTACCTATTCTTTTCACACTTTGTATTCCATCAATCTCAAGATATTCAAGGGATTTCAATTTTCCTAAAGGAGGCAAATGCTCAAAATTTATGTAATGTTAGAAACCTAAATAACTTAAATTGGTTAATGACATGATCCAATTTTTGGGGACAACATTATTTCTAACTCTGTACCCAACTATCCATAATTTCTTTAAATTAGGAGGGGTTGTAATGCTTTAAAAAGCCGCTCATGTTCAAGTTCATCATCTTCATGCTCCCTACTCCCTTATTCATCTTCATCTCTAATTCTATGATGATCAAAATAAAGTTGTAAAAAAATAGATTTTTCTTTTTCTCACTTTCAGCGCTCATAGCTTCACCCACATCTGACACATCACTCAACCCATATATTCTCCAATCTCAGAGGAGGTTAAGCTTTTTAAAAGACTCAAGCCCACATGCCCTGTCATACCCTCCACCCACAACAAGCTTACTTAGACTTTGAAGCCTAGTTAATTCCCCAATCCTTACCGGCAAGTCTCTTAAAGAATGAGCCTCATAATATTCCAAATACATCAGCTATCTTAACTTCCCAATCCCTTGAGGTAATTCTCTAAGATTTCTGCAAAAACTAACGTTTAAATGTTTTAAATTGTATAACTCACACAATGTCTCGAGTAAGATTTTTATTTCCTGTTGATAGAACAAATTAAGGTATTTCAAATGTAACAATTTTTCTACATTTGCTGGAATTTCTTTAATAAAATTCTCACACGACCTACTATCACTCACCACTAATTGTAATGCCCTTAAACAAGTTACTTTATTACGTACAAAAATAAAACCGAAAATAAAAGAGGAGAAATTACAATCTTGGGCTTATCATACTTGTTACAACCATACTATGAAAACACACTTAAGTGCTATAAATGTACAAAAAGAAGAAATAGACACATAAAATAAAATAAATCAACTTAAAATAAATTAATTGAAATTAAAATGAACTAATAAGCGATTAAATTGGCACGATATAAATTAACAAGATCAATGAAAAATTATAGAGAAGAATAAAATGAAAATTAGATTATAGAACTTAGAAGAAAATTATAAGAAAACAAACATACAAAAAGTTATTTGCACAATAAATAAAATTCACTCTTTAAATTAAAATAACTTACCTCCTCGGCAATGAAACAAAAACTTGTTGTGCAAATTTTATTAAACTTGCAAGTGCACAAATCTATTGCGAGTATAGATTAATGGTGACGAATGTCAATCCAATGAGGAGGTAGATTTCAATTGTATAGAGTTATTATTATTATTACTATTATTATTATTTATCGACTTATAGTGAAGGTCTTAGTATACTTTATCCTAAAATTTAAATTAAAACCACGGGAATAAATTGGATATTAAACAATGCAATAAGTGCTTGAGTCTTAGGATTCACACTCAATATTTTACCATGTACTTAATATTACTTTTTAGTTCCAATTAATCTATGAGAGGATATTTTCACTTTTTACAAACCTAACTCTAATAAATAAGATATCAAGTACTCATTGTACTTGAGAAAAATAATTTTATGTTAAATATGGTATTAATAACATATTTGCCGGTGATAATAATCCAATTGTCGACATGATGGCAAGATAGTCTAATAATTAACCTAGATGAATTTTTTGTCAATATTGATTCAAGACGAACCATAGAAATTAGAGAGAAAGTTTTCTCTAATAAATCCAGTGTAAAGTGCTCATAGTGCCAATTAGTAATAATTTGCACTAGGGAGCCGATATACTAGACAAGATAATTATTATTTGTAAATGATAAGTCAAAATAATTTAAATAAATTAGAGAAAGTAAAAATAAACTTACTAAATTAAGCCTATAGATTATGTTAAGGCTTTACCTTTAACTCAAACTTGAAAATAAATTAGCTACTTATTTTATAATTATGGTAAAATGAAAATTTTATTAAAGTATGTAGAAAATACAAAATAGAGTAGGAATTACAGAAATGGAGAGTAGAAATGGATTCAGGGGTGTTAAATTAGGGGGTAGCTCTCTATTTATAGATACAATGAGTAAATCATAGCCATCGGATGAAAATAATTCAAACACACGGGATAGCGCCACGTGGTGTTCTAAAATTAGATGGAACACGTCACCAAGGCTATTATTCCATGTCTATGCACGTATGGTACGCTATTTTTTCAGTCCACTAATATACCACTACGTCATCGGTCAACGCCAAAGTCAACATATATAATTAAGTGCATTGGATGTATTATAAGCTCATTTTTCGGTTCAATAGTCTTACGCCACATCATTTGTCAATGCCACATCATCGGTCAATACTATTTCAAGCAATCAACGCCACATCGACTGTTACGAATATAAAAATCATCGTCTGCTTTGCTATCCGGGTTCTCATATATTATGAAATGACCAAAATATTCTTGAAATACATAAAATTTCTAAAACACACACAAAATTATACAATCAAAGTTCAATGGACTTAAAATACAATGATGATTTTATCCTTTATAAATAACACTATCTAGCATTCAAGAAAGCCTCCGATCAAAACTCCTAAAGTCTCCGATGATAAGTAAAGGAGCACAAATCTTAGAGTTGCTACAGACATCAATAGTAAAGCTAGAGCCAAAGAGAACAAAGCCAAATTTGCAAAGTCCGATGAAGTTTTGGAACTCCACAAATCAATCTATGTAAAGGAGTAAAGAAAAGACGAAGTCGCTCAACCTAGTTCACAAAAAAGAGCTTGAGAAGTAGAATTAAGAAGAAGTGAACCTATAGAACCGATCTTTGTAGTAATGTCTTCAACAACAAGTGAGTCTCTCCTACTGTTTAAGTATATTTTACAATTTTGAAACTATTTTCAATTAGTATGTGTTATTTACTTTTGTATGTTTTTAGGTTTACAAACTATATATATGAATGTCTTTTATTTGTTTTAATGTTTATGCATGTGAAGACATATCACCTCTTAAGTTTGAAGGGGTTATATTTATGTTTAATAGAGTGTGTTTTGTTTTATGGAATTTAATTTCAGTTGATAAATGAATGCGATTGAATTTGATTTATTTTTGTTATATAGTTATATATATATATATATATATATATATATATATTTGTGTGTGTGTGTGTTTGAATGCGATGAATATGATTTAATGTGAGCAAAATTTTTTCAGTTTTATAAATGTTTATTTGAATGTGTTTGATTGACTATGTAGCTCTATTTATTTCGTGATTTTTTCATTTAAGAAATCTAATGAGGATGATTTTGATGAGAAAATATAGGATGAGTTAGCGTTAAATAAAGATAGTTTGTGGATAAAGGTTGAAATTATGTCTTAACACTTAGATTTTGATTAAGTTTTGTAAATATGCAATAGCGAACTAAGTTGGGTGGTTTAAAAATTTTTTTAAAATATAAAGATAAGAATAGCTCATGTTTGAGGAGAATTTTTCAAAGTTATTGCAAAATGTGCAGGAAATAGAGAAAAATTCTATTCCAAAGGCTTAGTTCTTTGTGTCACTGTGGCTGTATATGTAATCCAATGCAAGCTTGAGTAAAATAGCAGCAAGAGTTATAATCATTATTGTAGCAACCCAATAAAAAAAGGGTCCTCTATCTAAGGAAACTGAGTAGTCGAGTCCGGTCATGAACCCTATGTTCAGCCTTGAATTAAAAGGTATCTAAAGATAAGACATGTTATATCATCTTTAGATGCTTTTCCTTAGATACCTTTATATTACTACTCAACATGTTAAAAGTAATTCAATCATTTCCATCAAGAGTGTCATAATGTCAAGGACTCAGTATAATTAGAATAGATAAACAAACTAAGTCTATGGGGAAAACTTAAATAAGTAGGACAATTAAGGCTTAGGTAATGTAGATGTTGCATAACTCTAGTCGAAGTAAGCCTATTGTTGAACCATATAACCCTTTTGTGTATATTTTTTTAAGGAGCGCAAAATCAAATTCGGATCGAGTTTGGATCAACCCGATCAGATTTCGAGTTGATCGGGTAAAGACAAATTCATCCAAATTTAACCTGAATTTTATATTGAATCATATTGGATTGAATAATGTTCGGATTGGATCGGATCAGATAAAAATTCGATTTAAATATTACTTGGAGTGTTTTGCGGTGTTTGACAATAATTTTGTAATTACAATATTACTTTTATGAATTTATTTTAGTTTAGTCCCTTTCCAATAATTTTCATCCAAAGAAAAATAAAAATTACTAGTATACTACTATAAAATCAAATAAATAACAATCAAAACAAACACATCCAAACCTAATAGTCTCCAAAATACAAAACAAATGAATAATAATTAAAACAAACACATCAAAATTTAATATTCTCCAAAATACAAAAGTCACAAAATTTAAACATAAGCATAATTAAATAATTTTGAAAACACTTGGTTAAGTTCAACCTCTTGTACTCCAAATAAGGTTGTTAAAGCATCCATCCCCTAGAAAATGTTAAATATTAATATGATCTATTAAATGTTAATGCAAAGACTATCGAACGATGAACAATGTTAATGCAAACACCAGACTATCGAACGATGAACAAAGAAAGACATGCAAGAAAAGCATATTGGCTAGTGATTGTGAGGTCCCACTTCTTGACTGGAGGGATATTACTTATAAAGTTATAATATATTTCTAATAAAATTACCTTCTTATAGCTCCATATGAAACATATGCTCCTTAATCTCTTGTTAAAGGTTGTAGACAAAATTGGCAAAAAGTTTTTATTGTAACCAATTTTTAGTATACATTAATACTTCAATTATAGAAGGAGTCAAAGAACTACTATACTCATCAATAACACAACCCTCAATGTTAAAAGCAAATTCGAGACATCACGAGTGGATACTAGAACAGTGATGACATCCTTTGTAATTTTTTCAATATTAAATACTTCAATCCATTTGCCTTCAGACAAAAATTTATTTTAAGATTGTTAGGATCACCAATTGTGTCAAGAAAGTATCTTTCCACCTCATATGCTACTTTCTTACCCTCATTCTCAACAAAAACTTCTTAGCATATATAAGGAAAGTGTAAGTATATCGAAGAGTATTGTCATTGCCGAGTAACAACTTCCACAAAACTTACTTAAGTTGTAATGGGTGAAGAAAAACTTGTACCATCATAACTAGCATTAGGAACACTTTTACTACACAGTGATGGTGTGGACTCCAATGCACTATATGCATTATAAAGCTCATTCAACCAATTTTTACTTTAAACTATTTTTACCAAAAATGATCTCAAAAATATATTATGCAAAGTCCATTTTATCCCGTGGATCAAGAATAGAGGCAACAATCAATATTTTGTTTATCTTTTCTGTAAAATCCCAAATCTCATCAAATTTGTCCTTCATATTATAAGCTATCAAAATCACCCAAGAATCTATATTTTTTCTAATGCGGTTAATGAACTTTTAATTAAGCCAATAGTATCATAACAAAGATTAAAAGTCACTCTCAAAGAGTCGAGAAAATAACAATGTGCCATCATTAAATACCTTTAAGAACCTCACAATTCATTCAGCACTCTCAATCTTTAAGTCTAAGTAGGCCCACCATTTTCTCTTTATTTTTTAACTTGTGAAAGTGTACCTCATAAGGTTTATTAACTTCTACCATCCCGTCAAATGCCGCTTGAAACTTTAATGCAGTCACTAACATCAAATATTTGGAATTCTACCTAGTAGCACAATCTAAAACCATAGTCCCATTCAGACTTTTTATTACTCAACACATTGTTTAAATGTCCGCAACCTTATTGTGGAGGATCTCACCTACTTAACGACGATTCGAATAGCGGCAGACTAGTATATAACTTATTCAACCCTAAAAAAATAATAAAATTCAAGTCATGTACACAATAATGTACATGAATATATCATCCCCAATACAAGTGCATTATGCAAGCAATTGCATATTCATAGAATTAACAACAACTTCATTTCCGGAGGCATAATCAACGATTATTGTAAACAACCTCTCTATTCCCCAAGATGTGCAAATAGACCACAATCTTTTTACCAATTGTTTTCCCTTCATGATTTTAACCATACTAAAACTAATAATCTTTTTATTCAAACATCAATCAGTGCCAATAAAATGAGTTTTGATCACCATATAACTCATATTTTGAATTAAAGTCCATATATCAGTTGTTAGAGACACCCGCTGCTTGTTCTTACTTATCAGACTCTTCAACATTGTCTTTTCTTCTAAAAGCAAATCCATGACATCCTTACTAATAGTTCTTCAAGATGGCATAATGAGCTGTGGAACATATACACTGTAGAAATATTTATCTATAAAAATAAGCAGCAACTCACCTATAATAATCATTTTAGTGATTGCCCTTTTACAAGTATCTTGATTCCATCCTTTAGCTAAAATTATATTACTTGTATTTCCTTAACCACCCTCAATGGTTAATATTCACTGATTTTCATCTTATTGTTTCTGAAGTGCACTCGTATGCATTATAAACTTTTATATGATTACTTATATTGGTAGGCCCATCATCCCTAGAATGACATTGGTATTAATTGCCACTATAGTTACACTTGCATTTATTTGGATTACCCTAAAGTAAAGTGTAATGATTCCACATTAGATATCTTTTTTTCATTAGTGGTCTTTCATTTTCCTACCATGCCTTTTAGTTTCCTTTAGATTTCCATCCATTTGAATACTTTGTTCTCCATCATCGGTTATTGAATCTGATCTCGAGTGTCTACTCATCTAAATATACAAAAATTTTAAATTAATTTTAACTCAAACAATAAACCCTATTATATAATTTCATTTTCTTTTAAAATTATTCTATTCTTTCTTATATTTTATGGTTATTAATTTATTATGAAAATTACTAAAATGGAAGACAATTAAATTCAATGATAATACACACACACACACACACACAAAATATCATATATTTTTCTAAGTGAAATGAAATAGAATATTAATAATTAATTAGTTACTAGCTTGATAAAAGCGAGACAATGTGATAAATTGGCTTTCTTTTTAAAAGTCTAATTATAGTTTATGATCTTATTAACAACTTAGCATATCATTAATTCATTATCAACTTGTCATATATATTAACATATATTATACCATGGATTGAAAAGTTTGGGTTTAATATTGAGGGACTTGGTAATGGTGGCTTCACGCGGATCAAGAGATAGAGAAACTATCAATAGGAGTAGTGGTTGCGGAGATTTAAAGTGATGGTGGCGCAAATCAAGTGGTCAAAGGTCACTATGTCACTACGCCAACTGTCAAGCTCTGCATCACTGTGTCAGCTATCATGCCCTGCATCACTGCATAGGGCCGTCTGCATCACTGTGTCAGTGAGTTCTTATTGCTATCGTGTAACACTGCATCACTGAACCGGTTTAAGCTTAAGGGTTGAGGACTGCATCACTTGTCTTAGCTGCTTTGGTTCGACCGTTCAAGCTTGAGGGCAGAGATTAAGGCGAGTGGAAGTGAAAGATTGAAAGTGAAAGTATGAAATAGAGAAAAGACCGAATGGCGGTGAGGTGTGTGAGCCATCGATTTATACTTGTAAGTGTGAGTTACTGATGTCTCGCTGCAATAGTTTTTAGTTTTTTATTTGAGCAATCTAATCGGATTTTTAGATTTGATCGGGTTTAATCTAATCCGATTACAATGCAATCAGATTGAATATAATATCATCGAATTTGGTTTTGCATATAATTTGATCCAAACTAAACTCAATTTTTTGGTCGATCTGGATTATATGCCTACCCCTAATTCTTTTCTAAATGTTATGTTATTCTTGATCAAGTTCTTTGTGTTTTGATTGCGATTTCTTGTGTTGCTTAATCAATTCACTCTTCATACATTACTTTGATTTTGATCTTTCTTATTGAAATCCTAAAAAACTTGGAATTGCGAAGGTTAAAAAATATGGCTGATTGAAGACTCATAAGACGAGCAAGCAATTATATGCTGCCATGTCAATTAATAGTCATAAGCTCAGTTAAAATGTTTACCAACTCTAAAACAAATACATATTATTATTTACGTAGGTTAGATTAGGTTAGATGGGTTCATCGTAATTAATTCAACCCAACTTAATTATTAATTAGGTTTGAAAAAATTGACACAATTAACCCATAATAATCTACTAAGCCCGTTAAAATTTAATTGGGTTGGGTTTGCCCACCCCTGCCCATAACCGGCATATTAATTTACCACTCTAAAGGCAGTTCACTAACAACCTTGTAACTGGAACATTAATTGAGAATTTAAGGGACACATTTGATTCAGTAATGCCTATGTATGGCAACAGGTGCAATAACTACATAAGCCTATAAAATCCAATAGGATCATAAAAGAAGGTAAGGACATTTGAATACTAAAAAGAAAAGTTGTCTCTCTTTACAGTTTACTTTCCTTAAATCTCTTTTATTTATGATAATTCGGCCACAAGAGACATCGTACAAGTTTTTCCTAAAGAATTCAATTACTGACTTAAGAGTCAGAGGGCCTTCGTAAGAAAAAAATTGGGAGACTCCTAAAATTTGTTTCTAAACATAGAAAGATTTGTTAAGAGTTGCCTAAAGCAAAGAAGTGCATACAATATCATTCCTTAACCAAACAAATTTAAGTGTTGTCGAGGAGCCTAGGTCACAATAACTAGATCGACTAAATTTCTGCATTAGTATTTTGGCACCGTCTGTGAGGAACAGACAAAAAAGGTCACTTTTGCCAAAGTCAAATTATTGAAAAGATCATAATGTTTATAGAGAAAGAACAATGAGTGCTGAAGATAATAACACATGGGGAATTAGATTGAGAGAGTCCATCACACAATGGGAAATAACAAATGAGGCTCGAGACATAATAGTACGGAAGAGGATAGAGCGAATAGAAAAAAGATGGAAATTCTAACAGCCGTACTCTATAAGTTAAAAGATGGGAAAAGGAGATTAAGTAGAGTGAACCAAGGGGAGAATAGAGATGTTCTAGAATCTAGCAATAGGGTTGTGCATGATAGGCAAAGTCTTATGGCGGAGTTTAGCTACAAAGTGATCAAAATGTAGTCATTGGAGTTAGACTAAGCCTTAAGGAAAGAGAACTTAGGCAACATTCACATGATTAAAAGTAGGAGCATGAATAGGTTTCACTTTAGAATCTTGGTGATGCTATGGTGTTAGAAGGTAAGGTACGGAGACTAGCTCAGGTCATTGATGAGATGCAAGGTCGAGAAAGAGATCCAAGCTAGAGCATTATGCTAGACAATGACTCCATACTTTCGAGTGGAGATAATGAACACTACTATTCTAAGAGACTTCGCTTTTCTAACATCAAGTTTTCATGTTATAATATATTTATAACATTTTAGATAATTATTTTGCATCATGTCTTATAACAAAGCAAAAGTAATTTATAATTATATATTGTTAAGTGCTTATTAAAAAATAAAGAGAAATTAAAATCAACCAACTTTCAAAATTAAACTAATAAGATAATAAATTTAACAAGCAATTATATGTTACCAGGTCAATTAATAGTCATAAACTCAATTGGAATGTTTACTAACTCTAAAATAAACATATATTATTATTTACATGGGTCAGATTGAGTTAGATGAGTTCATTGTAATTAATCCAACCCAACCTAATTATTAATTGGGTTTGAAAAAATTAACCTAATTAACCTATAATAACCCACTAAACCAGCTTAAAATTTAATTAGGTTAGGTTGGATTGGGTTAGGTTAGGTTTGCCCACCCGCCTATAACCTAGGTATATTAATTTACCACACATTTGATTTAGTAATGCCCATGTATGGCAACATATGCAATAACCACGTAAGTCTACAAAAGAAGGTAAGTACACTTGAATACTAAAAAGAACGTTGTGTCTCTATATAGTTTACTTTCTTTAAATCTTATTTATTTATGATAATTAGGCCACAAGAGACATGGTACAATTTTTTCCCAAAGAACCTAATTATTAACTTGAGAGTCGATGGGCCTTCGTAGAAAATATCCGCGACCCCTAACAATTTATTTGTGAATGTAGAAAGATTAGTTAGGAGTTGTCCGAGGCAAAGAAGTGCATATAGTATCATTCTTTAACCAAACAAATTTAACAATTGATGAGGAGACTAGGTCACGATGAATTAGATCGCTTAAATTTCTGCATCAACATTTTGATGCCATCTATGGAGAACGAGACAAAAAGTCACTTTTGCTAGAGTTAAAATTGCTAAAAAGATCATAGTGTTTATAAAAAAGAACAATGAGTGCTGAAGATAATAACACATGGGGAAATGGATTGAGAAAGTCCATTATACAATGGGAAATAGAAAATGAGGCTCAAGACGGAATGATACGGAGAGAGGATGGAGCGAATAGAAAAATAGACGTAAATTTTAACAGACAATACTCCATGAGATAAAAGATGGGAAAATAAGATTAAGTTTAGCGAACCAAGGGAGAGTATAGATGTTCTAGAATCCAAGTAATAGGGTTGTGCGTGATGGGCAAAGCCTTATAGCCGAGTTCAACAACAAAATGAACAAAATGTAGTCATTGGAGTTGGAATAAGTCTTGGCGAAAGAGAACTTAGGCAATATTCATATGATTCGGAGCAGGGAGCATGAATAGGTTTTACTTTAGAATCCTGGTCTTGCTATGGAGTTAAAAAGAGGGGTATGAAGGCCAGCTTAGGTCAATGATTAGATGCAAGGCCAAGAAAGAGATCCAAGCTGGAGCATTCTGCTAGACAGTTATTCCCTTCTTTCAGTGGAGATTATGAACACTATTATTCTAAGAGACTTTTTTTTTTCTGACAACAAGTTTTTGGGAAAGAATGACCTATTGGTGCATAATAAGCATTTCAATAATATGATAACTGTTTGGGGTTTGACAAAAGTATAGAGTTGTAGGGCTTTTCCATTGACTTTAGAACGGCGAGCATGGGAATGGTATCATAAATTACCTAGTGGGAGTATCAAAAACTTTGAATAAGATTCTTTTATGACGAGTTGGTTTATTCATCTAGAATAACATGAATAAAAGAATTAGTAGTGAATAAGGAATCGCCGATTGCAGTCGTAACAAATTCACCAGCTTCTACTTTTAGCATTATCCATTGATACCGAGAAGGCAAAGTCCTGTCATTTTCAAGCATAGAAGTTGTGTTAGTAGGACTATTTTTTACTAGAATCGTCTCTACTCTAATAGGTCAAGAATTTTGTTCTTTTTTCCTAGAGTCGAGTGCATGTCATGTAAAGAATCAATCAATCAATATTACCTTGATCCAGAAACTAAATCAAAACTTTCAACAGCTAGCAAGTGTTAAATCACATTCTTCTGGTCTCAATCAATATAAATCATTCCTCAAGATAAGAAAGTGGACAAGTAAACAAACCAAACTTGTGTTAGTATGATGTACATTTAACTGAAGTTACTAGAATGCATTTCATTTTCTCTTCAATTTCCCTACGAACAAAAGTGAAAAAGGGGTAAATTGCCCATTGTCTCATGGAGGAGGGATGAGGGAAGCCACTAATGTTATCCTTTCATTTACTGACCATCTTGAATTTTTTTTAAGAGGTAATGAGCCTTTTCCACTAAACAACTAGCCATGTGGTTGCATCGATAGTCATTTTCAATTTTATGAGCATTACCAATGAGGTTCTCGTTAAAAATTGGTTTTGGATTTGTAATATCTTCCCGACTTTCTTTTTGACTAAAGCTTCCAGTGCTACTAGTATTAAATGAGTTAGCTTCCATTTTGAATTAAACCTATCCCTTACTTCACCCATTATTGCTAGAGTACATAAGATTTAGTACATTTAGAGAACACCATCTCATGAACTTTGCCAATCGAAGGTCGACTTATGAACTTGAGTAATGGGAAGCAAGCATGTCCCGAAAATGCTCGTTACAAGTCGTTAGGGCTTACAATTCACCTAGTGCAAAATTACTTCGTCGGGTGTTCTCTAAACGTTAATCAATCTATCACTCAACCGCTCTCTCATTGTCCGATCATACTTGAAATTATGTATTTACTAAGTAGTTCTATAATAGGTTTTTCAGATATTTTCAAGGATTAGAATGAATTATTATAATGACCACTACATGCATTTTATTCTCTGCAATGTTATCTTTGATAGCTTTTTATGAAATTGCACCGGGAGCTAGTGCTTGCTATCTAAGAATTGCTCTATGGATATCATCAAAATTTTTATTGCTTCTTAGGGCTTCTTTGGCTATTGTAAAGTCACCAAATGAATTATCAAGTGGATAAATTAGGTTCGAATGCAATTGTTACTCTGCATGATACATACTTGACCCGCTCTTACCCATCCCGAGGCATCATAACATGTCGGTAATAATGAGGATATACTTGATGTAAGTACTCCCTTGGTTATGGGGTTATGCCGCCCTTCATTTTGGTTAGGGAAGGCTAAGATGATGCCTCACATATGAGTAGCAAGTGGGTGCTTATGCCCCAATGATGGGGCCTTATGAGGAGGGCCTAGCCCAATAGGAGTAACACTGACCCCATTTTAAGCACTCTTCTTTATCGACTAAGTCATTTAAAGGTCTAGTCGTTAGAACTAGTGAACCACACGACGTAGTTAGATGCGTGAGGCAAAGGGACCCCGATGACGCTATTTTCTTAATCCAACCTTTTTTTGCTTTAGTAGTAAATCGCTTATTAAAAAGAAGTAAGCATGTATGCCTATTTGAGATAAGACTACTAAGGTTGGTGATGGACTATTTCATTAGGAAGTGAAAGAAGGAGCCTAAGCAAGGCGAATGTCGTACACTTGAGTAGCAAAAGAAAGAGAGATCATACTTATTTTTCCATGCTTGTTTGGACATACAGTTCTCGTGGAAGATGTAGTTGGTGAGCAGTGTGATAGGAAGCCATCCTGGACCATTCGGAGAGCACTCAATTAAAATAAGAGGTTCACCACTACATCATTGCATGTAAGGGGAGCTCACCCGATTTGTAAATTGATACGATTTGTAATTCACTTTTGACTTTGTGTTCGATAGCTTGATCGTAGTAATATTAATTGTAGTTACATTTATAAGTAGTTCATCCCATCTTCATTCCATTTCATATATTTCTGAGGATCCACATAGCTCTCAATTTATGTGTTATTTAATTCCTTGCTGGTTTACATGACTTCAGGTAGATAAAGTAGTTATCGAGTAGGTGATTTTGGATTAGATCTTAGGATTTTAGGTCGTTTCACTCTCTTTCAAACTGTAGACTTTTCAACTATTTTTGCTTGTACCAGTGTCCCCGTAAATTCTTGCATTTTTTGCAATATAAGATTGAATGCAATAACTCTTATTTTGTATTTTACTTTTAATTGGTTCTGTTAGGAAATCTACACAGATAAGATTGTATACTTGGTTACCTGATGCTATAGAAAATCCCATGACTTCAGGCAGATAAAGTAGTTATCGAGTAGGTGATTTTGGATTAGCTCTTAGGATTTTAGGTCGTTTCACTCTCTTTCAAATTGTAGACTTTTCAACTATTTTTGCTTGTACCAGTGTCCCCAGTAAATTCTTGCATTTTTGCAATATAAGATTGAATGCAATAACTCTTATTTTGTATTTTACTTTTAATTGGTTACATTAGGAAATCTACACGGATAAGATTGTATACTTGGTTACCTGATGTTATAGAAAATCCCACTCTAGTATTTGCCTTGATTCATACAGCTTTTATGGTAACAACTGTCATTTTTATGATAGCAAGGTGCTTCTATTTATTTGAATACTCACTTATGATTTTTTTTTTAAATAACCCCTATAAATATTTTTATAGATTGTGAGTGCAATGGCTCTCCTACTAGGCTATAAGCCCATTGGTGAATACTCACTTATGACTTTGATTGTTATTAGTTTTGGAGGAGTTATAATTAATTGCGGTAACCATTGGAATATTATACAATGATCTCATGATGAATATAACTTATTCAACTTACAGTCAATTAGACTATATGATCTTTGCTTCTAATTATTTGATTAGCGCCTTTCACTTGATATATCACGTATTTTTCAAAGCATAACTATTCCTGAGTGTGGGTTTGGTGATTCATGCATTGTCGGATGAGCAAGATATGCGGAAGATATGAGGCTTGCCTCTTTTTTCCCTTTTACCTATGCCACGATGCTCATGGGCAGCTTATCCGTAATTGAATTTGTTTTTTAATCGGATCTTATTCCAAAGATGTGATCTTAGAGCTTTGCTTTACGGTTGGGAAGTGTTTCTACTCTTTTACTTCTACTCTTTCCATTTACTTTTTTAACATTTCTAGTACCAATGAATTCATTTGAATGAGATATCTTACTGCTGTCATGATACACCTATTCCTATGGCGATCCTTTAATACTTCTAGCTCTTCGAGCCTCTTTGTAGGATACTTGCCCAAAATGTGACCCGATAGCTCATAAGTAGGCTTAGTAATGAAGCGGTTATTACTTAACTAATATGATCTCACGAGGTCATAACTCCTTCCCTTTTATAGAAGTTCGAACCCTACAAGTGAGTGAAAATGGAGGATGAAAGATGCCCTAGCAAACCATCATAATTAGTGAACAAGGGTAAGCTTCACTGCCTAACAATATTGAGTGCTTGACCACACTAAGGGTCAAGCCACGAAGTGAAGGTCGGAAATGCAAAGGTTACTTAAAGCCAACCAATCGATAGGTGAAAAAGAATCAACTAGTTTAGTTTGCATTTGATAGGCTCATAATAGGAAATACTCTACCACAGGAACTAAGGCCCGGCCATCCTTTTTTTTGTGGTCGATATTTTAGTGATGTTGATAGCTGAATGTTACGATCTGGTTTGATTCATGGTTGCATCTGCAAACAAAAGTCTTCAAATAGTGGAGAAAACCATTTCTTTAAATGAAAAGATTACTTAATTTTGAGAACTCATCCAATCCAAGGCTTTAATTCCTATCCAAAATTATTAAATTTCTATCTTTTGGTAGTTAAGAAAAACAGAGATGAATACTCTATCTCTATCTCATGTCTCATTCATTTTTTATCTGAATTTGAAAAAAAAAATGAATAAAATAAAAGAGATAGCAAGTTCTATGCACAAGTTTTCTCAATGCTTCACAAGAATATAATAGATGCCTTTCTTTTCTTAAGTTACATATTTCTACAATATGATAAAGGAAACTGATTAAGAAACTTGCTCGGGGTGCCATCTAATTGCAACAAAGAACCGGGATATAAGGAAAAGGTCAGCCCTAAATCAATAGTTATTGCGCACCTAAACGGCATAGAAAAAATGTGTTTTCTCCTAATAGGATAGCAAAAAAGGATCTCTCCTATCCTGTAGTGCTTGTCTATGAGAACGCAGATCATCAAAGGTAGGTGGATTCTTATGATTTTGAATTACAAACACAAAAAGCTGATAATCTTTATCATTTGGTAAACCATTGAGTCTTTGAGAAATCACTTAAGATTCATTTACAGTATTGTTAATGGCAATAAGGTTATTTGTAATATTTTTAATACAGGCGAGGTATTCTTTAGCTGAGGAATTCCCCCTTTGAATGTTTTAAAACTTAAACCAAACCTATCAAGACGACTGAAGACCCATAACTTGAGCACTTACATTGTTCCATCTTGAGCCACTCAATATACTTAGGTTTTTCAAAGTCTCTATCAAGATTGGTTTTGGAAGGTGGACATATATTGCTGCTTCGAGCGGGCATCAATGTTATCCTTATAGGGAAAGCATACTTTACATCTGTAAAAGAAGAAAGAGGGAAGTTGGCAGATAACATTTCGTTTCCTATTTTATAGGTTCAATTTGCCTTAGCCAAACGTAGGAAAGAGATAATTTCAGCTCAGTCTATCGAAGTAATATTCGAGTATCTATTATCACAAATTGGAGCCTTGAAAAAAGTAAGGCTAGTTAATTTTAATTTTTATTTAGTAGCTCAGGTAAAATTTTTGGGATTACAGTGGCTCAAATTGGGGTTGAATATGGCATTAATATTTGTGAAGGAAGTCTTATAGTGCTATCTAATCGTCTCTAGGGTCCTATCATGCCATAATGAGATTGGTATTTACACTTGCAATGGTATCAAGATAAGGTAATTCGTATGCCACCACAATTCCCTTTAAGAGTTTAATATTGGATCCTACCTTAGCATTGCTCTCTGTTGCGTATATTGAGCTAACAACCCGGGCTAAGATTATGTAGTTAGAAGAGATTTATAGGTACAACGGGTGAATCAAATATGGTTGACAAGTTGAACTATTGGTCATTGGTGGTCGGAAATATACCACCGTCTACTCACAACGTTTAGCGAGCATCTAAAAAAAAGAGGTTTAAGAGTGGCACTAGGAATTTATGACAGTCAGAGAATTTTTGTGCTTCCAAAGCAAGATGAAATTACCAAAAAGTAATCCAAAATTCTACACCAGGCTAAAATTGCTTCTTTATTATGAGGTTTTTAAGGAAAGGGTATTTATGAAGAACTACCCAAGGTGAGGTCTATAGGCAATAAAAGTTAAGAGTAAGAATCATCAGAGAGCATAAAAAGTCAGAAGATATCCCTGATCGCATCTCTAGTGAAGAAGCTGACTTACTAAGCTCTGACCTCTACAAATATACGATTAACTCAAACAAACCAAGAAAATGTGGAATCTGCTTCAAGCTTTGAATGAGACGTAAGCTTGTACAAGATTATTGAAACCTACAGTTTATGGAGCATATTTTGTGGAGTAGTAGATCTAGAGGATGATATGATGAAATTAATATAAGTTAAACAGAGAGAAGATGAGCCTCTTAGAGAGTTTGTCAAGTGGTATCACTGAGTAGTTCTAGATCTCAGAGTTTTCAATCACCTACAGACATTGAGAGGATTAAAAGAATGGGTGAGGATAGGGAGGCCATGATATAATTTAAGGAATCTAGCAATATAATCATATTTAACTCGCATATGAATAGGCAAAAAATGATATAGAGATTGAGAAGGAGAAAACAATAAAAGTAAGGAGTGAGCAGTTGAAAGAGTTGAGGCACAATGAAATAATGATTCAAAAAAGTTGAGAATTTATTGGGTGTGATAAAAGACCACCTCCGAGTAAAGAGACAAGTGGTTGCGTCGCTCCTTACCAATGTTATAAAAAGCAATCTCTACCCCACTACAACTAAACCCCACCTCTTCGATCATTGAGCAAAGATCAATGAAGAGATTATTATTAGTCTATAATAACCCTCACTATAATATCCTAAAAACCACTACACATAAAACACCTGGATTTAACAAAGTAAACAACCCACCACCTACACCGATAGAATAGCAAATTTTTAGAGATAGATTTACCCAAATGATTGACCGGAGTTATGCTTATAAGCACTATATTCCTATAAAAGTCCTGTTAGAGGAGTTGTTTTACCCATAAGGGATCAATGCCTAGTATATTACCCACCACCGATTTATAAACTAGCTAACAGCGTGACCGGAGTAGGTTCTACGGCTTCCACAATACTCACGATCACACAATGACCGATGTTGTCACCTCAAAAATCAATTAAAGGATTTAGTAAGAAACTAATATCCGGATGAATTCATTGATAGGTGTTAATCGGTAGCAGATCAGCCACATATAGCACATCGGAGGAATGGATCAAGAATAACCGAGCAGTTAGAGTTATAGTATGTGGCCCAACACTAGTAGAAGATTCAAATAGAGCTAAGAAAAATTATGATAAATACACACTGATTAGCCGAGAGGTTTTATTTAACATGCCAGCAACGAATAAGGCTAAAACCAAATGAGTCCCGATCATGTGGATAGAAGATGAGGAGGAAGGGACCTTGTACCCATATAAGGATGCTTTAGTTATAAAAGCTAAAGTTGCGAATATGGAAAGCGGGATACTTGTGAACTCGTGAAGTTCGATGGGTATTCTTTTAAATTCTACTCATAGATGTAAGACTTGAGCACACCAATACTTTCTTGAAGGGATTTGAAAGAGGAAGAATAACATCTTTAAGGCTTATAGAATTACTAATTACAATATGCTCGAGGCCATTTTAGAAGAATATAATGTTGGATTTTGTGGTTGTCGAGGAGAGTATCTTGTATTAGATGATCTTGGAAAGGTTATTTATGAGAATTAGTCAATTGGTGGTGTCCACTCATTATCTTGCTCTTAATTATTGGGTGTACAAGGTGGTTGAAATAGTAAAAGGCGACTGGAGCGTTGTTGGAAGCTACTGCGCAACTATAACAAATAAATATGCAAATAACATCGTTTGATGTTTGAGGAGAATTAAAGAAAGAAAGGTAGGAATTAGTCGAGAAGTTAGAAGAAGAGTGAAGCTAGATGACCTGGAGAAGAAAGTTAAGATTAGATCAAATATAAGAGAAGATTAGATCAAAGTTAAGATTTAACAAATAAATATGCAAATAACATCGTTTGATGTTTGAGGAGAATTAAAGAAAGAAAGGTAGGAATTAGTCGAGAAGTTAGAAGAAGAGTGAAGCTAGATGACCTGGAGAAGAAAGTTAAGATTAGATCAAATATAAGAGAAGATTTAAGGAAGAGGTCGGTCGATTGTTTGCAAGTATATATAGATGTGTTTACCTAGTCATATGAGGATATTCCATGGATTTATCTGAAGACAACATGTAATAGATTGACAGTAAATAAGGAAGTGAGGCCAATAAAGCAAAAAAGAGAGTACATTAATAAAAAAAGATATGACGCTATAAATAGTAAGGTGGAGAAATTGTAGCAAGCAGGATTTATTAAGGAAGTTAATTATCCTGAGTGGATTTTAATGTGGTCCTAGTTAAAAAGACAAATGAAAAGTAGAAAATATATGTCAATTTCATAAACTTGAACAAGGCCTGCCCAAAATACAGTTTTCCATTACTGAAGATAGACTAATTGGTTGATTCTACTGTAGGTCATGGTATATATAGCTTTATGGATTTTTTTCAAGTTATAACCATATACTTATATATGAGCAGAATGAAAATCTTATACCCTTCATCACTAATCAGGGTTTGTAATGCTATAAAGCAACATTGCTTGATCTTTAAAATAAAGGTTAACGTATTGAGGTTGGTGAACCAAATCTTTAAAATATTGATAGCTCAGACAATGAAGGTATATGTATATGGTATGACCACAACTTTGAAAAAACCTAAGGAGCATGAGAAAATCTGAAAGAAATATTTGAACTTTTGAGGAAGTATAAGATGAAACGTAACTCTAAAAAATGCGCATTTGGAGTGAGTTCGAGAAAATTTTTAGATTTGAAAATAAAGTCTCTTTACACCCTTAAGGAGATACTGAGTCTCACAGTTAAACTAGTAGCGTTAAACAGATTTATATCTCATGCAACCGAAAAATGCCATATTTTCTTTCAAGTAATGAAGAAATGAAAGAGGATATAATGGATAGCAAAGTGTGAAGAGGCATTCTAGTAATTGAAGGTATCATTGCTATTAATATTGTGGACGAGTGATGTATTGTATTTATACTTGGTCATGTCTCAATGGGCCACGAGCTCGGTTTTGGTAAGGAAGAAATCAGGAATTCAGTACTTGGTGTATTATACGAGCAAAGCTCTGCTAGACACTGAGACCAGATATCCGAAGATGGAGAAATAGGCACTTGATTTGGTTATTGCGGCTCACAAATTGAGGCCTTACTTTCAAGTGTATTCAATGGTCGTAGTAAGGAACTATCCATTTTGGCAAGTCTTACATAAGCTAGAGGCATTGGGTCATATAGTAAAGTGGTCAGTGGAGTTAAGTGAGTTTGACATCGCTTATTAACCTCGAGCAGTGATTAAAGCATAGGTTTTGGCTAATTTTATTGCTGAATGTACTGAAGTGGATAAGAATATTGATGGTAACTAAATAATAGATGAAGAAGGCTCTAATAAAGTCTGAACAAGTTCTCATTCAGATAGTTAGCCTAAAGGGTATTGAAATTCCCTACGTGCTAAGATTTGTTTAAAACTATTTACAACCAGGCTGAGTATGAAACCTTTATTGCTTGGTTAAAGCTAGCACAAGTAGAAAAAGTGAAGATTCAAATAGACTCTCAACTTGTGGCTAACCATCTAAATGAGAACTTCTGAGCAAGAAGTAAGAAATTAGAGGCATATCTTCAAAAGACCAAGCAGTTGATAGAGATGTTTCGAGTAGTGGAAGTAGAGCAGATTTCGAGAACTGAGAAATATCGAGCAAACATACTAGCAAGAATAGCGGCTACATCGGATGTAAAGATACCTAAGCTTGTTATAGTAAAAGTTAAAAATAATTTGAGTATTGAACAAGAAGTCAATATGATGAACGTTAGCACAGGAAACTATTGAATAGATCCGATCTTACGTTAGTACAGGTAGCTATTGGATAGATCCAATCTGATCATCTCCTATATAAAAAAAGGGAGTGGTTTCAATGGATAAAAGACAAGCAAGAAAGCTATGATGTCAAGCAGCTAGGTACACATTGATTAATGGTGTGTTTTATCAACGGTAGTACACCTT